>JAQPPZ010016370.1:8375000-8766592 GCA_028583015.1 Wollemia nobilis
ATCAAGCTTTGCTCTATTCCAATAGTATTCAATTTTGAATAAATATAGAGATGTTTTTCTTGAAGATCTACCTGGACTACCATCGAAGAGAGAATTCAATTTTTTTATTGAGTTATTACCAATAGCAACACCAATATCTAGAACACCCTATCGAATGACTTCCATCGAATTAAAAGATCTTAAAACTCGGCTACAGGATCTATTAGAGAAAGGGTACATCAAACCACCTTGGGGTGCACCAGTTCTATTTGTCAAGAAGAAGGATGGATATTTGAGGCTATGTATTGATTATAGAATGCTCAACAAAATGACTATTAAAAACAAGTATTCCTTTCCAAGAATAGATGACTTCTTTGATCAGCTTAGAGGAGCTACTATTTTCTCAAAAATTGACCTTAGATTAGGATACCATCAACTGAGAATCAAGGAAGAAGATACTTTCAAGACTACCTTTAGAACCCATTATGGGCATTACAAGTTCATAGTGCTACCCTTCGGTTTGACTAATGCTCCAACCACCTTTATGAACTTGATGAACAATGTATTTCGGGAACAGTTAGACCAATTTGTGCTAATATTTTTGGATGATATATTGATCTATTCTCGAAGTAAGGAAGAACATGATCAATACATGAGAATAGTTCTAGAAATACTTAGGAGAAATTACTTATATGGAAAGTTATCCAAGTGCAAATTTTATACACCACAAGTACAATATTTGGGTCACATAGTCTCAGTCGATGGGGTTGTGGTTGATCCTAAAAATATAGAAGCCATAGTAGACTGGCTAGCACCCACCAATGTAAATGAGGTGAGAAGTTTTATGGGAATGGCTGGATATTATAGCTTTTGTAAAGGGATTTTCAAAAATTACCTTTCCCATAACCAATTTACAAAGGGAGGGAAAAATTTTCAGATGGACTCCATAGTGTGATGAGGAATTTGAAACACTTAAGGAGAAGTTAAAAACTGCACCTATCCTCTAGATTCCATATCTGAGTAAACTATTCATAGTTTGTATGGATGCCTCTCTAGAAGGGTTAGGAAGTGTCCTATGCATAATGAGTCCATTGTGGCATATGAGTCCAGAAAACTCAAGAAACATGAAATTAATTATGCCACTCATGATTTGGAACTAGTTGTTGTAGTTCATGCCCTTAAAATGTGGTGACACTACTTGTTGGATAAACCCTTTGAATTAAAAATATATCATCAAAGTTTGAAGTATATCTTCACCCAACCATTATTAAATGCTAGACAATGATGGTGGATGGAATTTTTGGCTGAGTATGATTTTGAGGTAGAGTATATTAAAGGGAAAGAGAACAAGTTGGTTGATGCACTCAGTAGGAGGAGACATATAGCTACTCTAACATAATGTTAGTATGGTCTGGCAGAGAAAATTAGAGAGTTGTAGAAAGATTATGAATTTTGTAATCAATATCGGATTAAGGTTGAGCACGGGCCAAATGTGAATATGTATTTCAAAATCAAATAAAATATGTTATATTTTAGAGATCAAATAATAGTTCCAAATAATGATAAGATAAAAAGGACTATATTGCAGGAGGTACACTATGCTTTATACTCTACTCATCCAGGAGTAGTGAAAATGCGGAAGAACTTGAAGAAGAATTATTTTTGGCCTGGAATGAAGAAAGATGTCACTCAATTTGTTGCAAGGTGTCTTGAATTTCATAAGGTTAAAGCATAACATCAACATCCAAGGGGATGACTTTATTCTTTTGATATTCCAACACAAAAATGGCAAGTGATTTCCATGGACTTTATAGTTGGTCTCCCCAAGAATCGATTTTGGCATGGTGTAATTTTGTCGTAGTAGATAAATTCACTAAGGTGGCACATTTTATACCTAGAAATATTCATGATGATGCTCCTAAAATATCTTAGAAGTTTTCTTGGGAAATTATGAGGCTGCATGGTTTCCCTAAAATAATCATCTCTGATAGGGATTCACTATTTACTTTCAAGTTTTTACAAGCTTTGCATTGAGAATGGGGCATAAAGCTTATATTATTTATGATAGAAGAATAAAAATCTAGGTAAAGGATTAGTCCTTAGAATTTTGTGAAACCTGACTACTGTATAAATATGAGAGATTTTATTAATTAAATTTGTACATTGTGAAGTTTTGAGCAATATTTTACTTTGGCTAGTTAGTATTGAATTTTATCAATAGCTACTAGAAATATTTGGGTTATTAAACTCATGCACCATTGAAGTGTGGAAATGCATAATGAATTTTATGGTTAAAATAAATCCTTTTATATGTAGTATAGCTTTTCAATAAATGATTTGATATTATGTATGGTGCATTGCTTACTTTGTGGTTTATATTTTGTTGTTTACCTTGGGTGGCTAGATTATACTTTGGAAACCATAAAACCTAATCCTGGTAGGAGTTGCTTGAAGGTAATAACCAGGTAGCCATAAGCCCTATAATAAGTTGCAAGAATGCAATAGCTAGGAACTTATGAATATAAAAGGAGTTGTGTGAATACAATAGTTAGATTACTTGTGAATCACCTTGAATGAGTAGGATCAAGTGTGTGGAACCATTCACAAGTTAGTAGTGGTGATCTCTTAATCGTGTAGTATTAGGTGATCATGTTAGTTGTTATAAAAGTGGAAATGACCTTAGTTAGACCATGGAGGTGTGGTAACTAAGCACCAATGCTCTATGCTTGATTAACCTATCTGGATGGACTTATAGTTAGCTTAGAGAATAAACATCCCCCTTTAAGTGATATTTAACCTATCTAGATGGAATTAGAGTTAGCTTAGAGAATAGACATCCGCCTTTAAGTGATATGGGCCTTAAAGGGTAATCCCTACCCCATGGTCATATGGCCCTATGTCGAGGAGGGTATAGGAAAGGTGGGGGGACATTTTTGGTGACCTTATAAACATATAAGCTTAGTAAGGTAAACCCCAAAAAATATGGGATTTAGCCACTCCAATCCATTGAGTTTCATGTATAGTGACTTGGAACTCAAATATGGTGAAGCATTTTATTCTAAGATAAATAAAGTAAGGGTGTCTCCCTTGTGAGCCTTTACTTGTCTTTTCTCTTTTTAAAGAAAACATTAGGTTGGTAGTTTTGGGTTGTTACATTTTTCTTGCTCCCAACACCATCATTGTCCACCTTGTAATTGGACTCCCCTATTAGAGTTGTTAGTCAACATATTCCAAAATGTGCATGACATAGGCAACCTCACCTTACTTGATATTAGACCAAAAGATCCCAATTAGGTCAAACTAAATTTGTACAATGAGCATCACTTATGTGTCTATCATCAACAACATGGGCATGATATTAGTTATTGTTGTAACTTTAGAAACCTATTTCAAGACCTCATTGATCATGGAGTCATTCAAGTTGATAACCCCTTAGTTCTTCCTAATAAAAGCCTTGGGATCTATTGGAACCGATTCTTGCATCTGTAGGAAATCAATTTTTATGCTCCAAGAACCTGTTTGAAACCAATGAGCTATTACAGGCTTTGGTCGACCTGCCTCATGTTCTGTTAAACTCAAATATTGCTATAAAAGATGAAAAAATAGGTAAGGAAACCCCAAAGACAATTATACGATTAAACTTCTAATTTGCACGCTCCAGATTTATATTAAATTATAGTATTCTTATTAAAATGATCAAGCATGAAAATAACCAACTGTTATGCCTTATGGAGACCGGTGTCTAGATTCATTGGGCTGTTATAGCAATTTAACAACTACTTTAATCATGAATAGAAAGAAGGGGAGAAGGAAATTAACGTTCTTGCTTTCATTCTAATATCATAACAAAATCAAGAGTTAACTAACGAAAGAAACGTGTATAATGCATTCAAATAATGTAACCCATTATACAGATACACACAATACTGAGACAAAGAAATGACAGGAATAAGATTCATAATTGTATTGATTTATGAGAAAATTACATGCAAAGTGGGAAGAATGCCTTTTAAATCTATTTTTATCAAAATAATACAATAATACAATAGAGAAGACTATGTTCAAATTATGTAACAGGTCTCTCCTATTCTTCTTATTCCAATTTGGTAACAGAAGAATCTCCGAATCCTAAGCTTAATAGACTGGAAATATTCTCAGCTTCTCGAACGCTTTCCTATCATACAATCCTACACAACAAGGGGAGGAAGAAAGAATGAATAAAATAAAATAGACACAAAAAATACAATAGCACAACTAACAAGGCACTCAAGTATACCTCTTAGAAAAAATTCTATTCTCTAATTGCTTGATGCATAATCTAAACCTGTCTGTTTCCTTTTATAGCTGCTAGTTCTTGATTCTGTTATTCTTAGTTCATTATTATTTGTACACTTGTCAGAATCTGATTGAGGAGAGGGGAGAACTGTCTATTGTTAGCTAACAAAATTTTCCTTGCCTTTGTCTGTAGCTACTCCCATGGAGGTTGACCTTGTAACTGACTCATTAGCCAATTTTTTTATTTTCTCTGTCTTCATTCATGGCCCCCACCAATTCAGCAATGCGAATCCATACTTATACATGGATGATGCTTTACCGAGAGGTCTTATCCAGTATTCATGAAGCCTTGATTCTGATTTCTTTCAAGGTCAAAGCTTTGTCTTGAAAGAAACATACCTGCTTGTGTACATGTCTAGCTTCAAAAAATAATTGGGCTGCTAGCTTGTCATCGTCTTGTTCATCAAAGCTAACTTCTTTTAGGTGCTTTATGACTATCTAGTTAGGAACACCTGGGCCCATCAGTATGGATGGATCAATTCTTGATTGCCTTACTATGGTTGTCAGCTTTTGTTCAACATTCTCCAGTTCTTTAATGATCGACGTATATCTGGATCTCTCATTGATAAAGTTGGTAATTTTCTTGTGTTCATCAAAGCAGCTTCAGTATTGGCCATCTATAATTATTACTTCCTCGGTCCTAATCTGATCATATCCAATTTTACACAAATCGTACGTGGGAAGTATAACAACCATCTTCTTATCCAGGTCTGTTAACAAAGGCTTTATTTTCTGGTTAGTTGATATCAACTCCCTAGTCTCTTTGTAGCAACCATTTATTATCTCTGCATTGTCATTGATCAAAGTGATAGCATTTTCTCTATATTTTTCAATCAAGGTCTCCTTGGATCCCATGGTGCTAGAGGATATTTCCTATACTAGAGCTGAAGTAGTGGTAATTTTTAGCTTCTCATTTTTTGCTTGTAATTCTATGGCCTTGGATTTCCAAGTTGATATTTCTGATATTACGGCCTCCGCATTCTGTGAGTGAATGCTCACTCCTTGTTTTAGCAGGGTAATCGTATCTCTTGTTGCTTCTATATATTGGGTATTTGGATAAATATACAGAGAAGTGATCCCCTCGATTTAAAAAGAGATGGTCGATTGGCCACATTCTTGTGTTTGGACTTTAGGGAATTTTTCCACACTTCTCCCTTCGTCGATGACGTCCAACTCGGCTTCTTGAGTCTGCATGAATTATGGTACTTCATTTATTTTAACTAGATGAAGGCTTACTGTGCCTTCGATTCCTGTTTCCATTCATGGCTTTTTTGTGGGTGGTGTTTCATCATCATCCATATCTTCTGCCTAATAATTTATAAATATTTTAATCAATCCCCCACTCTTTTATATAGCCTTCTAGGCCATCTTCGATATCTTGGCCTCTTTATTATTATATTTTATGGCCACTGGAATGACCCGGGAGGTACTTGTGATGGCCATTTGTAGGTTCCTTGGTGCAAGTA
Source organism: Wollemia nobilis (assembly GCA_028583015.1). Lineage (NCBI taxonomy): Eukaryota > Viridiplantae > Streptophyta > Pinopsida > Araucariales > Araucariaceae > Wollemia > Wollemia nobilis. The sequence continues at coordinate 8,380,781 of JAQPPZ010016370.1, forward strand.
AGGTGAGGGCAAGGTTACCCGATTCTTGTGTGCCTGAGTTCGAAGCCTCGACAACAACCTATTCTCATATTTTGGTGGTACTAGTACCCTCGATACCAGGTGCTTCTGGTGCAGGTGCTTCTACCACCTGAGCCACTATCTCTAGTTGCTCAGGGGCGATAGTGGTGATCTCTGCTAACAAATCATTAAAATCTTCTAGAGGAATGACTGGTCGAGCTAGTGTGATCTTCTTGTCTCCCGTGGTCTACCTAACCAGCTTAATTTCTAAGGAATATCATCCCACAACCTCCAATTGAGTATAGGGCCTTTGCATGCTCTTATTTTCCTAGATATCCTGTAGCTATTTTTCATCTCGGCTAACCCATAGCATAGCTTTCTTGTAATCGTATTCATGATGTTTCATAGGCTTCTTCTCTACCTCAATGTCTTTGTATTTATATTTTAGATCGTAAGGCCTCCACACTACTTCACCAAAATAATATCTATCCATTATGGATATGGCTTCAACGAGGCTAGGATAGCCTCTGTATACGATGTGGCCAATCTTCGCTGGTGTAGATACCCATGGAATTTTGACCTATTTTCTTAGGTATCACAACCTAGCCTCCTCAGTCGACTGTCGCACTATCTCCAGTACTCCTACTAACCTTAGGCAGTAGGCGTGTAAGGCCTTTGAGGGCAGCTTTACCCTATCCATTTGAATGAACGTAAATTTCTCCATAAAAAAGATATCCCCAGCTTCTTTCTCCCTGAGATAGCCTAAAACACCTGGGCTTATCCTGGGAGGATACTGCTCAGTCAGGACATGATATATAGCCGAAAGAAAACAACCGTAGAACTCTAAGAATGAAGAAATTTTTTGGTGGATTATGGGAAGTTGGTCCTGTATCATATAGTCAGGGTTTCCCCCGAATTGCATTATTGCCTCTCTTTTGAATTGACCCACTATCAGGTGGATCAAGAAGTTGTAGTGAGATAATCGAGGCATTATATCTTTATCTTGCTTTAATGCCTCTTGGAGTTGTTTCAACTCCTTGTTTAGGGTGTTTCTTATTACTTCCTCCCAAAAATGGCAAGGAAAGTGTCTTTTATTGTACTGAGCAATAACATACGTAACTGGCAAGCTCAACCAATTAATATCCTCTATTCCCAAGGTGATTTAAATCATATCTGAATAATCCTTTACCCACCATTGAAGCAAGGAATTTGGGATGGGGAAGTCTATTGACACTGGCCCTTTGAACAAACCAACATAGAAATAAATCCCCAGCATGTACTGTGCTTGTAGCGTTACCATATTTTCATCATAGAGCAAATGTCCTTTGGTTAATTCAAATACCTTTTGAATCCAGTTAGGCGTGAGGTGATAGATATCCTTTCCCCTTTTATTCACAATGGAAAAGATTCATGGATCGTAAGATATTATGAGCCATGATAATAAATCTAGAAAGAAATACACCCGAGGACACAACAACTTCACAAAATTGGTATTCCAACGGTTTTTGGCAACACCCTTCTTGTCCTTCACATCTTTAGCCATTAAAAAGACTATTTTTAATACATGGTGAGGTTAGCTTCGATCTTCCATGCTGGCCTAAAAATGAAATTTGGCCAGCTCTTCTTCGTTCCAGACCTGATCCCCAGTCTTCCTGGTCGTCACCTTTATAAAAGACACTTTCTCTTCAAAGGCCTCAATTTTGCCTTTCTTAGCACTTGAACTTGAAGAGGCCATTGCTCTCACTTACATGAAATCTATACTTCTAAGCTCTCAAAAAAAAATCCTCGGCTCTTGCACACTGCTTATTCACTAAACACTTATGTAACAATGTTGGTGATGGTTTTATTTTGAAAATAGAGGGGGTTTTATAACCTTTCTTTGAGCCAAGGTCATTTAATGAGGGGAGTTGGTTGGTTTATTACGGCCATCCTGGGCTTGCCACCTTTTTGGTATTTTACAAATTCTTTTTGAATGATGTGTCATTGGTTTTTTGAGAGAATGTGCCTGCGTGGATCCGAGGATGATCCTTATGTGCCTTTGCTCGTTGTAATTGGATGAGAGCTCTGCCATTGAGTTTTGTGGATGCTTTATTATTTTTACTCATTTTGAGACCACCTTGGCTAATGGTGTGGCTATGAACTTTTTTGTGTGGAGGCTAGCTCGCACCCAATTTTTGGCATGTGTAGCCATTTATTGCTCTTGACCAATTATTTTGGCTTCTCTCTGATTCAAGCTAGCCTATGGCAGCAAATCCTCAATCGATCAGCCTCATAAAGTTGCTTGTACAAGAAACCACTAATCAACAAGGTTAAATTATTTTGGTGGGATGGTTAGGCGTACCTCCTACTTGGTTCACATGCCAAGCTAATTTTTTGCATGGATCTGCTTTTTGAGGCGTCGATTATCGAAATTATTCGATCGGTTGACTATTTTCTTTCCTGAGATGATCGATTGCCACTCTGGGAAGCTCGGTTGAGAGATGTATCGAAGGAGTCGATCGACTTTTCTTTGTAATGCATCAGCCGATGGTCTTTTCGGTGAGCTTTCAAAATTTTAGCCCATCCTTATTACTAGGAAGTCGATTGGCTACTCGCTTGTATTTGTGGACCTACTGGTCAGTCTTTCTTCATCTTCGGTCGAACAAGGTATTCATTGGCTTGGATTTTCATTCATCTGTTGGGAGCCAATCGGTTGGGTATGGATTCTTGAAATCTGATCAACTTTTCTTTAATAAGTGGGGGCCGATTGGTCTATGTCTTATTTTTGCCAACCGAGGAGGCTTCCTCCTTCATTTGGCTTATCCTTTAAAGTCGAGAGCCGATTGGTTGGCTAGTTAGTCGAACGAGCCAATTGATTGATGTTTCTTTCTTGGGAGTCAAAATATTGATGGACCTGAATTGTTTATTGTCTTTTCATCATCGATGGATCGATCGATTAGTTGTAATCAGTAGTCAATCAACTGGTCGACGCTGGTCGGGAGTCGATCGGTTGGCTAGTGTAGTCCGAGAGCCGATCGGCTAACTTTCTTTGGTAGAGTGTGTACCCTTAGGTTTTAATTAATTTATCATTTAATTTAACCTTAGGCTTTTGAACTTTGAGACTATGGTGATTTTTTAACCGAATTATGATTTAAGGACTTTATTAATTGGTTTTTAGGCCCAAGGAAAGATTTATGAAGGTCGAACTTTGACTTGGGGATTTAATTTGTAATTTTTTGCCCCTAACCATTTGAGGTACTTTGATTTATATGATGAAGCTCACATTTAAAAGAAATTCTAAGGTTAGAATTTATCAAACCAACCAATAAAAATTGAATTACCCACAAAAACTATAAGCAATGACCAACAGTATAAGAAGTTTGATTGAAACCAAAAATTTAAATTTGGGGCTTTCAAAGTTGAGTCAAATTTGGCTCCAATAGGATCTTTAGAAATAATTTGCCTTATTATGGGATGAAACAAATGCAAGATAACACCTTGACATCTCAACCCATGCCTCAATAGATTAATCAAGTCAATGGCATCCCTTCCCACTAAGGTTTTGTTGGGATAATTAACAACATAACCAAGAACCAGCATTAGCAAGCATGACCTCCTTAACAGTGTGATCCTCCTCCCATACCACATTCTTCCATTGGCCCCCTTGTCTAAGGTGCTATCCATCCTCAATGATCTACCATAACTATAAGGAGTATCCCTGTACATCAACTTAAAACAACATCAACAAAAATATCAATCTATGACCTTCTACAACAATCTCAACCTCATCATGAGGCTCTAAATTATATTTTATGGCCAATAGATATTAAAACTAATGACACTAATACCTTTACCAATTTTATTGGAAGTAGAAGAACCTACATGCAACCCTCAATTATGTTTTATTATCATGAGCTTACAACTCTTGAGGGAATAGGGGTTGATCCCCCTATTCACATCATGGTATGCATCGATAGCACCACATTAAAATGTTTGATAATTGACACCATCCCCTCAATCAATATAATCTCCATTGTTACCCTGAAACATATTAACCTCTCATCCAACTAACTTGTCACCCCTAATATTGACTTACGATCCTCCAATGGCATTTTATTCTCAACTCTATGTACTATTATGGTTATGCATAAGGGGTTGGTCCTAAAATATATTTATAAAAATTGGGCAAATCAGTTTCAAAATACAAAATTATCTATAATATCAAGGTGAAAAGGTCCCCTATTATTAGGGATAATTTTGGATATTTAAACTTAAAGTGGTCAAATTATTATAAAATTAGGGAGAATCTACCCCAAAAAAATTTACATCCAATTTTTTTTTGGCTAATGAGCCTCAATCAAGTGTCCCCAATATTAGCCAATTCTAAATTTCAAAAATAAAAATATTTATTAATTAATGATGATTAGCCACTATGCATAACCCTGGGTACAATAGTCCTACCTATTCAGTTGGGTATCCAAACTATACCCACTTTATGCCATGTCTTTAAAGGAGAGATGTAGTATAATCTTATTCTAGGGAGATCTTGGATTTGAGACATGCAATCTATACCTTCCACCCTTCATCATTGGATGAATTAAATTCATGAGGGATAGGTACATCGCATCCCTATTGATGATGATCCATTGAAGTATTGTAACATGGTCACCCTTTTGCAAGATCCCACTCTTCCCTCTACCCATATTGTTTCTACAACTGTTCAACCTATCATGCCCACTCAACTAACTTCCTTGCTTTCAATTCAACCAATTCCTCTAGTCGTAAACCATTCTCCTTATCCCACTTCCTCAATAAATCCTTTGCCTTATCCCTTGTATTTGTCTTGCATTTCTCCTCGGATATCACCTTCTCCCATTGCTAATTCCAGAGCTCCTGTTCTTCCTACCCTTTCCCATATATCTCCTCTTCCCCTACCATTCTTAGAATCCTTCAACCCTTGTCCTCTCCCTCTTGCTAAATTTTCTAGACCAACCCCATAGTTTCCCCATGCCCTATTTTTTCACTCACTTGCTCTTCAAGAGTGTCACTCTTAGGAGCAACATGCCACTCAATTTGATTCTAAACTTCTTGAACGTTACCCATTAATTTCTTATATTCCCATCATCCTCTCTCCTAAATCCTAATCTTCATCATCCTCTTCTTCCCCTCCAATATCAAAAAATGGTGGGTCCCTATCACAAACAATATGTCAAATAATACCCTAAATGTTTGTGCTTATGTCTAGTCTAGGTCTAGGGGAGTACATTGTACATAATGCTCATATATCTCCTCATAGCTTCCAATCAATACAAGATATTGGCCATCCTCAAGAAGTACCTTTGACTATCAATGTCATGGTTCCATAATTCCATTGATAAATTAGACAAGTTTTATGTATGAAGGTATTGAAATCTCTTTATAGAAGCCTAAGCCCATAGAGCCCTAGGCATAGTTTTGTAAAATATAATTATATGTCCAAACCTTCCTTTACCATGAGATATTTTTAACATTTCTAGTGGTAAGGATTCAGGTGAGGTTGTTACGAGCAAGGCTCATGGTACCTAATCAATCTGACTTATTAGTAACCTAGAGAAAAATTTAGGTTAGGTTTTCACCACAACAACCCAGCTACCTTCCTCTAGGAAGAACTCAAAATTCTAAATTTGGGCACTATAAAGAATAATTTTGATATATACAGAGATATTGAGTATTCTTCCCTCATTAATAATATCTCCCCACTATATGTAGTGGATATTCCTAAAATATTTTTTCAAGTTTTCTCAATCCACATCACTTCATTTGAAACTTTTGAAGATGAGCTCAATGAGAACTTCAATGGTCTCTTGATCACTCTTGATAGCTTTGAATATGTGTCATCCTGCACCCTACCCATAATTGATAATACAAATGATCAACCACCCCATATCATCCTACCTCAATGGCCCCACATCGACTAAATCCCCATACACCTATCCCATAGAAACTTTTTTCTCAATCACAAAGCTTATCAATGTTGAATACGTCATCTAACACCTCTATCTTCCCGCCTCCCCCTCATCCTTCTATAAAATAATATTTCCATTGATATTTTTTCCTTGCTTCATTATGCAGCTCATCTCAATAGGATTCTTAGCATTAAATCAAGTTGTATCAACTTCAACCACCTTCCTTTCAATCCTTCTCTACTTGACTTCCTCCCATCAAAGCACATGATCAAGCAATCCAATGCCTACGTTTCTCCCTTTCTTTCTCAATATTATTCTATAAACCAAGCTAAATTTATTGATAATAGTGAAGTCCTTTTAGAGAATGCAACGAATGATCTATATCTCATCCCCACTCTGGCCCAACTTAAGGATGGTTTCCACATGCTTATAGAATACATCATTAACATTGACATCATTTTTGACCTTGCCAATCCTTGCATCATCAAGATTGGAAAAATTATATCCCTTTAAGAGACAGAGATTTATAATTCTCTTTATGTGGTATAAGGAGGTGTTCACTTGGTCCTACATGGATATGCATGGCCTTGATCCAAATTTTATGGTCCATAACTTAACCCTAGACAATGATGCTAAGCTGGTTAAATAAAAACTCAGGAAAATATATCCCACCATTGCATTAATTATCAAAGAAGAGTTGTAGAAACTCTTAGATGGGAGGTTCATTCAACCAATCAACTATATTGAGAGGGTTTCAAACATGGTACCTATTGGAAATCCAAAATGGGGGATACACATATGCACATATTTTTGAGACATCAACAAAGCATATCCAAAATACAACTTCCCCCTTCCTAACATCGACACATTAGTTGATTCCATAGCTAGTCATGAAATACTCTCCCTGATGGATATTTTTTCAAGATACAGTCAAATTTAATTTAATCTTGGTTATCAACACAAGACATCTTTCACCATATCCTAGGGGACATTTTGATATGGTCATGCCATTTTTATTTAAAAATGTAGGCACTACATATCAATGCACCATGAACTACATCTTCCACAACTACATCCATAACATAGTGGAAGATTATGTGGATGATTTATTGGTAAAATCTAAAAAGCACAATTAACATATCGATGTCTTACACAAAGTCTTCGACCAAATTTTAGAACATAATGTGATATTGAATCCTAATAGATGTGTCTTTGGTGTTACCTCAAGAAAACTTCTAGGGTTCATCATCTCTCATCAAGGTATTGAAATGGAACCCAACAAAGTGAAGGCCATCATAAAAATGACATCCCCTACGAACTTAAATCAATTGTGTAGCTTACAAGGCAAGATTCAAACAACTTGTCACTTCATTGCACAATTATTATATAAGTACAAGTCAGTCAACCATATATTACAAAAGGGGGTTATATTTTAGTGGAATAAAGAATGTCAAGATGCTTTTGAGGCAATCAAGAAATACCTCATGTTCCCATCAGTTTTATCCCCACCTAGTCCTAGTTTCCCCTTTCACCTATACATTTTTGCAACTAATTTTACCTTAGGAGCCCTGTTGTCTTAGAAGAATGAGTTCGGTCGAGAGTAGACCATGTACTATATTAGTCAAATCTTTTTTAGCTATGAAATATAATATGCACATATGGAAAAGGTATGCTTAGTAGTAATTTTAACTACTATGAAACTTTGATATTATATGTTCAATCATACCACTTATGTTATTTTAAGGGACAATCCATTATGATACATGATGGGTAGATCCTACAATAATAGTAGAACCACAAAATGGATAATGCTTTTAACAAAATTTGACCTTGAATTCATCAATCAAAAATCCATAAAAGTTCAAGTCATCATAGACCAAATTGTGAAAGCTCCCCTCATAGATAATAAACCTCTCATGATTGTGTTTCCTGATGATTGTCTTCAATGATATTGAGTTCAAAGAGCATGTCGAACCTGAATATAAATATGACCTAATGTTATTTTTTATGGTGCTTGATGCAAGCAAGGGAGATGTTCTAGAGTAGTTTTCTTCACACTACAAGGGGCTTCATTCCATTTTTATTTTAAATTTGGCTTCCCCTACACCAACAACAATGTTTAATATGAAGCTCTTATCCTTGGCCTCAAAACTACAATCTTTATGCACATTAAGTGAATTCAAATTGTTGGTGATTCTCTTATCATTGTCAATCAAATAAAGGGTGTATATCAATGTAGATGTAAAATACTCAAATAGTACAAAAAAATTGTAGAATAGTTATCACAATTATAGTGGTATAGTATCAAAGCCTATCCAAGGTCCATAAATTGCTTTTTTGACACCATGGCCTCTCTCGGCTCCCTCATCCCTTAGAACCTGCATGATAAAATAACCCACATGTATGTAACAACCCTCCACAGATCTTCTATTTGTTATAAAGTCTCTCTTGATGATATGGATATAAATTTTATCCAAGTAGAGCCTTATGATTCTTTATTTTTACAAATCAAGGATTACCTTAAGCTTAGTGTGTTCTCCCTAATTTACCTCATTTGGAAAAGAGAACCTTTAAGAAAAATCTATGAGGTACACCCTCTTATGGGACATCCTTTATAGGCACAACTATGATGGTATCCTCCTTCATTGTCTGGAACCACATGAAACTGATATTCTCACAATGACACTGAGAGGGGGGGGTGAATCAGTGTAGCTATTTAAATTCAAATCTACAAATCTTAAAGCTGAAGCAAAGAGAACTTAAAAGCAGATAAAGCAATTATCACAAGAGAGCACACCACAACACACAATGTAACGAGGTTCACCAATTTGGCTACTCCTCAAGAATGACTGCTTGGACTACGGTCCAAATCCAGCCTTTGCAAAACACCAATTTTACAATCCGTTTACCAGCACCCACTGGAAGGAGCACCAACCCCTGATTTATCTGCACCAACAGAAAGGAGCACCAACCCCTATCCAAGCACCAACTTGGATTACAGTTTTGAATCTAGATGAATGACATAAAAATGCCTTTCCTTTTCCAAGACCCTGACTGGTCTATAATTTATCAAAACATAGTAAACACTTACGGCTCTACTTGTCGCTCTCTTACAACACTCTTCTACCCTCTTTCGGTAGCACTTTCACACATTCAGCAACAACCTAATTCTCCAGGCAACTGCCCTTTTATAACAATATTTCCAACTTGAAACTCCTGTTCTTCTATCACTTCCATAATCCTTCATGCACCCTATTAATAGACACTTCTAAAAGTAACTCCTTTTTGGCACAGTATTTCTGCATGCAACCTATTAATAGTTCTGTCTCTTGATTCGGACTTTCAGTATAACTGTCGCTTGATGGTTACACTGCTTTACGGCCTTGTAACTACCGTTCTGTCTTTCATGCACTATGCTTATTTTAGCTTGCATGATTTCTATCTGTAACTGCCCCTATAACTATCACTCTAACTCCAGTTGACTCTTCTTATTTTGGCTGCATGATTTTCCTCTACAACTGCCCCTTTAACTGTCGTTCTACTTCAGTTAACTATCCGTAATCGTGCTGTTGCGACCTATCGTGAAATCGTGACACTTCTATCTCTTTGTACTCTTCTCGCCTTCTACCCATGAAAACATGACATGTCATGATATCGTGACACTTTCGCCTCCTTGCTACTCTTCTCGGCTTCAACCAGCGAAAACACAACATGTCACGATATCGTGACACTTTTCTTCCTTGAGCTCTTCTCTTGTCTCTTGCCACGAAAACAAGACATGTCACAAAATCGTGACACTTTCGCTTCCTTGCACTCTTCTCTGCTTGCACTAGCGAAAACAAGACATGTCACGAAATCGTGACATCTTTCGCTTCCTTGCACTCTTTTCTGCTTGCACTAGCGAAAACAAGACATGTCACAAAATCGTGACATCTTTCACTTCCTTACACTCTTCTTTGCAAGCACTAGTGAAAACAAGACATGTCACAAAATCATGACATCATTCGCTGCCTTGTGCCTTTCTCTGTCTTTCACCACAAAAACACGACATGTCACGAAATCGTGACACATTCGCTGCCTTGTGCCTTTCTCTGTCTTTTGCCCGTGAAAACACAACATGTCACGAAATCATGACACATGCGCTGCCTTGTGCCTTTCTCTGTCTTTCACCCATGAAAACACAACATGTCATGAAATCATGACACATGCACTGCCTTGCACTCTATCTCCTCTTCGGGTCACGAAAACCCGACATGTCACGAAATCGTGACACTTTTTCTCCTTGGCGCTTTCTCTTTGAACCTGTCATGAAATCGTGACACTTTTTCTCTATGAGCTCTTTCTCTTGAACCTGTCATGAAATCGTGACACTTTTTCTCTATGAGCTCTTTCTCTCGAACCTGTCACGAAATCATGACACTTTTTCTCTATGAGCTCTTTCTCTTGAACCTATCATGAAATCGTGACACTTTTCCATCCGTACAATCCTTCTTGCAAATTGTCACGAAATCGTGACACTTTTCTTTCTCTGCCTTCCTCTTCGCTTTGGACCATGAAAATGAAACATGTCACGAAATCGTGACATATTTTTCTCTCTCCTCTTTTCTTCACTTTGGATCGCGAAAATGAAACATGTCCGAAATCGTGACATCTTTTCTCTCTCCTCTTTCTCTTCGCTTTGGACCGAAAATGAAACATGTCACGAAATCGTGACATATTTTTCTCTCTCCTCTTTCTCTTCGCTTTGGACCGCAAAAATGAAACATGTCACGAAATCATGATAGTTTTGCCAGCATTTTCTCTCTCCTTCGATATGTCATGAAATCATGATAGTTTTGCCAGCATTTTCTCTCTCCTTCGATATGTCATGAAATCGTGACAGAAAACATGTCGCGATATCATGACAGTTTTCTTACTTGTCTTTTTCTTTGATCCTTTGAATCTGGGCCACTTTTGTCTTCTTGGAAATTCACTGTACATGCTCTGACTGACCTCTGAACTCCTGTCCACTGCATCAACCGATCTATCTGTCTGTGTTGACAACAATGACAATACTGTTTCTGCACCTTGCTCAACAATCTCCCCCTTTGGAATTGTTGGCAACACATGTGCAATTTCCTGTAATTCTTCTCCCCCTTTGACAATAATACCAAAGGGCTGCTGCAGACTCCCCCTGAGTCTATGCAAAACATTCTCAGACAAACATTGTTATAGTTAGCAAAAATCATGAATATGAGCAAAACTATAAACATAGGCATAAATGCTCCCCCTGAGAATGTGATCCCAATTGATAGTCAATGCTTGGGAAACGTGACCACTCCCAACTTACTCCGAAGGTACTCAAAAACTTCCTTGGGCAATGGTTTTGTGAATATATCCGCTACTTGCTCTGTAGTTGGAACAAAATCCAATTTAACCTCACCTTCTGCAACTTTATCCTTCAAAAAGTGATACCGGATTGCAATGTGTTTGGTTCGAGAATGCATAACCGGATTCTTTGAGATGTTAATAGCACTAGTGTTATCACATTTAACTGAAATTGGCTCTTTGAAGTTAATACCAAGATCTTTCAGGGTTTGTCTCATCCATAAAATCTGCGTACAACATGTTGTTGTTGCAATGTATTCTGCCTCTGCTGTGGATAGAGAGACTGATTCTTGTTTCTTGTTGTGCCATGCTACCAACTTGTCTCCAAGATAGAATGCACCACCACTGGTACTCTTTCTGTCATCTATACATCCTGCCCAATCTGCATCAGAATATGCAATAAGAGTGAAGTCCTTACCTTTTGGGTACCATAACCCATACTCCATAGTACCCTTGAGGTACCTAAAGATCCTCTTCACAACTGTCACATGAGTCTCTTTGGGACTAGCCTGAAATCTTGCTACCATGCATACTGCCTGTAAGATATCTGGTCTTGTAGCTGTTAAATACAGCAGGCTCCCAATCATAGATCTGTACATGGTTTGATCAACATCTGGAGATTTGTCATCCTTGCTCAATTTGCAACTCTGTTGTCATGGGAGTGCTAACAGGTTTACAATCCTCCATTGTGAATTTTTTCAGCATTTCTTTCACATATTTAACTTGAGAGATAAAAATGCCCTTTTCACTTTGATTAACTTGCAGTCCGAGGAAATACGAAAGTTCACCAATCATAGACATCTCAAATTCTTTCTTCATTTTATTTGCTATGTCTCTACAATACTCATCCATGTTGCTGCCAAATATGATATCATCTACATAAACAACAAGTACAATAAGATGGCCATTCTCTATTTTGACATACAAGTTGTTGTCCACCATACCTTTCTTGAACCCCTGTTGAATAAGATAGTTATCCAGCCTTGCATACCATGCTCTGGGTGCTTATTTCAGACCATACAAAGCTTTCTTTAACTTGCAAACAAAATTGGGATTGTCACCGAGTTGGAAACCATCTGGCTGCTCAATATAAACTTCTTCTTCAAGTTTGCCATTCAGAAATGCTGATTTCACGTCCATTTGATAAACTTTGAAATTCTTGTGTACAGCTAAAGCCAAGAACATTCTGATTGCCCCGAGTCTAGCCACTAGTGCAAAGGTTTCCTCAAAATCAATACCTTCAACTTGAGCATAGCCTTTACAGACCAATCTTGCCTTATTTCTGACAACCTGTCCATCTTCGTTTAATTTGTTTCAAAAAATCCATTTAGTACCGATTATATTTTTATTTGTTGGCCTTGGTACTAACTCCCAGGTTTTGTTTTTCTCAATCTGATCTAGTTCTTCATTTATTGCCTTCATCCAACTTTCATCTGTGCTTGCTTCAGCAACATTTTTGGGCTCAATGTTGGATAATAGAGAGTAGTTCCTTACTACTGTTCTCCTTGTCTGAATACCAACTGTGGGGTCCCCAATAATTTGCTCTCTGGGATGATTTTTCTGCCAGCTGCCTATTTTAAATTTCTTGTTTTCTTCTACTTTTGAGTCAATCTCCTTATTCTCTTATGTTTCCTTTTCTTCATCTCCTTCTATAACTTCTTCATAAATAGGGTATTTTTCTTCATTGCTAATTTCTCGTTCCCTACCTTCATCAACCTTCACATCGGCACTCTCCACAATTTTCTTTAGCCTTTTGTTATAGCATGTGTAGGCTTTGCTTTTTGTCGAATAGCCAAGAAAAATTCCTTCATCGACTCTATCTTCAAACTTACCAAGATTATCTTCAGTTCTTTTGATGTAGCACTTGCTTGCCAAAGACTTTGAAGTATCTTGTTGTTGCCTTTTTGCTGAACCATAGCTCATAAGGAGTTTTGCTTTCATGTGTCCTCAACATGCACCTATTTTGGATGTAAACCATAGTATGAACTGCCTCTTTCCAGAATATGTCTGCTATTTTGTTCTCTGTCAACATTGTCCGTGCCATTTCCTGCACTGTCCTGTTCTTTCTTTCAACAACACCATTCTGTTGAGGTGTCCTTGCTATTGAAAATTGTCTTCTGATCCCATATTTTTGATAGTACTCTGCAAACTCCTTTGAGATAAACTCTCCTCCTCTATCTGATCTTAAGCATTTAATTCTTTTTCCTGTTTGATTCTCAACCAATTTTTTGAAAGTCTTGAACATTTCAAAGGCATCTGATTTAAGCTTTAAAAATAGTACCCATGTCATCCTGGAATAATCATCTATGCACAACATAAAGTATTTGTCACCATTTATGCTTTGTGTTCTCATGGGTCCACATAAATCAGTATGTATTAGCTCTAAAGGTTTGCTGGTGAAGTATTCCTTTGATTTAAATGTGGATCTAGTTTGCTTCCCTTTTTGGCATGAAGCACAGATGCTATTTAATGGTTTGCCAATGGTGGGTATATCTCTTACTGCCCTTTTAGAACTTATTTTTTCCAGATTGTCAAAGCTAATATGACCGAGCCTCTTGTGCCATAGCCAATTTTCATCTACCTGTCCAATCAAACATGCTCCTTCTGAAGTCTTTGAGAGAGTATACAGGTTTCCAGAAGTCCTCGATCCAGTAGCTATCAACTTCCCACTGTGTGCTTTTCTGACTTCACAACCCTGCTTCTTAAAAATGACTTCATGACCTCTGTCACAGATTTGGCTTACGCTCAATAGGTTGTGCTTCAAACCAATCACAAACAGGACTTCTTTGGAATTGATTTTTCCATCACTTATCTTGACTGATCCTTTCCCAACTATCTTGGCTCCATCATTATTTCCAAATTTAACTGAGCCACCTTCATAGTTCTGTAACTTTTCAAACTTTTGTTTATCGCCTGTCATGTGACTGGAGCATCCACTATCCAATATCCATGGTGCAGATTTGTTCTGTGCTTTGAATGTTGTCTGTACAATCAAGGATTCCTTTTCTTCCTTGGCTCGCTCCTTTTCTTTCCATTCTGGTTTGACTACAGTTTTGGTCACTTGTTTAGACTTTTCTTTGTCAATAGCCTGTGCATGTTTTTCTGGGAATTTTTTGTTTTGCCTTAAACTGTTTGGTTGAGATCTTCTTCCCTGATATTTATTTGCTTGCATATGTGCTTCTACGAGTTTCTTGCAATGTGTCCAAAGTTATGACAGTTATAGCATTCTACTGCATAATCCATCAAGGGTGAAAAGACATTTTTGCTGGTGAAATTTCTTTGTCCTATATTATAAATGCAGTCTGAAATCTTATGACCGTAAGCATTGCATTTAAAACAATAACCAGAAAAGGAATGATTGAACCTGGGAGTTGGTCTTTGCCATTTTGTAGTAGGAGCCACAAATTTTCTTCTCCTTTGATGTGTGACTTTTGTGAATCCCTCATTGTCAGCACTCTTCTCGTGCCTGGCATTGTTGCTTTCTTTTGCATGATTCATTTTTCTTTGGTCAACCTTGATCTTATCTTCTTTCTTTACTGGTTCTACGGTTATGGCCTTTGATCCACTTGACGATTCTCCTTCGACAAAGCCCAAGCCAAATTTGATGCCTGTAGTCCTCTAACTATTTATAATCTTTTCAAGCTTTGTAGAACTTCCTTCAAGTTTGTGATAGCAACTCAATTTTTGATTCTTTTCTTCTAGCCGCATTCTTAAAACAACAATCTCTTCTTCTAGTTTGCTGCACTCATCTATTTTCATGGTTAATTGTACTTCAAGTTCTTCAGACATTTTCTTAAATTCTTCTGTTTGTACTTTCAAACTGTTTATTATGTCATTCGCATCCTCAAGCTTTCTTGAGACCTTTTTATTCTTCTTCCTTTCTGTACTCAACTCTTTAAGTGCAGCAACCAACTCTCCTTCCGGATATACTTCAGCCTCATCCTTAAGGTCTTTATCACCTTCCTATTTTTCTTCTATTTTTTCTTCTTCAAATGCCATGAACAGAGCTTCACCTGTTTCTTCTTCAGAATCCTCACCTGAGCTTTCTTCAGAAGAGCTGACATTCTTGGATATGAAACTTTTCTTCTTGAAGTTGTTCTTTCTAAAATTTGGTTTCTTCTTCCAGTCACCTTTTTCTTGGTGTGACCCTTCATCATTTTTGGTTTTCTCATTCATTGGACATTTAGCTGCAAAGTGCCCGATGCCTCCACAGTTGAAGCACTTAAACGGTAACTTTCCTCTATATTTTCCTTTTCCCTTTGTAAGTTTTCGAACAAAGTTAGCTTCCATTTCATCCGATGTCTCTTCATCCTCAGACTCTTGTTTAGTTTTTATATTTTTGTGTGCTTTAAAAGCAGCTTCTCTGTCTGTGGGCTTAGCTTGTCCTATTCTCATTTTGTATGCAGTCAAAGAACCATGCATCTCATCCATGCTAAAAGTATTGAGATCTTTAGCTTCTTCTATAGCAGAAACTTTAGAATTAAATCTTTTGTGAAGAGTTCTTAGTACCTTTTTCACGATGACCGCATCTTCCATTTCCTCGTCGAGTCCTCTAATAGCAATAATGATTCCATTGACTCTCAGCATATAGGCCTCTATGTTCTCATCGTCATTCATTCTTAATGCTTCGAACTGAGCTCGATGCGTTTGTAGCTTGGCTTCCTTGATCTTGTCGTCTCCTTCATGAATGCTCTTCAGTTTGTCCCACATGTCTTTTGCAGTTTTACAGCTCATGATCCTTATTAGTTCACTTGTCCACTAAACCGCACATTATAGCATTCTGTGCTTTAGAGTTATTCTCAAATGGTTTCTTATCGACAGCATCGGTTGGAGGTATGGCGGGTATTGTGTATCCACTTTCTACTGACTCCCAGATGTCGTATCCCAGAGCACAGAGATATGTCTGCATCCTAATTTTCCAAAATGAATAATTAGTTCCATCGAACAATGGAGCTTTATTTGATGAGAATCCTTCACCACCTGCCATTGTGTTCCTTCCCAGATCACCTTAGCTGATTAAGCTTGTTCAGGAACCTTGCTCTGATACCAATTGATATTCTCACAATGACACTGAGAGGGGGGTGAATCAGTGTAGCTATTTAAATTCAAATCTACAACTCTTAAAGCTGAAGCAAAGAGAACTTAAAAGCGAAGAAAGCAATTATCACAAGAGAGCACACCACAACACACAATGTAACGAGGTTCACCAATTTGGCTACTCCTCAAGAATGACTTGCTTGGACTACGGTCCAAATCCAGCCTTTGCAAAACACCAATTTTACAATCCGTTTACCAGCACCCACTGGAAGGAGCACCAACCCCTAAGCACCAACCCCTATCCAAGCACCAACTTGGATTACAGTTTTGAATCTAGATGAATGACATAAAAATGCCTTTCCTTTTCCAAGACCCTGACTGGTCTATAATTTATCAAAACACAGTAAACACTTACGGCTCTGCTTGTCGCTCTCTTACAACACTCTTCTACCCTCTTTCGGTAGCACTTTCACACATTCAACAACAACCTAATTCTCCAGGCAACTACCCTTTTATAACAATATTTCCAACTTGAAACTCCTATTCTTCTGTCACTTCCATAATCCTTCATGCACCCTATTAATAGACACTTCTGAAAGTAACTCCTTTTTGGCACAGTATTTTTGCATGCAACCTATTAATAGTTCTATCTCTTGATTCGAACTTTTAGTATAACTATCGCTTGACGGTTACACTGCTTTACGGCCCTATAACTGCCATTCTGTCTTTCATGCACTGTGCTTATTTTAGCTTGCATGATTTCTATCTATAACTGCCCCTGTAACTGTCACTCTAACTCCAGTTGACTCTTCTTATTTTGGCTGCATGATTTTCCTCTACAACTACCCCTTTAACTGTCGTTCTACTTCAGTTAACTATCCGTAATCGTGTTGTTGCGACCTGTCATGAAATCGTGACACTTCTATCTCTTTGTACTCTTCTCGCCTTCTACCCATGAAAACATGACATGTCATGATATCGTGACACTTTCACCTCCTTGCTACTCTTCTCGGCTTCAACCAGCGAAAACACAACATGTCACGATATCGTGACACTTTTGCTGCCTTGAGCTCTTCTCTGTCTCTTGCCAGCGAAAACAAGACATGTCACAAAATCGTGACACTTTCGCTTCCTTGCACTCTTCTTTGCTTGCACTAGCGAAAACAAGACATGTCACAAAATCATGACATCTTTCGCTTCCTTGCACTCTTCTCTGCTTGCACTAGCAAAAACAAGACATGTCACGAAATCATGACATCTTTCACTTTCATACACTCTTCTCTGCAAGCACCAACGAAAACATGACATGTCATGAAATCGTGACATCATTCGCTTCCTTGTGCCTTTCTCTGCTTGCACCATGAAAACACAACATGTCACGAAATCGTGACACATTCGCTGCCTTGTGCCTTTCTCTGTCTTTCACCCATGAAAACACATGTCACGAAATCGTGACACATGCGCTGCCTTGTGCCTTTCTCTGTCTTTCACCCAAAACAACATGTCACAAAATCGTGACACATGCGCTGCCTTGCACTCTATCTCCTCTTCGGGTCACGAAAACCCGACATGTCATGAAATCATGACACTTTTTCTCCTTGGCGCTTTCTCTTCGAACCTGTCATGAAATCGTGACACTTTTTCTCTACGAGCTCTTTCTCTCGAACCTGTCAAAATCATGACACTTTTTCTCTGCGAGCTCTTTCTCTCGAACCTGTCACGAAATCGTGACACTTTTTCTCTACGAGCTCTTTCTCTCGAACCTGTCATAAAATCGTGACACTTTTTCGTCCGTACAATCCTTCTTGCAAATTGTCACAAAATCGTGACACTTTTCTTTCTCTGCCTTCCTCTTCGCTTCGGACCGTGAAAATGAAACATGTCACGAAATCATGACATCTTTTTCTCTCTCCTCTTTTCTTCGCTTTGGATCACAAAAATGAAACATGTCACGAAATCGTGACATATTTTTCTCTCTCCTCTTTCTCTTCGCTTTGGACCATAAAAATGAAACATGTCATGAAATCGTGACATCTTTTTCTCTCTCCTCTTTCTCTTCGCTTTGGACCGCGAAAATGAAACATGTCGTGAAATCATGACAGTTTTGCCAGCATTTTCTCTCTCCTTCGATATGTCGCGAAATCGTGACAGTTTTGCCAACATTTTCTCTCTCCTTCGATATGTCGCGAAATCATGACAGAAAACATGTCGCGATATCGCGATAGTTTTCTTACTTGTCTTTTTCTTTGATCCTTTGAATCTGGGCCACTTCTGTCTTCTTGGAAATTCATTGTACATGCTTTGACTGACCTCTGAACTCCTGTCCACTGCATCAACTGATCTATCTGTCTGTGTTGACAACAATGACAATACTGTTTCTGCACCTTGCTCAATAGAAACCAAATTATGTCATATATACAACTCATAATTATACTTGTGGTGTTTATTTTAGTGGAATGGCCATCACTAAGCACATCTTGCATATGGTCTATTATTGGCCTACCATGGGATGTGATTGTGCATATGTCAAGAAATATGCTAAATACCAACAACATGCCAATTAACCCATTTATCATCATAAGCCTTGCAGTCCATAATGGGGTCTTGAACTTGTGGGAAATATCTCTCCAACTTCATTAGGAAAAAATAAATTAATCATCATGGCAATGGAGTACTTTACCAAGTGGGTTGAAGTCATTCCTCTTGTCCAAATAACAAGACTCAAAATTGTTAAATTCATCATGCATCACATCATCTATCATTTTGGCATTCCATCTAAAATCATCTTATATAATGGTACACTATTCAAGAATAAGGAGGTCTAAGCATTGTGTAAAAAATATAATATCCAACATATCTTCTCAACCCTTACTATCATTGAGGTAATGGCTAAGCAAAATCCACTAATAAAACCATTTGCATCATCCTTCAAATGATGGTTTTTGAGTCTCATTAAAATTTGCATAATCAAATCCCTTTGTCATTGTAGGCATACAAAACAAGCATTAACACACCCACAAGGGCAACCCATTTTCATTAGTCTATGGTGTTGATGTCATTATGCCCCTAGAGTTGGAAATCACTTCTTTGTGAATCTCATTGCAAGAATTCATTGATGATGGCACTACATTCCAAACTCATTTAGACCAGCTTACACTTCTTGATGAACATAGAATAAATATTATTGAAAATATTTGGGTTTATCAATATTGTGTTCAGTGTGCATAAAATAGAAAACTCCATGAGCATGAATTCCTATTAGGAGACCTTGTGATTAAAGAGAATCAATAGAATCTAAATCAAATACACCACTTGAGGGATAAATTCACTCCCAATTGGCTAGGTCCTTACATTGTGAAGCAAAAATTTGGTTTTGGAGATTACAATCTTGCCAATATCAAAGGAATAGAGGAACATGAGCCCCTCAATATCATCCATATTCATGTTTTCTACACGTAATCCTATCACATAAGGTTCTCAAAATCTTGTATATTCTTCTTCAAAAAATAATAATAATACAAAAATAAGAAAATACATTCAAAAGCAACGTTTGAATCATTTGTTCATTCATTCCTTCAATTATTTATTCACCCATGTAATAAATCCCCTTCAAGGTTTCTCAATTCAATTAGTTTCTTCCTTTTTTTTACTTTTATTTTCTCCTCTTCTTCAATCTTTCTCCAATTCTCCTCATCTTTTCCTTATTTTCTTCTTAGACTTCCTATCAATGTTGTATGATCACGCATGAGTAGCTACATACCTTTTATGGGTCCTTTCTTCTCTTCCCTATTATTCTCCTATTTTTTTTCCTCATTCTTCTTCATTCTTTTCATCATTCTTCTTTACCTAATCTACATTATTTTTCCCCTCATTTCTCTTCTCTCAAAAGCATTTGCACTTCTCTTGCATAATTATTTTGCATTTCATTCATTAAGCATTCATGCATAAATAACATTCAGCTCATAATGTGCTAATTTGGTCACATTTTGGATGCATGGATATGCATTGAAAAATCTAAATTTGCATAGTTAATCAATGACATGTTTTGTTACACACTTTTATTCCTATTTGCATGCATCAAGTGTTCATATCATTGTCATGTATTTTAATATTGTATCATTCTTTGTCATGTTTTCTTGTCAATCACATTGCACATAAGCATCCTACATATGTTGTAAAAATGTCTATAAACATTCACTATTTATTACAACTATTGTGATATCTTGTTCAGTCACATTCTTATATTTCTTGGTAATAGAATTATTTTTTGTTATTCAACCATTTCTAGTTGATCCATTCAATCTTTGTCAAAAATTATTATTTTCTAAATGCAATTTTAGGCTTCCCTTTACTAACTTGAGCTCTTTCTTGAACAAATCACAAATCACAAAATTTTGAGTTTAGAGAAGATAATACCATGAGTACTCTTTCCATAAAGTGAAATATTTATCACTCATCCTATCATTCACATAATCCAAACCTATGGATCCAAAAAGGATAAGCTACCCAAAAAATAATAATAAAGACAAGAAACAAAAGCAAAAGAGAAAATAACAAAAAGAGATCTATCAAAGAACTTGTTCTTATTTTCCTCAAATATTTTATATGTATCCACCAAGGCTATAGTTGCCTAACTGGCAGTAGAGCAACATTGATAGATTATAGGGCTAATCTCCATTGGGGCTATAGATTTTTTTAGGCAATGAAGTATGGCTTACGAGTGGCAACATGTCTATCATATTAGCAACCTTATTTTGTATAGACCATTGCATGCTTGTGGATGAGCTAGCTTTTATTGTCTAAGCTTACAATTGGTTAGTACAACTTCATTCAATATGGAAAATGATATCATTTCACACACTATGGTCCATAATAGGCTTAATTTTATTCAAGATAGTCTATATTTCTAAGGGATATTGATCGACTATTAGATGAGTTTGATTGTTCAAACTAACATGTTTGACTTTCTAGAAATTCCTCTAGTATCCAAAAATCCTAGGAATGTGAGCAAACCACATCATGACTAGCTTCAATTTGCTCACTATGTATTCAAGTCATTTGATAATGTTCATTGTTCCTTGTCATTAGGTTCATGATAAATCCATGGTTCTCCTAGTCTACTCATGATCATTATTAAGCATTGCATTCATCATTTTTATTACATAATAGTTTATCTTACGTTATAATAATATGTCATTATTACTATTAACTTGTCATTGATTAATTAAATCATTTGTGATTGTGAAATTTAAATACACATATCCAAAAATTGATTAAGTAAACATATTTGAGTCTAAACCATGCGTATAACTTGAATCATCATCATTCATCACATAAACCATATTAAATCAATCACATCTAGCATATCATATCTTTCTAATCACCTACAACAAGCAATCATACACATCATATCAAAATAACACAATCAATGCACATCACATCATGATACAAATCTAAATTGTCATCATCATCATCATATATATATATATATATATATATATATATATATATATATATATATATATATATATATATATATATATATCAAATAATCATGAGTACAACATCATCATAATTGCTCATAGGCTACATCATGTATCTATCAACCGTTTATACATCATACTCATCTCATCAAAAATAGTGCTCTACAAAAAATGGTGGTCCATCTACCATTCCAAAAATAGGATCATCATTATTGCCTTCTGGGATTCTATCTACTCACCTCCTATCCTCTTGATCTCTCTACACTACTCCTTTATTTCCCCTCACCACCCTAAGACTACACTACCCCTAACACCTATAACACTGCTAGATCTATGAATTAAGGCACTATTGGGGCCACTAATATTGTGCTCCTATGGTTGTTATGAGATCTATAAATTAAACAATAGGAAATAGCTAAACCCTAGATCACTAGTGCATCCTCTAAGGCTACCACTTTGTCCTCCCATGCATAATTTATCTTATACTCCTCCCTAGCATGCCTCAATTGAGAAATCTCTACCTATAATAACATTATGTCTTCCCACATCTTATCTGATCTACCTCTCATCGAAGCCTATCTCTCTCTATAATGGCAACATCTCACTAAACCTACAACCCCATCCTCTCAAGTGACCATACAACCTCTCATTCTGTCTACTATAACTCCAACTATCAAACCCACACTCTTTATTTATGATCCTACTCCACTAAATCTCTCATCATCCCACTTCATGGTGTCATCAAAATCTTTCCTCTCTCCCTCCCAAAACTCTACTCTTGGGGCTTGCTCTACTATTGCCCCTAATGGGTCTGCTCCTACCTTTATCTAATGATATACTCATTGTCTTAGTGGTGTCTCATTCTCATCTTGTCTCGTACCTCCAAATATCTCTCCCTCTCTCCTAGTCACATCTCCACCCTATGTCATATCTCTATACTCCACAATTCATCCTCCCTACCATCATTTTATTGCCCGCCATCTATCGTAATTTGGTGTAGTACCAATATCAACTAAATTGGGTACTAAAATAACCTCATCTACTACTACATCTAATGTATCTACCTATGGTTGTGGACCACCATCATCCTCTAGCCTTTGATATACCACTAGTGCATCTAGAATACCTTACCTCAATATAAACTAGTGTTGGACTTGAGTAAACTAGAAAAACTTTATTTGTGTACCCCTATGACCAATCACCCATTTTGACTATCTAACCTAGCATAGGTGCTTTACCTCCTCCCTCCATATTGGTACTCCCCTCCATGATCACTATACAATATCCTAAGAACTCAAGCTTGTAAATGTGTCACAATGGTGATATTTTTCCCCCTTGTGAGGCCTCCTCACCCTCCTCTCCATATTAGTACACCACCTCTGGGTGTAAGGATAATTTATTTCCATTATATTGTGGGCATCATATGGAAGCCCTCTTGGTCAGTCTACTATTATATGCTCTTATCCTTGCACATTTAATAGCAAGCTAGGACCTAGTCCTATCCATAATGCTCTCCTAAATTTGTACAAATCCTTATATGTATATGCAAAAAGAGATGATTCCCATGCATATACCATTGATCGCTCCATAATATTAGCCACAATACCTAGTATATTTCATGGGAAACTCATTTCTGATGAATTCAACATTATAAATCTGGATATCATGACCATAGTTAGTGCCTACCTTTATCTTAAAGAGCCCTGATCATAGTACTACTCATAAAGCACATCATTGTTATTTTTTACCTCACCCCAACCCTCTCCAAAAATTCTCTCCATAACAACACCCTTCTACGGCCCTCTTGTAGCTATGATAGTGCAACCCTCAATAGGCACCTTATATATCCTATAAATATCCTATAATATGATGGTCATTTCCCCTATAATAAAATAAAATGTACCCCTCTCAAGGTCCCACCTCTCGTAAAGAGTAGCCAAATACGAATGGTCATAGTGGACTGCCTCCATCCAGACCACCCCCCTAAATCCTATATCCCTCAGCCACTCCCAATCATCCTCATCTAAATTTTTTTGAATATAGAAGAACAATGACCAAAATCAATGTCATGGCTGAAGCATCCTCACCTGCAACCATTTTACCCCATCAAATCTTGTTTTCCTTAACCCTGCCTAATATCCCAAAAAACAAAATTATAAGGACCCTTGTAGTTGGAACCAACCCTAGGTTCCCTATTATTGGGCATTAGGGAATTTTTTAAGATATCCTTTGTCCCCAATCATACCTTAAAAACACAAAAATTACAAAAACATAGCTACAAAAAGGAAAAAAAATCACACATGCACACCAACAAATTGAAAAACATATCACAAAAACAACACAAATATCAAAATTGAAAAAAAAATTGAAAACATAAACCAAAAATCCACACATTTAA
Source organism: Wollemia nobilis (assembly GCA_028583015.1). NCBI lineage: Eukaryota > Viridiplantae > Streptophyta > Pinopsida > Araucariales > Araucariaceae > Wollemia > Wollemia nobilis. The sequence continues at coordinate 8,404,987 of JAQPPZ010016370.1, forward strand.
GTAATCCAACATTTCATTCATATTTTTATCCCTAGCTAGCATATTCTACAGTTTCATTTTTCTAAAAATAAACCCTAGCGTTCATTTTATCCTAAAATATAATAAATATGATCCAATAAACAAAAATGTTGACTAACCGATCCTACACTCCCTCCCCTACTTGGTCTCGCTCCAGTATAAGCCATATGTACACTTTTATTAATAATCTGGTAGTGCTTCATATCACAAATCTCAAACTCACCTCTCTCTTCTCTCAATTACTCCAACTTGCATTACACAAATGAGCCCTTGTGCCTCATTGTGGCCCCTTTTAAACTAGGTGGCCCTCAACCATGACATGCAATCCACAACAATAGGGTCCATTTTTATCAGCAACCACAACCTCCCCTATGATTCCTTGCTTTAAAAATTTATCCAATTTATTTATTTTTGCACCCTAGCCCATTTCATCATTTTCTTCATTTTTTCATCATTTTTCTCCATATCTCTTAATTCCATGGTTGCACAATGATATTTTTGTCAAGTGCTTTGTTGTATTGTTTCACTTATTCACCCATAAACTTACTACTTGAGGGGGTAGATGTTACTCATTAATGTTTCCTTGAGCATGATCAATATCAAACACTTGATCTTTGAATCTCATTTTTCCAAGAACTTTTCCTAAAACTATCACAAGCCCTCCTTTGTTGGGGTAAGAAAAAAGTAAAATTTCTCTTCTCAATAAAACTCTAATTCAATCAAATTTGCTATGCTTGATGCCAATTTTGTATGGTTACTCATGAATTCCCTATGTTGATGTGGTAAAATAAGACCACTTTCAATCGATTTGTAGCATCATGAGGATGCCTACCTATGCATGGTTAGCTTACTAAGTCAATGAAGCTTAACAATCTATCAAAGGAAAATTTTCAAGGATACTCATTCTTTCCATAATTGGGGAATCTTACATTGTTCATGATTCAAGGTAATTTTATGTCTCCTCCCTCAATAGTCACTATGATGCACTAAAATTCGTAATCAGTCATAATCAACCATAATCATTCATCGTCAATTCATTCTTCTCATAATCAACCATCAATTTGGTGTCATTTTTTTTATATTGCATCGTGTTTTCACGTGCTGTAGTACAAAAAGGGATAAATGTATACACCTAAAAATGTCGTATTATCCCTTGCATAGTGCTATTGGTTAGTTAATTTACAAAAGCCCTTAAAATTTTCTTAACTTTTCTAAAACACTCTTCATCCACTTTAGCCCCATTAATCATCTAAGCCCCCTCTTACGCTTAGCCCCTAGTCACCATGCAACCACCCCTTTAACCTAGCCTAGGGCCACCTCACCCTAGTCTACCCTTTGACTAAGCCTAACCTCCACCTCACCCTAGCCTACTCTACCCCCTAATCTCCACATCCCCATGCACATTAAATGTCTTTAATACTATAAAGAATTTTTCCATTAATGCATTTATGATATGAATGACTTTGCATCTACAGACTATAATGAGGGTGAGGATTTTATTCATCCCATCCATTTATGATACATGGTGCATGCATGCCCATTTAATGCATGTGGGTGTATGAGGAATTTCCTCCATCCAAGGGAATTCATGATGCATGGTGCACACCTCCACCTCATGGGATACCTCACAAGATACCTTAGCCCTCTAACCTTGGCCAAATTCTATAAATAGGAAGCCATTTCTCTTATTTCTATACAACACAAGTTTGCTTCTCAAAACTCTATCAAAATCACTTTAGCCCCCATTGTATTCAAACCCTATTTGGTGTTAACCCCCATGGATTATATTGTATACCTCTTGTTTCCCCTTTGTGTATTAAAATTATCATATATGTGGACATAGATGACTACAAAATTTGGACTAGAGTCACTAAAGAACTAGAATAATGTTTCCTCTGAAGTAAATCTTTGTTAGATCAAGCCAGCATTGACCATAGGGTGAGTTGTGACTAATAGCATCAACCATACCTTAAGGTGCAGTTCTCATTGGGAACCTATTTTAGACATACACAATCTAGCAGATTAGAAATTCAAGTGAATATGATTGTTTTTCCCTATTTTAAACTCATTTCAATTGTGTTATCATACCATTTGTTTTATCTTTTAGCAAATTAGGTCTAATCAAGATAGGCCCAGAGTTGCTACTAACTTCTTGTTTTAGGTTGTTTAGATTTAAAGGATCTATTCAACTAGTGGTGGTGAACATACAGTAAACCCACCCACACTTTGAGGTGCTCAGAAGAAGCTTTGGAGTCATAAACTTCATTGAAATAGGGATTCCCCACTGGAAGACCCAAATTATAGTCTATGAGGCAAACATTTTAAAAGGGACACTTGTAACACCTCTTTTGTTATCAATGAAATGGCACACTTTTTATGAACACAAGAGGACAATGATGGGGTTGCAAGAAATAAATAATTCAAGTATTTTATTGAAGGTAATCCTTGTAGGATTAAGATTGTTTAAGAGATACTTGAAGGATGTAAGAAGGTGTCTTTGTTGTCTATGCGATAATGTGAGTGGATTTTTCTATAGTGATGTAGGTGACAAAGGCTCAATCATTTATTACTCATCCTTCCATAAAGACCTATGAACTATAATATCTCCCTTGTCTAAGCAAGGCCCACTCAAAGAATCCTTGAAAATGGTTTCATCTTCAAAGAGGGTGTCTTCCCATGGGTCTAGTTCTTCAATGTGCTCTTTTAAAATGACCATCACTAATCAAGAAATATTATTTTGTTCCCTAGGTCCATCCATCCATATATTTTTAGAGAAATCCATACAAGGTCTAGCTTGGAGTAAAAAGAAATTTTCTTGGAGTTCAATCCATTGGAGATAGTCATGTCCCTTGAATGATAAACTATGAATGCTATGACCATAGCCAACCAAGGTTGTCCAAGAATCAATGGATAACCATTCATCTTGAATCTTGGTTGGAGAATCATGAAATAAATAGGATATTGCCAAGATTCTATACTTATAGGTATATCTTCTATTGTTCCCTTAGGTTGGGCTATTGATTGATCAGTTAGTTGAAGGATAGTAGAAGTGGACTGCATATTTTTCAAAGATAACATATTCATGGTTTTAGTGGTCATGACATTAATTGATGCTCCCAAGTCAACTAGCACATTTGGTATGCATTTTTTACCAATGAAAATAGTTATTACTAGATTTCCAAGATTTCTATATTTTTGTGGAATAAGATTTCCTACTAAGAGGTTAGCTAGCTTTCCATCTACTTGTATGGTTTTGGGGTAAGCTTTTCATTTTCTCCTTGGCTTCTTTATGTGTATTTCCTATATAACCTTGAATATTGGTACATCCTTAATAGCTTGGAGGAAAGGGATTGTTATGTTTAAGTATTTTAGTTATTCCAATAGATCGAATCCCTTAGAGTGTTATTATTTAGATTATAACCTCTTGGGGTATGGTCTTTTTTGGGTTTCTATAGGCATGATTTTTAAAAGACCTTCTTCCTTTCTAACTATGGAATCAGGGTTTAATAAATTTAATTTTTTTCCTCCTATAATTATTCTATCTTGGAAGGTTTTGGGTTTGGCAAACCTTCCTTGAGCAAAGTTGCATGTTATCACAGTCAATGGCATAAATATTTATGGTGTCATTTAATTCTAAATTATAGATAGGGTTTGTATATCTATTTTTATTTGGGTTGGCCACAGGTTGGGCTGGTATTGGACGTTGCTTGGGTGGTTGTGACTACATAGGTTGAGATGCAACTATGGGTGTTGGAAACATTGATTGTTGTTGAGTTTTAAAATGTTATTGACCCCATAATATTGGTTGGATTGGTATGGTCCCAACCATTATTTTTCTTGGTTTGACCATGACTAGTTTGGCATTAGTTGTCCATGGTGGGTTAAACCAGCCTTGACTTCCCCACTCTAGAGATGAATTCCATGGGTACTGGTCCCATTGTTGTTGTGGTGGGGGTATATTCCATGGATTATTCCATACATTTTATCCCCATGGTGTTCTTTGTTGATGGGAAAATTTATCTCATGTAATTGAGTTCTTATATATTAATATGACTCTTCCCAAGGTTAGATTTTATTTCAGGTAGGAGGTCACACTGGTCTATAGGGTGACTTTTCTTGCAAATAATACAAATGTTGGTGTTATTGAGAGTACATCCTTGTAAGGGGTTTTTTCCTACATGTTGGACAATATATAGCCAAAGGTTCATTGGATTTAGCTTTAGCTTGTATTTCATCCAATGTGGTGTTCAAATATAAAAGAATGTCAATTTTAAAGTTGGAAAATTCCTCTAGTAGTTTTCCTACATCACTACCACTCTTTCCTACTCGGTGTCTATGTGTTTCTTTTCTTATTCTAAACTAGTTTCTATACAATTCCACAATGTTAGAAATATCTAGTTTATTTATATTACCTTTTCCCATGAGGTTTTTAACACACAAAATGAACACCAATTTCAAAACTAAGAAAATATATGCTAAAATATCTTTTTATTGATTTCAAAAAGGGGTTACACAATGGAATTTCTCTCAAGAAATATTTCCCTCATTTTCAATATGAATGGAGATGCACTTACTGGTATCTTTTGGTGCCCTCAATGTAGGTGTGCTTCTTTGCATGTGTGCCACTGCTAGGATGCGTGGAAATATCTTTGGTACCTATTTGAACCTGTAAGAATATATTAGTACATTTGGGGACCTATAATTGATTAGATCCCATGTTTATGAAGACAAAATGACATTGAAATGAAATAAAACATGATGAAAACTTGAAATAATGTTGTAGAAGCTATACAAATTTGATATTTACCTATTATGTAGCTGCAAGATTGTTTTATATCAGGTTTACATGGTGGTGTGTGATCCTCTGCTCAAGTTCGCATGATGGTGTGTGAACCTTGCTATAGTTGACTGTTTCTATTGATTTCTATTTGAATGGTCTTCTAGCACTTTAACTTGATGTATGATGGATGTTGAAGTGACAAAAGAGGTTCTAGAGTAATTTCTGTAGAGTTTTGGTAAATAAGACAAAAGGATGAGAGAGTTTCATGGTGAAAATGGTCATCTATTTATAGAGTGGGCCAAGACTAGGGGGATGAGGTGGCCTAAACTCTATGTTAGGTTCTACCATGGTGATTTCAATATGATAAAGTGAAATGTGTCATTCCTTCATGTGCCCTGAAGAAATATCTTAGGTGCACACATATGTGAGCAAGGGTTAAGGTTAACGCTGATTATATAGATCCTAGGTTAGTTTGAGGTTAGGTTAGGCATATTTTGGAAATGTCCTAAGTTATGGGTGCACACATGTGTGAGGATATAATTAAGTCTAATCTTGATTTAAATTTAATTAAACATGTTTAGGCCATAAAGTACACTTTAGTGATAAAGTGACTTTCAAATAGAATTATAATTACCATGATTAGGGTTTTTGAAGAAAATGGTTGCATGGGGACCATTATTAGGTGTAGGAAAGGGCTTAAATGGAATAAAGGGGCTTATAGATACCCTTTTCATGAATAGTAGGTGTTTTGGGTGTGATTAGTGTACTTTTGTAGGTTTTGCAACTATGGGAGACTACACATGACTACAAATGACTACATGTGACTACACATGACTACGACCGACTACGCATGACTATGGTTGACTATGGTCGACTACGCATGACTACGGATGACTACGGCCAACTATATGTGAATTTTAGGTGTCTACATTTACCCATTTTTGTACTATGCTATGTAAGACATAGTTTAGTATAAAAACATGATAGAAGAAGGTAATGAAGTGATTGTAATATAAATAATATATAGATGAATGAATGCGAATGATTACTAAAGAAAAATAATTATGAAATAGATGATTTGCAATTTTGTACAACACTTTGCAATATTGTACTGGGTGCTTTTTGGATAAACTTAAGATTACTTTATTCTTGTGATCAATGCAAGATGTTCCAATTGCAAATAGAACAAATTTCTTTTCAAAATTTTGCTTCTGATTGATTGATAAGCGCAGGATGACACTTGTCAAATAATTAGAGTTGTGTGGTGAGGATATATCAGGTGCAACATTCATAATGTGGTCTTGTGTGTGTCTCTATTAATAATGGAATCAAGATGTGTCCATTTGGTGCATGGCTCTCATGATTTAGCAAATGTTTGATTGGGATTGGATTTATGTTGAGATAATCTTCAACAAAAAATTTCATAGATAGATGTAATACCGATGATTGGATGTTTGGTTGTTTGATCGCATGTAAAGTGAATGTTTGTATGAATACCCACTCAAGTGATGAATTCGTAATGGGGTAGATGAATAGTGGTGATGAGTCGATTGAAATAATATGATGGTGATAAAAAGTGGAAAAATGGGAAAAATAGGGATAGAAATTGAAGAGGAATCTAAAAAGTTACAAAAAAGTGAGGATGATGTGGCGAGGCTTGGTTTGCATGGTTGTAGTGTGTGAACCAGGTCCCCAATTATATTAATCATACACAGTGGTAATATTGGAATTCATCACCAATCCTCACTCAAGACCGGTGACATTGAAATTCATCTCCTTCCACTAGCTTGCACCTTAGACACCATAGTAGCCCCCAAGAGTGGTATTTCAAACTTCATCACCGAAAGATCCCCTACTCTTGAGATTGATTTTATAAAATTCATCAGCAGAAGGGATCTTCAAAGTGGTATAGGATTAGATAAATTTGTTCACAAGGCTTATATACTTTATGAATAAGTAACTATCATTCTTGACTAAGCCCACCCGAGGGTGAAGTGACTGCCCATCTTGGCCAGTAGTAGGTCTTAAATAGTGCAACATCTTCTCATGAGAGGATTTGGAATCATTAGAGAATTTTGAGTTCCTCCATTTTGGATATATTTTTACTATACCTTCCATTTAGTCACCACTCACCTGTTGAGACATTATTCTATATTGTGCATCCTTGGGTTTTGCAGGAGGTTCTGTGCTAACGACATTCCTTTTTAAAGTTTCACTTTATTTCCAGTGTCATGTCCTAGAGTAGGTATTATAATCAAAACATACAAGATAACAAAATATTTTATTTTATTTTCTTGGAATTGATTTCGGTTGTGTTCTTGTATTACACTCTCACAAAAATTAGTTTCAACACATTCACTTGCTAGCCACCCATTTTATAACTATTCACGGTCTATCACTATCATTTTTTATTAAATTTACTTTTTGTTGCAGGTACGCACAATAGTTTGTGAACCAATTTTTTATAGTACAGGTTCACATAGCAATGTGTAAACTTTTTTCTAGTGCACAAACACACATAAAATCACACAAAATTGCATAGAATCCTGCACAATACATACACACAGATTTAAATTTTTATTTTTGAGCAGTTTTGAGAACCTAATCATAGTATACATCACCATGCCTATTGTTACTCATATCCAGGTACATGAGTAAGTGAATTTTGATGAGGAGGCTTCTCATGCCAACTCCAACCAGTCTAGCACTCTCCCTTAATTCATGAGAGAAATATCCATTTTTACACCTAATCTCCTTATTGGTTTTGATTCCTCTCGCATGCACACCATATCCCATGGTGAGACCTCTATTTTTAGTAATATGCTTTCCATATATTTGGGTAAGGATCACCAAATTCTTCCTCATTCACCTCCACCTAATCCATCTTTCACCTTTTGTGATTACGTTATCTATACAACTTCAGGAGATCCATCTCCATTATTCACTATTGATGAGGAGACTACACCTGCCTCACCCACATCCACTCATCCATTTCTTGAATATTTGTCTCATTTCCTTCTTGGGGATGACCTCTATTTGCTTAATTAACCCCACCATAGTTATTATTGCAATAATAATTCACTCTACTCACACCATCCCACTAATACCCTTCCCAAGCACCACAACAACCACCTTCCTAGAAATCATATTTTCTATATTCTGATTAAACAATGCAATCATCATCCCAATCACAACAATTAATTCCCCAAAAACATCAACAAGTCTCATACAAATATTTGTGGATACATTCACCACTCCTTCTCAGGCTTCCACTTTTGAGGTCTATACTCCATCACTTCCATAACCTATGTTCCCCTCTTTCGAGATGTGCGGTATGCCATATTCCACTCCATTTCCACCCTCATATACTTCCAACTTTCACCTTCCTCCACCTTGTCCATTTTAGGCTCTCCCTTCCATTCCTATTTCTTTGTATAATCCACTTTATCCATCCTATCTCACAAATCCCCCATGTTATTCTACCCAACCTAAGTTTTCTATTCATCGCTCATCTGGTCTGGTATAGTTACCATATTTTGGCATATCATCTCACCATCCACCTTCATCCTCTATCCAAACACCACTTCCCCCACCATACTCTATTGTACCTACATTCCTCATGATACCTCCTTCTTTGTCATCCTCTCCAACCGTGCAACCATCGTAGTGGGTTCTGATGTACTAGGTATAGGCTTCTCAACCACAATATTTCCATTCATAGCATATATCTTCCCAATAACAGATTCTCCCATCAGCCTCCATGTTTGAAAATGTTTAGCAATTGTATCCACATGAATAGTTTTAGTATAGTCCCCTTTCATAATGGGAGGATTAATAGCTCCAATACACCTTATTCTCTGTCTTCCACCACTTCATCACAGTTCATCGCACCCCCATAAACTAAACTCCAACTTCTACAAGAAAAAAATAAAATATTGGATCTATGCACGATTGGTTACGGGCCCCAGAAACCCATATATAGTGAGTTGTGCGATGAACCCATTCATCCTTCAGTTTTCATTTCTCCTTATCCTTACCATTTTAAAATTCTAAAATTCTAAAAATACAAAGGTAAAGAGGATCCTCGAGAACATATCAGTGTCTATCGCTTTGCATGCTACCATCTCCATGATAGTGATCCACTCATGTTGCATTCTTTTGCTCTCTCACTTGGGGGACAAGCCCTCGATTGATATAACATGCTCTCGCACCATAGCCTATTCACATTCAAATAGTTTGCTAATGCATTCCTTGAACATTTTTCCATCAACATCAAGAAAAATATGAACTTTTTTTATGTTTACACCCTACGATAGACTGATGATGAGCCTATCATGGATTTAATTTCTCAATGGAGATTGGTCATCCATGACCTAGCTTATAGCCTCTCATATCTCAAACTCATCACCCTATTTTCCAAAAGTTGACTCAAACGTATTTCTAAACCTTTGCAACTCCATAAAAGTTGCACATTTGATGAAGCCATTGCTCAGGAAAAAGTCATCAAGGACATCAAAGTCCAATCTAGTAAAATAAAACTTTGGTAGAAGCCAAATTATACTTCAAATTTTTGCTTCAATCACAATACATCAAATCAACCCTTTTCCAAACCGCCATAAATCAATCAAGTGGTAGCAGCCTCTCCATCCTCTTTGTCTATCTCATTACCCCCTCCTCCATAACAATAGATGTTTCATACTAATATAGCTCCTCCATATAATCCACAACAAGCTCATAGTCTTCATCCTTATCCCCCATGATGCAATTGGACTTCACTTTTTGAGCCTCTTCTAGCTTTATTCCAAATGTTGTTTGATGATTGTCATGTCATGTTACTCGATATTTGACCTATTCACCTGAATCAACCCAAACCTCATGGGTTCAATGAATAAGCCTTTTGTGCTTACCATCGATAGCACGACTCTGATGTAGGGTCTTGTCACTCATTTTGTAGCTTAGTATAGGATCTTATCGATTGAGGTACTATCCAAATTTTTGAACCCCCTTGCACCACATAATAAAAATTTGGTATCTGTCAGAACCTGTTACCATAACATGGGGGGACCAATCCTCAATGGGCTCAACCCACACAACAAGTCTAATATAGGTAAGTTAATAATGTCCATCATGATCCTCCCTCATGTGGAGTGGTTGGCATGATTAACATTACTATTCATACCTAGTGCTATCCATTGCACCAGGATGTACCCATTGCTTTACCTCCAATACCATTCACCTCTCCTCATTCACGCATAGCATCAAATGTTTCACCACCCCTACCATGCAATATCATCACTATTTATGGTAGTCTCACTCATCAGTTGCATAATACCTTATCTAGATTAACCATATTCAATATTTTTCAATAATCTCACCCTCATCGCAAAGAATTAAACAATATTATTCACTCAATTGAACTCAAAAACCATGATACCAATGCCTTTGTAAATTTTATTGAGAACATCCCTCATTTCATGCAACCTTTGATCAGCTTCTATAACCATGAGATTATCGAGCTTGTGGGCATGGGAGTTGATCCTCCACTAAATATTCAAACAACCATAAATGAAATCATGTATAAGCATGCCCTCATTGATACCATTTCTTCCATCAGTGTCATCTCTACTACTACCCTTCATCACCTCCACATCCCATGTACTCATTTTGCTACATTATCACTCAACCTTTGAGATTTTGATGGTTTTATGCATCCCACACTAGATCCTGCCCATCCGCATAGGTGTAAGGACCATGTCTACCTTATTCCACATCATTCAAGGCAAAATGTAATACAATATTTTTCTTGGATCTCCATAGATCTATGATATGCAATTTGTTTCATCAACCTTGCATCATTACCTCAAATATGTGCATGATAGACTAGTCCATTAGATTCTCACCGATGGTGACCCATTCAAATTCTACAACATCGTAGACCTCCCGCTAGGACCTTCATCATATTCTACCTAGGTCTTTCATATTCCTTCACATCATCAAGTAGAGACATCTACATCCTCTTCAACACCTACCTCATCCTCATATTGCTCACCTAGAATGCACACACATTCCTCTGCATCTACTTCCAACATACCTCAATATCCTTCTATGGATCCCGCTCCCACTTCGATACTTTTCTTTCCACCTTATTTATGGTCTCCTAATCCCTCTCATCCATATTATTCTATAGACCCCCCTCCCACTTCTATACCTTTGTTGCTACCTTCTTCATGGCCTCCTACTCCCTCTCATCCATCTTCTTCTATAGATCTTCCTCCCGCTTTTGTACCTTTCTGACCACCTTCTTTGTGGTCTCATGCTCCCTCTCATCCATCTTCTTATAAGAATTCTCCTCTCGCTTACATACCTTCCTTGCCACCTTGTTCATGGCCTCCTACTCTTTCTCACCCATATTCTTCTACAAATTATCCTATCCTTCCTACTCCTCATACACCTCCACTTCCATTTCATCCTTGACCTTGGTCTTTCACTTCATCTCATAGTGCGACTCCTGCTCACCCAACATTACAGTTTCCACATGTTAATCCTATCCCTTCCATCATAGTTGAATATCATGATTGGGAATAGTGAGCCTCCCTCTTGAATGCCCAACTATTCCAATCTCCTCATGCTACCATACATGACTCACAACTCTTTTCTTCATATTTAGACTTAGACTCACCACCTCGCTCACCACCCTATAATTTACCATAGGTGTCTATTTTTATGACCAATTATGGTCCTGGTGAATATAATATTCATGTGCTTATGTGCATCCTCCCATGATCCAATATTCCTATGACTTTGGTCACTCTTCTACCTTAATACTAACCATCTATACCATCGTGCCACTTGGTCCACTGAATAATCATACAAACTTCATCTATGTTGGCCTTGATTCATCGCTACCAGTGACTGTGCCCCCATCGCTACAATGTAGCTTTTGTGGCATGTTAGACCATATGTCCAATCCACACTTTTCCTTATGCTACCTTTAGAATTTTTATTGGCATGGTTTTAGGCTAGGACATTACAAATAGGGATTAAGAATTCCTATTAACCCCTACATTAAACTACCCATAGATAAATTTGGTTTGGGTTATCACCCTACAACCATTCACTCACTCGAAGATTAACTTCAAGACCTCACTCTTCACCCTCCAATAGTTCTTATGCACTCGTTATAAAAGGAATCTAATATTGACATCCTTTATGAGTTTCCATCTTGTTGTGGCTGCTCCACAACGTACCCCAAAATTGGGGACCCACCTTTTTGCATGTTTTCCAAGAAGACCGAAGTGGCCCATATGCTAAAGATCAAAGAAAAAGCAAAACACCGCAAGGAGGAAAAAGTGTCGCGATATCGCGACATGTTGCATTATCACGGAAAAAAGGGAAAAAGTGTCGCGATATCGCGACATGTTGCATTATCACGACCAAAAAGGAAAAAGTGTCGCGATATCGCGACATGTTGCATTATCACGGCCAAAAGAGAAAAAGTGTCACGATATCGCGACATGTTGCATTATCGCGGCCAAAAGAGAAAAAGTGTCGCGATATCGTGACATGTTGCATTTTCGCGGCAAAAGAGAGAAAAAGTGTCGTGATATCGCGACATGTTGCATTTTCACGGCAAAAGAAAAAAAGTGTCATGATATCGCGACATGTTGCATTTTCGCGGCCAAAAGAAAAAAAAAAAGTGTCGTGATATCGTGACATGTTGCAGTTTTGCGGCCAAAAGAAAAAAAGTAAAGAAAAGTGTCACGATATCGAATAAAGAAAAGTGTCGATATCGCGACATGTTGCATTTTCACGGCCAAAAGAGAAAAGTGTCGCGATATCGCGACATGTTGCATTGTCACGGCCAAAAGAAAAAGTGTCGCGATATCACGACATGTTGCATTTCAAAGAAGAAAAGTGTCACGATATCGCGACATGTTGCATTTTCACGGACAAAAGAGAAAAGTGTCGCGATATCGCGACATGTTGCATTTTCGCGGCCAAAAGAGAAGAAAGAAAAAGTGTCGCGATATCGCGACATGTTACATTTTCGCGGCTAAAAGCAACAAAAGAGAGCAAGGAGGCAAAAGTGTCGCGATATCGCGACATGTTACATTTTCGCGACGAAGGGCCACAAAATGGAAACCAAAACACATGCATGCACAAGGGAAGGTGAAACGAACAACCATTGGAAAATGAAACGAACAATCAGGGAAGGTGAAACGAACAGCCATTGGAAAATGAAACGAACAGTCATGGAAGGAGAAACAATTTTTTCAGAAGTTTAAATACGCCATTCAAAGAGGCCAGAAGGGGTTGGAAACTGCTACAAGCAGAGTTGCAGATTTGAAGGCAAGAGGGCCATTCTGGACCTGTTTGGGCTGTTTTTCTTCCATGGACTGGTTTGGGAAAACCAGAAATTTTTGTTATTGTAAAATGACAAATTTTTAATACAAAAAATTTCAAAAAGTTGCATCTTATGGACAAGAAAGGAGGAGTCATTTTCTGCATGCAAGATTAAATGTCTATTTTTCCCCTTTTCAGATTTTAGGCTTGTAAATGGAGTTTATGCAAGTTTTCTTGGTTGCTTCATGCGAATGTTTAAATCTGAAAACCTCATTTAAAACCCTAGGAGCCAGCACTTAGCTTATCCGGATTGTGCTTGTTTTGCAAGTCCAATAGGTTAGGTTGCATGCATGAAAACCTCACATCTTCGGTTTTGTCGAAATAGGATAGCATCATACTGAATGCATTTTATTTTCAGTTTTCTGCATTTCATTTTCATTTTTCTGCATTTTATTTTTCCAGAAATTTTAACTTTTTTTAATTTTCAGGCATTAAAATAAACATTTAAAAAATTTCAAAATCCAAAAATAATTTCACCATTGCGTAGGTTATACTTCAGACTTCCAATACGCACTTTGAAATTTCATTTTCGGAGTTGTTTAGTATTTTTAAAAATTCATCGAAGTTGTTGTTTTATTGCAGATTTTAAAAATCCGAAAATAGAAAATTTCCATTTTAGGGTCGAATTTCATTTTTTAGTTTCATGTTTTACTCATGAGCCTATGATGACATTCCCTTCATGAAAATTCCAATTTCATTGAAGGAGTTATGTTTTATGGCATTTTCACAAATTTCCATTTTTTGAGCCTAAAATTACCCTCTCTTCATAAAAATTCTGATTTTACGAAAGAGGGGTAATTTGAGCATCACATTGAAGGTCATATGAGGGCCAACTCACATTTGCTTTATTTTGGTTCAATGAACAATCACTAAAGTTTCATGGTAAAATAAACCAACATTGCCCCTTGTTTACGAGTTACTTGCAATCACTAAGGTGTTCCAAGCATTTAAATTGAATATCTTTATTTGAGATTACTAATACACATATGCAAATGCTAATATAGCGGAGACCTTGGAGAAGTTGTTTGTTTAACTTCTTTGCAAGAGGGGATTTGGAACCCAAATCCTAAAGGAGAGTGTACTTTCACAATTGGGTGAAAATACCACTCAACATTTTGGCGCTAGAAGGAGGGCCTGAGTTGGTTTATTTCAGTGTGATTTAAATGCTATAGGGATTTAAATTTTGAATATTTCATGCCCTATTGATTATTATCTTTAGCCCTCTTTTAACAATACAACCTTGTAGTGTTAAAAGGAGGACATGAATTGCTATGCATTGTTCTAACGCTTTTGATTGTTCATACAGGAATAATGTGTTTTGATTTGATTTTGAAAAATTTTGGTCTTGACTAACGAGGTTGTCTCCATGCAATTACTTTCATTTGATTTTAATGGATACATCTCTTGGTTGATGCTAACATGATTATTCATACGTTACATGTTTGATATTTGCTAGTCATTTCATGCTTATTTGTAAGGAATTATTTTGTCTAAAATGTATTTGTTGTCGGTATTATGCTCTTCACTTGCGTGTAATGCGATCTTGTGAATCGGAAAGCCTACAACACTAGGAGTATGCTCTTCACTTGCGCATATGCGATCTGGTGAATCAGAAACTAATTTACATTTTTAGAATATTGCTTTGTCATGGTTCCTTCTTTTATTCATGACTAACAAATTGGTTTTGAAGTTATTCTTTGAGTTTCATTAATGGCTACAACTGCAGGAACGTGGTATGGGATACATGCTAGTCCTTTGAACATTAGTGGAGATTCTCATGATTTACCCAAGAACGTAGAAAAACGTTTGCCCAAATTTAAACACAATGGTCCAACATTAGCCGAGGAACATATTCAAGCCTATGTGGATATCCTAGTTAGATGGAATGTCGAACATGAGGATGTGGCATGTAGAATGTTTCCTGGAACCCTAGATGAGGTGGCATATGATTGGTACATCAATTTACCCATTGGTTCTATTACATCTTGGACTCAATTGAAAGATGATTTTATCAATCAATTTAGGTTGCTCATTGATCCTCTCATGATATATCAACAATTTACTTCTTGCAAAAGAGAACCTAATGAGCCAGTGAGAAGTTTCAACTTGAGGTTTCGAAAGCTTTATGCGAGATTAATTTCTCCCTATACTATTGAGGAAAGTGGTGCTCTTCAAATATACTTTTGAGCATTGGATCCATTGTTTGCCATATTTGTTAGGATGAATCCCTTGGTTACTGATCTTGCATCGGCCTACATAGAAGCTATGATTGTAGATCAACAATTGAGGCCACAAGGTTATGGAATGGAGCAATCAACTATGGTAGGACAACTAGGGGCTTGCAATCAAACCTCGATGGTAAATCAAGCATGGGCACAACAAAATTTGATATCAAATGTTTTTCCCTACAATCAACTTTATCCTACCATACCAACTTATGCTCCCACATGTGCTTATACAAGTACTTCCATCCATCCAACTATGCCTCAATTAGAGAATCATGTGGTCACCCATGGAACCATTGCAACAAATGTTCAAGCTTTGTCCGTGGATATCAATCCAACTAATCCTACTACTTCTACCACTCAACCCAAAGAGTTCGCATCGAAAGTAAAAGAGCAAAAGAAAGTGGTTAAGAAGGTATGTAGGCATGTTCCACCACAAAAATGAGCACATCAATGTATGCATCCAAATCATCCTAGGAAGAAAATTCATAATGTCGATCTTAATGATGTTTCATGTTATGCTTCTTCAAGTGATACAAGATATTTTGAGGTGACTCACGTTGAAGTAAATACCCATTCGAAATGTCTTGAAGAGCATGAAGATTTTGGAGAAGAAATTCTATGGATGGGTAACAAGAAGTTGGAATCAAATGATCACCATCTTGTTTTGGAAAAGAAATATCCAGAATCATTACCCAAAAAGGAGGATTTGGATGAACAAACTTATGTGGACATGATTTGGTCAGATGTACTTGCAAAGGATTGGAGCAACTATATGACACGGAATTCAAAAATTGATCCCATTATAGAAGCTCCTAAGTCATCACAAGTGGCTGAAAATGAATTTGAAAGAAAATCAACAAATGAAGTTGAAGACATAATCGAATTTCACCACTTGTTCTCGAAAGACACTTTGGATGATGTTCTCGAAAGTGATGACCAAGAGGATCCACACCTTCCAAATTGTGATAAAATTGAATCATGGGTTACAAATTTGGATTATGATAGCTTTACCAATTTGAATTCAAGAGATAACCCACTTTTGGAAATAACTGAACCATCTAAGGAAGGTGAAGATGAATTGGATGAGAAACATGTTGATGAATCAGAAGATGAAGAAGAAGTACTTGAGCGTCACAACTTGAACTTGGAAGATGATTACTATGATTCGTGGAAGAAATGGGAAGAATATTATCAATCTAAATCTTCTAACAAACTTGTTGTGTCAATTAATATGCAGGATAACTCAATTGCTTCCTCACATGAGGATACTATAAATCCTATACAATTTGAGAAAGTTTTGGAAGAGGAATTCGAATCTCATCAAATTTTGGAACATGATAAGGATTCTACAACCATGAATCAAGAAAGAGAGTCACTTGCTTTAGATTCCTTTGAAGGAAAAGAAATTGAAAATCTTGATCCACTTACTTGTGCTACAATGATTATGCCATTTCAAAATGAGAAAATTACAAAACCTAAATCATTTGGGTTTGATATCATTGATGATCCAATTGAAAATCTCACGTTACCCAAAACAACCCAAGTGATTGATCATGGAAATGTGTTAGTTAACCCACCCCTAGATAGACAAGACTTATGGTTTGAAAGGGATGGACATATTTTCAATTGGGTACCTAAGTTTGGTGCCTTTGATAAACAAGTCATGGAGAAAGAACAAGTGCTACATGATGATGAATGTCATGAGAGAAAAGAGGAATTTTCAAATCCTCTTCAAGTAAGGTCAAATGAAAACATGCCAAAGGTAAAATCTCACCTTTTTGGTTTCACCATGCAAAATTCGAATGAAGGTTTGCCTAATGAATGGTTTGATTCAAATATTATTAATGTTATGGCTTTATTGAATGAAAATGAAAGCTTATTTCTACACCATGAATCAAAGTGCGGAATGGACATCTTAAAGAATAGACATAAAAGAATTGAATATCAATCATTGTCTAATCAATTTGAAAACTTGAAACTCCACCATAGGATTATTAATGAAACTAAACCAAATTGGTATGGTGAGAGGGGCAAGTTGAAGTTTGTTTCTTTGTTTGGTTTGATCTTGTTTTTGTTGGATTCCTACAAAACTTGGTATGCATATCACGTCATATGTCTTTTAAAGAATTCTAATCAGGTTTGGGATCCGGGAAAATGATAATCCAAACTTTGCACCATCTTGTATTATATTGTACATTTGTATATAGATTTTGGTTTTTGGTTTTGGTTTGTGTTTTCAGGTTTCATTTTTGGGATTGCTTTTGGATTTGGTTTTAAGTTTTGTGTGTTGGTCCTTTGGACACTTTTTGGTTTGTCTTAAAAAAAAAAAAAAAAGCGAGATGTCAACTTATGTCCTTATGAATGTTGACTAAGACTAGGAGAATATGAAACATCGGAATTGTATTGCAGAAAGCTCCACGAGTATCGCAAACACATTAAAGAATATCGTTTGGAACTTGTGATGCATGAAGTTGTCAGTTTTACAAATTATGGCAAAGTAGGTGATATACTCCATCCGCATTTCAAAAAGAGCAATGCATTCATCCATATCTCATGTTACATTCCACATTGCATATACATTTCATCTCAATTGCATCTACATTTCAAATACAATCATTGAAAAGGTGTCGAATCCTCTTAGGGTTATTACATAACATATATTAAAAGGATCCTAAGGTTGGGAAATGATGCCCGAACTATCTTGAACCAAGCACGTTCTACACATATTAAAGAGGATCTTGAGCAAAATGGTCAAAACCATACTTGGAAGAAAAGGTGAGGCGAAAGGAGTATTTCGTGTCTGTCCTATCATGCAACATAATCCTTAAAACAGTGGTTTTTACCACTCCCATAATGCTTAAAGCCTAAAATCAGAGTAGTAAGGATAGGGTTAAATCCTCATCGAACTTAGGTTGAGGATCCAATTCCCCAAAGCTCTGATTTGACCTTCATGGAGTAGTAAGGATAGGGTCTAATTCTCATCTCGCTTAGGTTGAGAATCCGATTCCCCAAAGCTTCTATTTTTCCCAATCAAGAACTTGAAATTCCAAAGCGAATATGTTTCATTCTACTTTTATTGCATCATTGATATTGGATTGGAAGGATCGTACTACATGTCCCTTGCAAGGATGGGTAGTCATCCCCAAGGTTCAAGAAATCAAAAGTAAAGTCAAATCCTGGATTATGGGGTTGATCTCCACCGGGGCTATAGACGCTCGACTGGCAGTGGAGTATGCTCATGCGTGGCAACATGTCTTGTCTAAAAGCAAGACCACTGACTGCTCAAACGGATAGGCTAGCCTGACAATTTCATCCATAACAGGTTAAATCATTTTGTTCAAGATGAGGTAATGAACTCCAGATCAGAGTAGCAAGGATAGGGTTAAATTCCCATCTCGCTTAGGTTGGGAATCCGATTCCCCAAAGCTCTGATTTCACTTACACTTGCACATGGGTTCAAGATGGTAGTGACACATAACCAACTTTGGGATCTAGTAAATTAATTCAGTATGCACATATTTGGTCCTAAGAGGGTTTGACAGTTTTAATATGCTTGTTCATGATACTAGAAAGTTTGAGCTTTTGCAAAGTAGGTTGTTATATCTCTAGCATCTTCGCCATACATTAAATCCTACAAGAATCATTCATAACTTCTCATATGCATGAATCATAAGTGAAACTGACAATGGAAAGTTGAACGAGTTTCAAACGATAGGGAATGAAGCACACTGCACACACCGAGCTGATGCTTAATAATTCTAATGCTTCATGTATTTCTCATCTAGTTTCATTCTTGGGATATTTGTTGACGCTTGTATTTGAGTTTTGAAGGTGTTCGGGTTGAGTTCTCACCGAAATGCTCAGGAGCATTTCCCAAGAGAGTCGCCATTTGTTGTGGTTGCTCCACAACGTACCCCAAAATTGGGGACCCACCTTTTTGCATGTTTTCCAAGAAGACCGAAGTGGCCCATATGCTAAAGATCAAAGAAAAAGCAAAACACCGCAAGGAGAAAAAGTGTCGCGATATCGCGACATGTTGCATTGTCGCGGTCCAAAGAGGAAAAAGGCGAGATAGACATGTTGCAGTCGCAAAAGAGAAAAAGTGTCGTGATATCGCGACATGTTGCATTGTCACAGCCAAAAGGGAAAAAGTGTCGCGATATCGCGACATGTTGCATTGTCGCGGCCAAAAGAGAAAAAGTGTCACGATATCGCGACATGTTGCATTTTCACGGCAAAAAAAAAAGAAAAAGTGTCGCGATATCGCGACATGTTGCATTTTCACGGCCAAAAGAGAAAAAGATAGACATGTTGATTTTCAAAAAAAAAAAAGTGTCACGATATCGCAACATGTTGCATTTTCGCGCAAAAAAAAAAAAACAATAAAGAAAAAGTGTCACAATATCACGACATGTTGCATTTCACGGCCAAAAGAAAAAGTGTCGCGATATCACGACATGTTGCATTATCGCGACCAAAAGAGAAAAAGTGTCGCGATATCACGACATGTTGCATTATCGCGACCAAAAGAAAAAAGTGCATGATATCACGACATGTTGCATTGTCGCAGCCAAAAGAAGAAAAGTGTCACGATATCGCGACATGTTGCATTGTCACGGCCAAAAGAAGAAAAGTGTCGCGATATCACGACATGTTGCATTTTTGCGGCCAAACCAAAAAGAAAAGTGTCGCGATATCGCGACATGTTGCATTTTCGCGGCCAAAAGAGAAGAAAGAAAAAGTGTCGCGATATCGCGACATGTTACATTTTCATGGCTAAAAGCAACAAAAGAGAGCAAGGAGGCAAAAGTGTCGCGATATCGCGACATGTTACATTTTCACGGTGAAGGGCCACAAAATGGAAACCAAAGCACATGCATGCACAAGGGAAGGTGAAACGAACAACCATTGGAAAATGAAATGAACAATCAGGGAAGGTGAAACGAACAACCATTGGAAAATGAAACGAACCGTCATGGAAGGAGAAACAATTTTTTTCAGAAGTTTAAATACGCCATTCAAAGAGGCCGAAGGGTTGGAAACTGCACAGAGCAGAGTTGCAGATTTGAAGGCAAGAGGGCCATTCTGGACCTGTTTGGGCTGTTTTTCTTCCATTGACTGGTTTGGGAAAACCAAAAATTTCTGTTATTGTAAAATGACAAATTTTTAATACAAAAAATTTCAGAAAGTTGCATCTTATGGACAAGAAAGGAGGAGTCATTTTCTGCATGCAAGATTAAATGTCTATTTTTCCCCTTTTCAGATTTTAGGCTTGTAAATGGAGTTTATGCAAGTTTTCTTGGTTGCTTCATGCGAATGTTTAAATCTGAAAACCTCATTTAAAACCCTAGGAGCCAACACTTAGCTTATCCGGATTGTGCTTGTTTTGCAAGTCCAATAGGTTAGGTTGCATGCATGAAAACCTCACATCTTCGGTTTTGTCGAAATAGGATAGCATCATACTGAATGCATTTTATTTTCAGTTTTCTGCATTTTCATTTTCATTTTTCTGCATTTTATTTTTCCAGAAATTTTAACTTTTTTTAATTTTCAGGCATTAAAATAAACATTTAAAAAATTTCAAAATCCAAAAATAATTTCACCATTGCGTAGGTTATACTTCAGACTTCCAATACGCACTTTGAAATTTCATTTTTGGAGTTGTTTAGTATTTTTAAAAATTCATCGAAGTTGTTGTTTTATTACAGATTTTAAAAATCCGAAAATAGAAAATTTCCATTTTTGGGTCAAATTTCATTTTTTCAGTTTCATGTTTCATTCATGAGCCTATGATGACATTCCCTTCATGAAAATTCCAATTTCATTGAAGGAGTTATGTTTTATGGCATTTTCACAAATTTCCATTTTTTGAGCCTAAAATTACCCTCTCTTCATAAAAATTCTGATTTTACGAAAGAGGGGTAATTTGAGCATCACATTGAAGGTCATATGAGGGCCAACTCACATTTGCTTTATTTTGGTTCAATGAACAATCACTAAAGTTTCATGGTAAAATAAACCAACATTGCCCCTTGTTTACAGATTACTTGCAATCACTAAGGTGTTCCAAGCATTTAAATTGAATATCTTTATTTGAGATTACTAATACACATATGCAAATGCTAATATAGCGGAGACCTTGGAGAAGTTGTTTGTTTAACTTCTTTGCAAGAGGGGATTTGGAACCCAAATCCTAAAGAAGAGTGTACTTTCACAATTGGGTGAAAATACCACTCAACACATCCCCCCATTCTATCATCAACATTCCATATACATTCTTTTAGGAAGCACCACTTTCTGACACCATATTCACCTACTTCATCGATGATCTAGTTGATATATTTGGTGTCCTTTCCCTCACTTATCCCAACTTAGATCATACTCCCTCACATTCTCCTCCATTACATATTCATTAATACATACCTTTACATAACCCTCAGTAGGTCCACCATTCTATGGCTCAACCCTACTCTCCACCCGTGGCTCTACGCCCTCCATTGAATCTAACACATTATTTATAGCCTTTTGAGTATTCATTTCTAGGATCCTCATATTTCATTATCTCAGCTATCTCTGTTAACATGGTTTTTTTTTTAATTATTCACCCCACTTTGCTATGCATCTCACCTAGATCATACCAACGTACCCAACCCAGACTTCATCGACTTCACTCATATATCACTTACGCCCTCATTGCAAGATTTCTTGCTATCACCACCCATGCTACGCACTGCAAACACTCCTTCACCGTCTACTCCACATCATAATACTTGGTTGAATCATATAGATGTATATTTTAATGATAAATTCAACTTACCTAATGCTATTTATGATCTCCATATCATTTCCATTCTTGCTCAATTCCAAGATGGTTCCCACATGCTTGTGGAAGAAACTATCAATGTGGACATTGGTGATAATCCTACCAACCCCCACATAATTGAACTCATCACCAACGTATTTTTAGAGTAGCATACCTTGTTTACCTCTTTTTTAACAAGTACATCAAAGTTTTTTCTTGGTCCTACATGGACATGCCTAGACTCAACCCATCATTAGTCGTCCACAACCTCACACTTGATAGGAATGTCAAGCCTGTCAAGAAAAAATTACGATGCATGTATCCCATGATTGTATTTATGGTTAAATATGAACTCTAAAATCTTCTTGATATGGCATTCATATAACTGATTTATTACCCAAAATGGGTATCCAACATGGTCCTAGTACCAAAGCCCACCGAAGATGTTTGCATATGCACTGATTTTTGGGATCTAAACAAAGCCTATCCTAAGGAAAATTTTCTACTCCCCAACATCAATATGTTGGTTTATTCTATAGTGAGCCATGAAATTATATCTCTCATGGATGGCTTTTTTGGCTATAAGAAAATCAAGATAAACCCTGCTGATCAACACAAAATATCCTTTACAACCCCCTAGGGTATTTTTTGTTATAAGGTCATGCCATTTGGCCTTAAGAATGCAGGGGTAACTTACCAACGTGTTATACCTTACATATTCCATGACTACATACATAATATTTTGTAATATTATGTTGAAAATAGTATCACCAAATCTAAAGAATGCTCACAGCATCTCATAGATCTTCGTAAGATCTTTGGTCACCTTCTTGAACACAACGTGCGGTTAAACCCAAATAAGTGTGTCTTTGGTGTTATTTTAGGTAATATATTTAGTTTTATTATCTCTTAATGAGGCATTGAATTTGACCCCAATAAAGTTAAAGCTATCATCAATATACCTCCTCCCACAAATCTCAAAAAACTACATAGTTTGCAAGGCAAAATCCAAGCAATTTGTTGCTTCATCACTCAATTGTCTGAAAAATACAAACCATTTAACCACCTCTTGTAAAAATGGGTCACCTTCAAATGGGATTCTAACTACAAACAAACCTTTGACATAATAAAATCCTATCTTCCTTTACCACCAATTCTATCTCCACCACATCAGTAGTTACCATTCTTCTTATATATTTTTCCATAGATTTTGCAATAGTAATATTATTAGATCAAAATAACGTACTCAACCATGATCAAGCTATATACTATATTAGTCATAATTTGGTCAGTTACAAAACATAATATGTTTACATGGAGAAGCTATGCTTTATTATAGTTTTTGCTACACAAAGCTATGCCACTACATGCTTAACCATGACTTTTGTTATCGCTCATGATAACCCCTTATGATACATGATGAATAAGAGTTATCATAACTCTCGTACCACAAAATGGATCATACTCCTTACTAAATTTGACCTCAAATTCATTTCTCAAAAGTCCATAAAGGGATAGATGATCGTCAACCAATTCATTGAGGCTCCATTGCCTGATGACCAGCCACTCCTTATTTAGCTTCCCGATGAATCAATTTTTCACATCACAGAAGCAAAAAAATGTGTGGAACCAAAAATGGTAATTGACCTAACATTATTCTTCAATGGCTCATGCTACATCCACACTAGGGGTGTTGGGATTGTATTTTTCACACCTGATGGGGAACCACTCCCTTTCTCCTTTAAATTAGGTTTTCCCTACAAAAATAACAATGTCGAGTATGAAGCTCTCATTCTCAACTTGAAGTAAGAAATTTTATGTATATTAGACACCTACAGATCTTTGGTGATTCCCTCCTTGTTGTCAATCAAGTCAAGTAACTATGGCAATGTCATTGCAATGTACTTTAGCAATATAATAAAATCACTCAATAGCTCCTCACCCAGTTTTAGTGGTACGATATTAAGGCCACCACACATTCCTCCAACAATTTTACGGATACCATCGCTTCTTTGGGCTCCCTTGTCCTAAAAAATACACCCTCTAACACCACGTATGTATCTATTCATACATTATCTCAATTGGCCATTTTCCTTCATCTCCTACCAATGATCCTTGGTTTTCTCATTCATGCCAAGCCACATGATCCTTGGTTTTCTCGTATTAAGGATTACATTAAGTTAGGTTTCCTCCCTTGTGATCTACCACATGCTCATCATTGTGTATTCAAACAAAGGATGATTTGATACATTTTATTGGAGGACATCCTCTACCACCACAGTCATAATGGCATCCTTCTACATTACCTCGAACCACAAGAAGCTTAATGAGTGGTTCAAGAAACCCATGATGGAACTTGCAATGGCCACTTCAGTGGCATGGCCATTACCAAATGCATCCTATGCATGGGATACTATTGGTCCAAAATGGAGCATAATTGTTGTGAGTATGTTAAATGATGCATCAAGTGTCAACAACATGCCAATCTCACACACTTGCCCTCACAAGCACTACAACCCATCCAATCCATGTGGCCCTTCTCACAATAGGGTTTAGATATTATTGGGAAAATAATTCTTGCTTCATCCAGTAACCATTTCATCATCACTGCTACCAAGTATTTCACAAAATGGGTTGAAGCTATCCCACTTGCCCAAACCACAGGAGCCAAAATCATGGCATTCATTACTAAACACATCATCTGCCACTTTGGAATCCCCTTGCAGATCATTTGAGATAATGGTACACCATTTAAAAATAATAATGTTCATGCATTATGCACTAAGTTCAACATTCATCACAACTTCTCTAACCCATATTACCCTTAGGGTAACGACCAAGTAGAAGCTACTAACAAAACTATTTATGTCATCCTTCACAAAATGGTGGTTGAATCTCATTGCAACTGGTATAATCAAATGTCATTAGCCTTGTGGGCCTATCGAATGAGCATTCATACCCCCACTAGGGCAACACCCTTCTCTCTAGGCTATGGCGTTGAAGCCATTATACCCCTTGAGCTTGAGATACCCTCCTTGTGCATATATATACAAGATTTCATAGATCATGATACTACTTGTCAAGTCAGACTCAACCAATTGACTCTCCTAGATGAGCATTGCATCCATGCTATCGAACACATTCATGTTTACCAAGACCATATTAACCATACCTATAACAATAAGTTACACCAAAATAAATACCAAATCGGTGACTTGGATCTTAAATAGAACCAATAGATCACTAGCCAACCTCACTAGTTGGATGAAAAATTCATGCCCAATTGGCTAGGTCCTTACATTATCACACACAAGTTCAGTTCTAGAACCTATCAATTGGATAATATTGAAGGACTTGCATAACCTGAACCAATCAACATAATTCATCTTTGCACATTCAATGCCTATTTGTCTTAGGTGTAAATCACCAGTCATTGTAAATACCATCGTAGTCATATTATATATCACCTTGCTAGTACACTCACGACACACATAGCACCCAACACACACTTCGTATTTTCTATTACACAATAACAACACTTTTACTTTATATATTATTTTTATGTTGTTTATATATTTTGTCTTGCAGGTTCACTATCACCAATCGTGCCACCTTCGATGGGACACATCACACCATATCTACATCATGGCATACCTTCAACCCATCATGTAGGACTTCTTGATGCTCCTTCCATCACCAATCATCCTGACCAAACATATAGAGCTACCTAAATTTTGTTCATGTTTGCCATTCATTATTCTCTTACATACAGACCATGATGCTCCAATCCAGTCTCCTCTTGATAATAGATATTCATCCATTACTCCATTCCATCGCATGCGTCTCTCACTTCCACACCTTACTACTTCTAGAAGCTATACAACCATACACCTTATTAGGATCCTAGTCATTTTTCCACCATGTCTAGTCATTTGCGACCTGAGCTTCACCACTCCTCACATACTTAGTTTAGCTCCCTATATCATTCTCTCCCCTTATTTTCTAATTCCTCCCTTCTTCTTGTTGTTTTGCATTGTTGTATGGTCACACTTCGAGTAGCTAAATACCTGTGATAAATTTCCCTTCTATCTCTCCCTTATTGCTATTTTACATTGTTGTATGGTCATGCTTTGATTAGATACATACCTATGTTAAATTTCCCTTCTATCTCTCCCTTATTATTGCTATTTCACATTGTTGTATGGTCACGCTTCGAGTGGCTACATACATGTGCTAAATTTTCCGTCGTCATCTCTTCTAGTTACTTTACACTATTGTATGGTCACGCTTTGAGTGGCTACATATCTATGCTAAATTTCCCATTCTTTCCCTTCTTTTCTTGTTCCTCCCTTCTTTTTTTCCTTCACCCCTTTCAATATACTTCATTCAAATTCTACTTTTGACCATCATCTCTTGTGCCTACCACTCTTCTCGATATGGTCAATAACACACACTGCACTTGTGCATTCATCTCTTCCACTTACTACACCTCCCCACATATTGGGGCAACCACATCTAATATTTTTCTCTCTATTATATTATTTTCACCTATTCTAACTCTTTCATGGTACTTCCCAACCTCATCCCCTGTCAGTTTCATGACTTTCTCTTGTACATATTTTCTACATACTATTTCTTTTATACTACTTCCATTGCATATACACATCTCTTTATATTTTTTCTGTAGTCATATGTGTACATTCTCATTGTAGAAATGCACTCATGATGGATTAAAACATGCACTTGTTAGCATCACTCGGATGTCCATTCCCCTTTTTAGTATTATAGATTTTATAGCATTTTGTGTGATTTGACCACTCACAAGTTAATCCGATCAAACATCACCTCTCGTTGACAAGTTCTCTCGCTTCTCACAACTTATATTGGTTGGTTTGATTTCTTTCAAGGACCACTCACACATGTCACATCTTAAGCAAATTTTGAGTCTAGGGAAGACAACACCTTGCGTAGACACTACCATCTAGCAAACATTTTTCCCTACTCATCCTATCATTTGCATGATAAAAATATGACCTAGGGATAAAAAAGGGACAAGCATAAATAAATTTAGAAAATGGGCAGAAAACAAAATTCAACGCCCATAAAAAAAGAGCACCATAAAAATATAATCAAATGGAAGAGGGATAGAAAATAAAAGGAAAAGCCTCCAAGAGTATTACCAATATGCTTGAATCTCTTTGGTCCTTCAGTTTAACATAACATCACAGGGTGATTTCCATTGCTATAAATAGGCTCGAAGAGCTTGCTTGGTAGTGGAATAGCCTTACAAGTGGTAATACATCTAGCACATTAGTGACCTTCTCTTGTACAGATCATTGCATGCTTATGGATGAGCTAGCTAGTTTGGATAAGTTTACAATGGCTTAGTCCTACCTCCCTCAAAATGGATAAATGAACATCACTCATTACACACACTAGTCCATGATAGACTTCCATTTAGTAAGGATAGTTCTGAGTTGTTGTTGAACCTTGTTTAGTTTTTCATGGGGTTTGATTTCTATAACTATGATAGTCAAATTTATTGCAAAACTCTCCTTTTGCCATTCTACATATTTGAGATAACAGAATGGATCACATTGCCACTGGTTCTACAATGATACAAGTGGTTCCTCTATGCATTTCATCATACACATACATGCATTACATTTATATTAAATTCATTCATCTACATCACATCATTTTTTATTACTTCTAATATACAATGATATCATTCCCATACATTCTACTACATGCCTACATGTTCTTACATCTACCATATCTTACATTCTACATACACATAATCCTATGCTATGCATTCATTCATCCACATAAATCATAACACATGTAATTAAATCCGTAAGCAAAAACATATATGTATATATATCATGTCATCAATACCCTCAGGCTACAAAATCGAGTGTACATAACATACATATGTGGTTGGCCTCCTAGCAACCACCCCACTCTACATCCTTAACAAGTAATTTCATACCTGCTATCTACTAGGAGTCTCTCCACTCTCCTCCTATGTCATTATCACCCCTTCTACCCTCTACTCCTCAGTTACCCCACTCGACTCTAGGGTAGATGCCACCACCTGGGATGCTACTGACACTGCCACCCTTTGCTCTACCAACACCACAAAAAGGGCAACGCTCACTCTCTCATGAGTGCATCTAATACCATGATCTTGATCTTGCCTATGATTCTATGTACTTTGGGATCACATTACCATATGATGCCAACTCAACCTTGCACTCTACCCTCCTTGATGTCTCTCCAACATACCTTCTCGATAGATCTATGTTTGCTCATCGTAAATGATCCACCTCAGATAGCAATCCTACAACCTTGACCATGACCTAATTGCATACCATCCTGATACAATCTTCCTCCTCTTGAATCTAATGATATCTCTCTATCTCCTCATATAGACATGCCACCTCTACCTCATTGGTAGTTCGCATTGTATCAGTACCTATATGCACTCACTGCACACTCTCCTATAGTACAAAAATATTAGATCTCATTCTCTCCTTTAAGGCCATCATCTCCTACACCTAGGGTTGTAGCTATCCCACACACTTTGCATGACCTTCCTACTCCATCACGAGCTACACTCTTAGCTCCTCACACTCTCTATGCAATACATCCCTCTATGCAACTCACCTTCTTAGGTGTAAGCTATACCCTCACTCCATCTCTCTCAATGGCCAACTCCCCCACCTCTCTCATGGCTACCACCAACATCTTCTCTACACTTCACCTCTCCTCCACCAATATCTCCCTATCAATAGCCCAATATTTCTCAGTCTCGGTCAACCTCCCCTCAAAACATCACACTATCACTCGTAGCACTACCACCTCTCCTACACATCCAAAACATCCTAGAAATGAAATGTAACATCTAACATCAATCCCTCTTCCTCCTCCTTCACCATGGATCCATCATGTGGCTAGCCCTCATCACCCTCCTATCACTCTAATGAGCTAACTCTGAGATATCTGGTTGTATCATTGGATGCGGATCCTACCATATCCTCCTTTATTGGCACAACCTCATCCAATGGTTGGCCTCCATTACCCTCCTACTAATCCAATGATCTAACCCTAAGAGACCCCCCATATCATCTCGATGCCGCATCTATCATTAGAGAGGATCCTCTACTTCCTCCTCTAACTCTACATCTAGGACATGTACAACTCCTCATCCTCATCCTATACAACCCCACCCTTCCAAGGCCTCCATAGAATATTCTCCAGGCGTAACATATCTAGCATACCTATCCAAAATAGTTCATATCCCTCATGCCTCCTCTTCACCCACCTCTCCATATTTGCATGCCACCTTAGAGCATAAGGTACAAAATCTCCAATAAATGCATGCACCCTATAAGGCAACAATAAAGGCTACTCCACTATGATATGCTCCCATGTCCACACCTACAATAATGGGCTCACACTCAAGCTAGATCGTCCGGTTCTCACTATCTCATATAACTCTTTGTACACTTGTGCAAGTAGTGCAGGTTTCCATGAAAAATTCACCTCACACTCCACTATATTGCACACTATGCCCATCATATTCTAGGGGAATTTCATACCTACGCTATCTAGTAGAGCATAGCTCGCTATCATGAGCATCACCATGTAGTGGCGATCGAGCAACATATCCTCCTTCCAATAATACTTATAATAAACACCCTTCTCATGTTGTACCTCTCTCCACCTACCATCAAATGCCCACTATAATATATCATTTCATGCACCATCTCCTACTGCTCTCACTATCATGCCATCTATCGATAACCTATATGTCATGTATATATCCTCCAGCGTGATCATCATGTTCCCTGTTGGAATATGGAAAGTGTTCCTATATGGGTCCCACATCTCATATAATGTTGATATATAAGCCTTGTTGGTATACACTCTTCTCAACTCCCATAGGCCCTTAATACCCATAGTGCTCATCCACTTCCCATATGCCTCTATCCACTTATCCCCTAGGGTACATCTCAAATTTTGCACGTGATATTATGGCTGAATCTTCCTCATCTGCATTCATTCCAACACAACATAAAAATATCTCATTAGTATCATATATATACATATTCATCATCACTTTTACATCCAAACACTCATCACTGTTATCGTAGTTATTTGTTATTACATTATTTTATTTTTAATTTGTTAGCTAGTTGTTGAGCGGAATATTGTTGGATCTGCTTCTCCCTGGCTAATCTAGGCCTACAATGTATTATATAGTTTATTCAATCTATTGCACTCAAATTGTTCACACTTAACATGGTATCAGAGCCTATGCTCTCGGCTTGATTGTTGTATGAGAGCTCCGATAGGTTTGCTGGACTTGGCAGTGCTTCGATAGACTTATAGATCTAGGTAGTACCACTTGCTGGACTCGCTTGCTGGACTTGGCAAGCACTGCTAGGCATGCACAATAGTAGATCTGACCTCGTAGACTGAAGCAGAGGACCTAAGGACTTGACAAGTGTCATAGGTGAGATCTAAGGGACTAGGGGATCGAGGTGGCGATCAAAAATCAACCTGATGTTGACAAGCAGCGGGTTGGCCTGGCCACACTGCTGGACAACCGCAAAATCATGATGGACGCTAGCTAGGTGAAGCATCCAACGATGCATGACGTGGTGACATACCTAAGGTGGGAACCTAGATAGACTACACATGGCCAATGGACCAAAGGTGATGGATCTAGAATCCTACGTGGAGCTAGACCTGTTGGGTGGCGACGTGGTAGCGCTTTATTGCGTAGGGTGACGAAACCAGTTCATGGATGGCATGACTACCCAAAGATAGTCATTACATACAGAACGATATTACCATAGACCGTGAGCAGAACGACATTGTAGTGCTCCAGTTGAGGAGATCATAGAAGGGCATGATCTAGTGTAGAAGACATGATCATTGGTATTGCAAGATAGAGCAAATCATGCAACGTTCATTTTTGTAGATGGTGCAATAGGTTTTTCTCACCTGTGCCCAAACCTGAGGAAATTTACTGGTTTAGCAATCGTCATGGATGCACCAACTACCATTTAAACCTCCAAGTCTGTGTTTTGAATTCAATGGAGTGGGATTTCATCACTGTCATGTTGTGAGATGAGGGGACGCACCACCCACAGGCAGTAGCGTCACCCAGTGGAGCGGTGTCGAGCGCTAGAGAATTACCACCATGGAGGAGCCATCGTAGCACGTCCCGGTGGAGGGCGCCAAAACATAGAGCACAAGGTGTTCTTTATGATCCATGGGCAATGGTAGCCCAACTGGCTACAATCCAGGTGCCAAGGCACTTGAGGAGGAAAGGTCGGGGGTTCAAGCCCCAACCGACCCAAAAGGTATACATTTTTTTCATTTAAGTTTGATTTAAATATATTTTTAATGATTATAAAAATTAGTTTAAATTAAATATTTTATTTTTTCTTAAATTATTTTTTTTAAGAAAAATAATATTTAATTAAACTATTGTTTTTACTTCATTAGAAAATATTTTTTTTCACAACTTGAATTTAAAAATACCTTTGAAAAAGGAAAACAAAGAGGAAATCAAACTTTGTTTAAAGGCAATCAAAGAGGCATAAAATCATCAAAATTCAAACTCTTTTTTTTTAGGCTTCACAAACAACAAACTTTGTTTGTTTGAAGTACTTCACACAGGGGGAATTTTTTTTTATGACATTTTTTGTGCTAATCTGCCTAAGAGGCAAATATTGTAATTTTTTACAAACCAGTGGAAAAAGCCTTCTGGAGCACCCATTTTGCGCTTCCAAAAAATTTTGCACTGCCCCTTGGAACCCCGTACAGGGGAGATATAATTTTTTGCAAAATCAAGGGGGGAAGACTTATAAGGGTGCATTTTCGGCAGTGACCAACACCTTAGTCAAATTATTTTTGCAAAAAAATTATTGTAAAAGGTGCATTTTCGACAGAGACCGACACCTTAAGAATGGGTAGATCAAAGAAGAAAACTATCCCAAAATAAACTGATGATGTTGCAAAATCAGTTAAAGGTCTTTACTTTCCACCAGAGATGGAAGGAATGGATTTTTATGAGGATGAAAAATATTCTACACTACGCAGTGGTGTAAAATCCATTCTCAAAGATTCTGAAGATCTTCAGAAGAATGGTGTTCAAATCCCTATAAGCGTCATAAGGGTAGTCTACATATCATTGATTTCTCTTGATATTGCCCAATCTAAAGTGTACAAGGACTTTAGTGAGGAAACAGAGGTCAAACCCCTAATGGTCAATGCTTGTAGTGACACAAGTGACCTTCAGCCCATGGTGGTGAATGCTTGTTGTGACACATGTGACCTTGAGCCCATGATGGCCAATGCTTGTTGTGATACAAGTGACCTCATGCCTATGATGGTAGATATCAGTTGTAGCACAGGTGATCTCATCACAGTAGCAGATTTTGCTTGTGACACTAGTGACTTAAAAACTGAACCTCCTAAAAATGAATTCCATACTATCATCAATAGCGACAAATGCAATATTGTTAAAAGCATTGATGAAGATGATCAAATTGGGTGTTTTTAAAAACACACCAAAGGATTTGGTTCCAAAATGATGAAGAAAATGGGATTCAATGGTGAGAGATTAGGTAAATAGGAACAAGGCATTAAATCTCCAATAATGCTAAGTGTCAGGGCAAAGCATGAAGGCCTTGGCTATACTGGACATGCAAGTACCAGTAATTCTATGTTTGTAAAACCTAAATCTCCTACAACTCCTAAAAAGCATTGTTGCAGTCACTATGGAAAGACATGACATGTTGCAGCTAAGTGTTGGATATTACATCCTTGTGATTCATGTGGATGTACGAATCACTCTTCTTCCAATTGTTGGTACAAAGTGAAAATTGCCAACAAGGTTCATATAGATTGTGGATGGACAGATTTCACACAATGGACCATGATGAAAGAAATGTTGTATGGCTTCTATCAAAAAGGTAAAACCTATGGTAGACCCCGAGGTAAATCCAGTGACAGACCTAGTGGCAGTCCCAAAGATAATGACCCAGAGACAGACCTAAAGACAGACCCAAAGACAAAGTTCCAGAGGTAGATCTACAGGCAGATCCAGAGGCAATAATCCAGAGGCAGATTCATAGGCAGATTCATAGGCAGATCCCTAGATAGATCCAAAGGTATGCTTAGATCCAGAGCCAGAGCCATGAGCCAGATACAGACAAAGCATGAGCCATCATTCTTTCATTTCTCTTCTTCTTTCACTGTATTGGGGCAGTTATATACTTTACCCAAATATTGTTGTATGTGGGGATGTTAGCATAGCTAGTAGTTATTACCTTACCTAAATAATGTAATAAGGGGGGATGTTAGCATAGTCTGTTTGTTATTATATTATTTTATTGTTAATTTGTTAGCTAGTTGTTGAGCGGAATATTGTTGGATCTGCTTCTCCCAGGTTAATCTAGGCCTATGATGTACTATATAGTTTATTCAATCTATTGCACTTGAATCGTTCACACTTAACAATCACATAAACATATCATGCATCACAAAATTAATATATATATATATATATATATATATATATATTTGGTTCACACCCACATGTGTGAACCTGATTCGCACACTGCTATGTGAACCTTCCAAGGAGGGAATTTTTGGATACCCATTATGCCCTTTCATGGTGAAATTTTACTCAAAATTCTAAAATAGGTCACCAATTTATTCAAAATACTTATTCAAACCTCATAGGCACACACTTTGAGGTACACATCCACATTGCTTACCAAACATCACAAGATAGAAAACAAACAAATTTTTTGGATACCCATTTTGGCCTTTCATGGTAAATTTCACTCAAATTTCACAAACAACACACCATTCATGCAACAAAACAAAGTCAAATATCACACACACACCACACCAGTCAAACATCTCAATCCAATGGTTAAAATATTATAAATAGATTATATTACATCATTTGGGTCATGTAAATGTATCTTCCAAGGTATATAATTAGGACATTAGATTACTTTAGGGGGAAGTTATCTAGTTACTTCATGCAATGTAATAAATGCACAAGTGTCAATGTGCAAGTTGTATATGTGCAAGTTATCCCTTGCACAACTAGGTAGAGTGTTTGCCAAGGAGCCTATTTCCCTATATAAGAAGGGCCTCATTGTAATACAATAATAGAGTCAAGGATATAGTCATATAGAGTAGATTAGAGCATATTCATAGGTAGTAGTATAGTTTTGTGTACATCACCATATATTTGTGATGGGTGAAATGTAGTTCAGTAGCTTTATTAATAGAGTGTTCATTTCCTTCATAGCTACATTGTATTCATTTATATCATTTCTATTTATAGAATATTTCAATAATCTAGCAGATTTAATTTCTTTCATATTATTCTACATCTTGTGATTGTTATCTCCCATTGCACATTACATAAAAATCTAACAATGGTATCAGAGCTAAGGTAGATCTAGCCATAGTAGACCAATAGGAAAACCACCATCATTATTGATCCTAAGTTTTTTATCAACCTAATATGTTGTTGGACTAGCCATTATCAAAACTCTTAGAAGAGTCTAGCGATAGAATTAGGAAGAGTCACAAGTGAGGATTGAAATAAATTTCAGTTCCAAAAATACTGAGATTGCATTTTACTAGAGTCTTTCCACATAGTTGCAAGAAAAACTAGTGAAGACCAGGACTCAACATTCAATCCACTAGATTGATAGATCATCTAGTGAAGATCATCTAGGATATCTAGATTTTTCTAGCAATTTCTTAAAGTTTCTTTTGTTGCAAAAAAATAATTCTTAGATGATTGGGACTCCTATAATATAAAACTAGGAGACTTCAAATTTGTTACCTGAATGTTGGTGTGCCTTCATATTGTAGAGATTAGTTCCTTGTGCAAGAGAAGAATATTGCAGAAGAAGACTTCTGGAGAAGAGTCATGGTGAATTTAGGAGATTGAAGATATCCATTGCTAGATTAAAGAACTTCACAGTTGAATAAAATGTTATAGAAGCCTTGATCCAAAAAAGGCCATAGAAGCCTTGATCTAACAGAAAATGCCACATAAGCCTTAATACTAAAAAGGCCACAGAAGCCTTGATACTGAAAAGGCCACAAAATCCTTGATACTAGAAAAGTCCATAGAAGCCTTGATACTAAAAATGCCACAAAAGCCTTGATACTAAAAAATCCATAGAATATTTTATCCTAAAGAAGAATTTAGAAGAGAATATCTAATTCAGAAGCAGATTAAGATTTTAGTACTAATATTTTGTTGGAAGGAAAGAAGATTCAGTGAGTTGGGAAACTTCCTACAAAAATGTTAGGAAGAGTATATTCTTCAGAATCAATTTAGCACCTAAAGCAAAATTGAAGAGATCATGAGAAGATCTCATTGAAAAACTTCCAGTATTGGAAGAAGAAGTACTAGAATATTCTTGCTCACATTCGAAAGCAATGGAATTAGATATCCTAAATAAGATCTCACCACCAACACTTCTAGGAGTAGAAGGTTGAAGAGAAGGTCTCAAGGAAGACCAAAAAAAGTGACAAGATCAAAGATCTTGGGAAGGTCTCAACGAGCATCCAATAAAAGGCTTGGAGAGCCTTACTGAAGAAATCATCAAAGGAGAACTCACTAGAGAAATACACTACCAAGGAGAAGCCCCTTATAGTGAAGGACTTGGGACAATTATCTCCATCCAATAAATATCCCAAGAGAAGGAGAATTTGGTAAGGAGTTCCAAATATAAGAAGAATTTGGAAAGGAGTGCCAAATCCTAGAAGAAGAATCTAGTGAAGACCTCAAGATATTTATAATCTTGAGAAGAAGATCTTGCTTGAAGTCAAAATTTGACAAAAAGACATGAAGACAAAAGAAACTCACCAAATCCAATAGATTTGAATATTACCTCTCACATCAAGAAGGCACCGCTTCAGAGATAAATACTTCTCCAAATCTACATTAAAGGGAGGATACCACAAGATGAGAACAAACCACCAAACCCTAGGCTCATGAAAGAAAGTTTGAGACCATATTTTGGTGAAGGGGTTGTTTAGGACAATCTACAAAATTTTGCAATATCCTACTTGAAGTAGCAACTTGGTGATCTTAGACACCAAGATACAAATCCTCTACATAAGTGGTATAAGAGCTACATAATATTTTAAAAAGGTAAGCAACTTTTGGTGCAAATAGATTCATTAATTGGATTACTTATCAAATTTGTTAAAGCACCTTAATTTGGATTAAAGTTGCAAGAAGAAGAAAATTTGGATTACAGTCTTCAAAAGTGCAAAAAGAGAACAATTATTTTTAAGGTTCATTTGCACATTAATTAAGATTTTATTAGATTTCAGAACTACCTATCATCTACTTTGGAAAAATAAAAATAATACTAAGTCCTACAATATTAATTGTAGTGAAATTGCATAATAACTCTTGAAAAATCATTTCATATTATTCTTGATTAGTTACAGTAAATTGATTAAGTACATTAATTTGAGATTTTATTGGAGTGATAAGGTGAAATTATTAGTGGATTAAAATAAAGTTTACTAGATTCATTTACACTATTCTATTGCTCTCAAAAGAATTATTATTTATGTTCTTGAGAAGGGCACAAAATCAGAAATTGTCCAAGTGTCTAAAGACACTATTAGTGCACAAAAATATGCAATTCTAAGTGGCCAAGTGAAGCCACCAAAAATAGGTTAGAATCCTCAAAAACTTGGATAAGAAGACAACTAGCCAAAATCATTAATAGAAGCTTCAAATATTGAGACTTGGTGAGTCTCAAATCCAAAGCATTATAGGGTTAGTTTCAAGGAGAAATTGTAGAAAATTTCATCATATAAGGAGCTTATATCTACTTCTATATAAGCTTGGATTTGTCATCATAATATCCAACCAAAAAGTGGAAAGTGTCTAAGCAAAAGAGACAACCTAAAAATCCCTACACTACATTCAAAATTTTGCCATATAAACCAGAATATCAGACCTGCAAAAATGAGTGCAATAAAGGGTGTAAAAGGCATCTTATTTACAAATATTGTTACATTGTATTATATTTCTCTAACTCATTCTATGTAGGAAAAAGGTTAGATTGGAAGGTGCTTAAAAGGTACAATATTAGCAGGTTGAACCAGCCAAAGGTTGTTAAAATCTAGTATTCTCCCAAGCATAGCAAAGAGCCACTCATATAGGCTCATCTTCTATGTATCTTGGATGGCTGAACTTGCAAATGACAAGGCATAAAGCCAGGGATAAATTAAGCAGTGTATGATCAAAGAAAATTGAAGCGAGTAAAGTGGAACTATACATCAAATCAGGGAGCATTCAATACCATAAATGGAGCATCATGGAGTATTCATCAAAGTGCTACCATTCAAACTCTATTCAAGGGCCACAAAAACTTCACAAAAGCTCCTCCATATCTCCACAAAAGCTCCACCATAATCATTGCTTGGATGGAAACATATTAGTATCAATGAAGTATAGTAAAGAACAAGGTAGAAAAATGCATTGAAAGACTTTCAAGAATGTGTTGATAATACAAGGGCATGCAGAGGAAATCAGGCACCACTTGTTATTCTCCAAAATAACCCTAAAAAATTCCCACAAATAAGACGTTACAACACTATCTTGGCACTTATACTCCATGTTGAAGAGGATTTACTTACAACCAAAAACCTGATATACATCCATTGCAGCAAAGAAGTCCCATATACGTTGAAGAAGAAATATCTCTTGGAGAGTGCATGAAGAGGGAATAATAAATGTCTCAAGTGAAGGTGACACTTGTCACAAGCATTAGATCAAGTTTGGTGTCTCCACAAAACACCTAAAGTATCTTTGGAGCATTAAAAAATCTGCTATGACACTTGTCACTCGACTAACCACCTATTTGAAAGAGGCTTAAAAAGTCTAACAACTAGATAATATGCTATCAAAATGACAAGATAAACAAATATCCAAGTTCCTAGAAATAAATTAAAAGAATGTGCTCATATTTATTAATAATTGTGAATCTCTTTACAACAAGGTTACAAGAACATCCCTCTTAGGGATTTGACCATTGTGATACATATTACAATCCACAACTCCTATGGTAAATTCCTTCAATAGACTCTTAAGGTCTTCAAAATCTGCTTGAGGGCTTACTAGGATGCCTCCTCCAATGTCAAGATGAATAGTCTTGAAGATGCTTTGTCTTTGAGAAATCTATCACTTGCATGCAAGGAAACAACAAAGCACATTTAGAAGCACATGAAACCTCTCATGATGAGGTTGATTTCCAAGAAAATGTATGAAACATAGCAAATGTATAAATAAAGCATGAAAATACATAAAGATGCATAAATATGCTTAGGAAATTGATATTAAAGCATGAAGCATGGCTTAAATCATGTAAAGGAACCTAGAAATGCATATAATCTTGTATATTGAGCATAAAGGAACTTAATCTATGAAATATTGCAAAGGAAAGCATGAAGTGCATGAATGTAAGAAAATATGCCTATTAATCTGCTAATTAAATTATGAAAATGCATGAAATGTGACTGATCTAGATTAACCTAATTTGAATGCATGTTAAGAAAGATAAATCTATGGCTAAAATGGAGGATTAAGCTCATCAAACCCTATTTGTTTATGCTTAGAGCAATTTGCTCTGTTAGTCGTTGATCACAGCTACAATTATGCTTGCAAGCCACTATTAATAATAGCCACCACGGCATGGAATTTATGGTCAAGGTTTGTTGGTGTGTCTCAACACTGATTTACGGGTGAATTATTGGGAATTTGTAGTGGAGTGGTGTGAAATTGCAAGCTTGCTCCTCAAGTTGTTGGAAACTCCATTTCTTCAAATGTAGGTGTCATTCTCCAAAAGGATAACATGTTGGCACTCCTCAAGGATTTCAATTTGCTCTCCTTTTCTGTAGGGCTTTGCTACATTCAAATTGTCTCTCTTTATCTCTTTGGGGGGTTTATAAATAGACTCTCCAAATTCTAATCTTGGCATTTCAAGGAAGCCAAGATCAATAATTAGGTGGCCAAAGTAGTTGGGAGGAATCATTTGGAAGCTTCCTCACCCAAAACTACTTCAAATCCATTGCAATTGGGTTGTTGCAACTAATTATTGTCGGATCAAGAAGTTTGAGTTTGTTACAGGGCTAGTCGTTGTTGCTCAGTGTGGATTGAAGAACACAAGCTTATACTAAGAGGGGGGTGAATAGTATAAGACCACTTTTTACTTTCTTTCCAAACCAATATCAATTAATGTTCTTAATTGCAATAACAAATTATGGTAGTGTGCATTAATAACTCAGATAGCAGTAGTAAGCAAGAGCACAAGTCACCACACAATTGAAACATAATAATTTATGTGGTTCACCCAATGTGGGCTACTCCAAGGAGAAAATATTTTACTAAAACTTTCTTAATCAATCTCTTTGGGAATCACTCCCAATTACAATTTTTATGGAACTTTTTCCAAAGGAGAACTCTTCCCCTTCTGCTCTGGCTATGTGATCTTTTAGAAGACTCTTTCTATCTACTACACTGGCTGGTGGACCTCTCTCCACTTGAAGACTCCTCACTCAGATTTATCTTCAACTATTCTAGTTGCTGGATCTCTATCAACTAAGACTCTATCCTCTGTACTCTATCACCTCCAAAGCTCTATCAATAGGCTCACTAAGAACCTTATCAATAGGCTCACATAGAACTTGCTTAACAAGCTCACACAGAACTTGTCCAATGCTGAATAATAATCTCACACAGAACTTGTCCAATACTGAATAACAAGCTCACATAGAACCTGTCCAAATCTGCTCCAACAAGCTCACCAAGAACTTACCCAAATCTACTCTAGCAAGCTCACTAAGAACTTGCCCAAATCTGCTCTAGCAAGCTCACCAAGAACTTGCCCAAATCTGCTCTAGCAAGCTCACCAAGAACTTGCCCAAATCTACTCTAGCAAGCTCACCAAGAACTTGCCCAAATATGCTCTAGCAAGCTCACCAAGAACTTACCCAAATATTCTTTAGCAAACTCATCAAAAACTTGCCCAAATATACTCTAGAAATTTATCCCAACACTGTCCTCAAATCTGTCCCAAAGGCCTTCTCAAAGGCTCAATCAATCATGCTCAAGTAGTACTCAAAATGAACTCAATAATGAATGGCAATCTCAACTCAAATCAACTTCATAGAAGCATAAAGAGAATTGTTAGAGACTCAATATGTTCTAATATCACTCTCAACCCAAATCAATCTAAACTCAACTCAAATCAACTCATAGAAGCATAAAGATAATTGTTAGAGACTCAATATGTTCTAATCTCACTCTTAACTCAAATCAACCTCAACTCAATTCAAGTCAACCTCAACTCAACTAAAGTCTTATAGAACCATAAAGAGAATTGTTAGAGACTCAATATGTTCTAAACTCAATCTCAACTCAACATAGAATTATGGAATAGTTTATTTCATAGAACTTGAACAATCACTTCAGACATCATTTGACTAGGATCAATCAACTCAACTCAACCAATCA
Organism: Wollemia nobilis; assembly: GCA_028583015.1. Lineage (NCBI taxonomy): Eukaryota > Viridiplantae > Streptophyta > Pinopsida > Araucariales > Araucariaceae > Wollemia > Wollemia nobilis. The sequence continues at coordinate 8,445,819 of JAQPPZ010016370.1, forward strand.
TCACAAGGGATAACTCTCTCTCACACAACCCTAGTCCAAGTATGTATCAACCAAATCAAATTTTTCCAACAATGCTCAACCATAAATCTCACATAACAATGATACTCATGTTATTTTCTAACTCAAGCTCTTTTACAACCAATGGGTTTCAACCACTATGCTTATAACATAAGGTTTAAACACAACTCTCAATTCAGAAAACCTTGATGCATTCAACCAACCACTTTCAAAAAGGAAACCACAAACAATCCTTTTCCCTCCAATGATATTTCAAAAATTGACTACCATAAACAATCAATATAAGAATGTGCCCATACCTTTTATGAAGTGAAGAAACCCCTTTGGAAATCTGCCACACTCAACACACTTTGAAACAAAACAACCTTCACTTTGAAACTCTTTATAAAATAGAAATATCTCTCTCCATACACCTTATTTATCCTTGTAAATGAGTTAGTCAAATAGCCATCAAAATAATCTTTCGAACGATATATAATATGATATACTTTTATAAAAAAAAAAAATACTAGAATTATCTTCTTTTCTAAAAGTGCTTTTAAACTTGCCTTCCAATAAAAAATCAAATCAACCCTCATCACCTTATTCCTCAAACATTAGGCAATAATAAAAAAATTATTAATAAAAATGTTACTTACCTCTTAGAAGGAATCGAACCCTCATCTCTGCCCAAACCATCCTCAACCGCAGTGCCAAAGACCACGTGAGCTACGCGCTCGTATAGGACTAAGAGTGCATAATGCATTTTTGTCCTTCTCCCCTTGCTCACGTTAACAAAAAACATGGGTCAATTCTCTTGCTCGAAACTCTAACCCATGGGAATCAAACCTCATATCTTTCACAAGTAAAAACCTTTGCACTCCCCTCACTCGCAATTGGACCACACTACCACACGAAGATTTTGGCACTTTTTTCTTATCTACTCTGCATTTGATTCCAAGTCTTTTGAAATAAAAGCCTTTGCATTTATATGCAACTTCCATTTAATTTTGCAAACATCGGCGATGCTTTTAAATTAATTTCTTTTTGATGATGACGTCGACGCTGAGGTAATTTTAATTTTAAAATTTAAAATTAAATTTTAAATATTAAAATTTAAACCAAATATTCAAAATTGAATATCTCCATCTCCGAGGCACCTTTTTTGATGAAACAAAAAGCCAACCTGAGTTTTAAGAAAAATCCACTTCAAATCTGCCCTTCATGGTTTTAAATAAAACCTTTTATTTTACCTACCTTGGTTTTCACAAAAATCTTGTATATATCCATGCTCTCCAAAATATGAATGCTTTGGTCATCAAAACTCAATGTTACCTTGTGATATTAATGTGACATCAATGACAACATAAAACAAATCAAATTGCCAACAATCTCCTCCTTTGTCATTGATGGTAACACCTCTAAAGAAAAACCACAATCACTGCAAAAACCATCTCTAAGAATCAAAGTTGCTGATAGTAGTAATAAAATAAATGCACAGGAGCAGGTGGGAAGCGATGAACTAGGGTTTTTGGAGCTAAGGAAAATCTAGGGCATCAGGTGGGTTGCCGAAGTGTTTTTCTGGTTACTGTGGATCTGAAGGCAAGTTTGCTGCCCCAGGAGGGTCCAATGGGGACTCCTCCGGATCCTCTTACAGGGAGAAATAGCTCTTATGCAGATTTGTTAAAAGATAAATCTCCATCTAATAATGACGAAGCACAAAGAAATGCTCTTAAAATGCTCTTCAAGGATGCTGGAAAGAGATCAACAGCCCAACGAGTCAATGGATGCCTTTCGCAGTCCGAATCAAGGCCCAAGATTGTCATCGAGCCAAGGATGGTCGAAGAAACAGTCTTATACAGAGCCAATCACGATCTGATCTGTAAATTCATGGGTATTCGCCCTACCCTGAATTTCTTGCATTCCTGGGTCAGGCAAAACTGGGAGCCTCATGGTGAGTACTCTTTATGGTTTATTAGCAATGGGTATTTTATTGTTAGTTTTTCTTCTCTGGCCGATAGAAATAGGGCTTTCGAATCAGAAAAGAGGAACCATGGTCCGACAGGGTTATTTGTTCAACCCTGGAGAGTGGGTTTCGATCCTCGAATTGAACCCACGGCTGTCCCGGTTTGGATCCATTTGTATGCTCTTCCAATGGAGTTTTGGGGTGAGCAGGTTTTGGAAATTATCGGTAACTCCCTTGGAAGACATTTGGGTGTCTCCAAAGACACCATAGAAGGAAACACAGTTGTTTTTGCAAGAATATGTGTGGAAATGGATCTTAGCCAGCCTCTACCGGTAGAGGTGGAACTTGAACTGGCAGGACTATCTTGGATTCAATAGCTAGATTATGAGGCTCTGCCCTTCAGATGCAGAGTTTGCCACAAATACGGGCATTTGGCCCGGTTTTGCCCAAATAATTTGAACACAAAAATGGAGGCCCCGCTAGGAATGTCAAATCTTCCTAGGGAGGGTAAGTCAACTCTAAACAAAGAACCAACCAATACTCCTCAGGGTAAAGAAGCTCAGAGAGATGGTTTTGAACAGCCCAAAAGAAGGAGAAAGCAAAAGAAAAATGGTAAAGAGCAAACACAACTCAAGCCAGCCAATAGGTATGAAATATTTAAGACACTAGTGGACCAAGAGGATCAAGTCATGGAAGGAGTGGATGGGAATAGTGAAAATAATAACATCCACGCTCAAGCTCCTCTTTCATCTCCCACCGTCATAGAACAGGTAATTGAGTACACTGAGTTACCGCAGTCAGAGAGTGCAGGGGCATTGATAGTGCATACCCAAGAGCAGCCAATAATTAAGGATGTCAGCATGGGAATAGCAGAAAAGAACAGAGAAAGGCCAACTCTAGGGATAACTCAGGTGGAAAAGAGATCAAAAAATAGCAACTCTCAAGGAGTGGGTAGAAAATCAAATAAGGAATTGCTAGCAGTTCAAGGAGACAAACTGATCATTGGAGGATCGGTGAGGCCAATAGATTCTTACTGCTCTCAAGGTAACCAATGATTATACAATCATGGAATGTTAGGGGTTTAAACAGTAGAACCCATCAATCTATTGTTCAAAGACTCTTAGAAAAATGCAAAACAGATTTTTTGCTTATCCAGGAGACAAAAATGTCGTTAGATCTTATGTGTAAAACAGTTAACAGAATTTGGAGGGGCGTTGGTCATATGGAAGTGGCTGCCCAAGGTGCCTCAGGGGGGATTGTTACTCTTTGGAACTCTCTGGAATGGACTGCAATAGAACATATAGCTTGGAGGGGTGTTCTCACATCACATTTTAGGAATAATGTCACAGCTGAACATGTTTTAATCACAAATTTTTATGGGGCTCAAAACCTTGATGGTCAGAGGCTTCAATGGAAAGTTGTGCATAACATGAGAATCTCAAGGGAAGATTTAGACTGGATTATTGTTGGGGATTTTAATGCTAAATTATCTTCTAGAGATCAGGAAGGGGGAACCCCAATTTTGGACCCAGGGGATCGACTTATGATTGCCCAAGTCCAGGCTTTTCACTTAGTGGATATTAAATGCCCTGGAACCAACTATACTTGGACTAACAAGAGGAGGGAGCCACATAGCAGGAAGGTAAAGCTAGACCATTTTCTGGTTTCAGAGGAGGCATTTGTAAAATGGAATACAAAATTTCAGATTTTGGAGGGTCCAATTTCAGATCACTTTCCCATTTTGTTGGAGGGAGGGATTAAGACAGGGCAACATCACAAACCTTTTAAATTTGAGAATTTTTGGTTACAAAAAGAGGAACTTCGAAAGAAAATTCCACAGTGGTGGGAAGAAGGTCGCCCAGCTTATGGGACAACAATGTTTAGATTCCACAAACAACTTCATTATGTCAAAGCTCAATTGAAACAATGGAGGCGAGCTAACAAGACAGACTTCCAGGTCCAAAGAGCTCCTTTGGTGGCCAGATGGGATGAGGTTCAAAAACACTTTAGGGAAGGAACAATTACAGAGCAGCTCAAAGCCGAGGATGATGCCTTGCGTAAAGCGGTTGAGGACATTGACAACCAAGAGGAGACCTACTGGAAACAGAGAGCAAGAACCACTTGGTTATTAGAAGGTGATAGAAATACCAAATTTTTCCATCGGACTGCCTGTGCTAGGAGACAGATGAATAACATGGAAGCTCTTCAAGATGAGAATGGACACTCCTTTGATACACTTCCTGGTATGCATTCCCATTCAATGGATTATTTTTCTAAACTATTTAAGGAAAGTATGGTGCAAGATGAAGAGGCTCAAAACGAAGTTATTGATGTCATACCTTCCGTTATCTCTGAAGAAGAAAATCAGACCCTTCTTAAACCCATTGATAGAGAAGAACTGAAGAATGTGGTCTTTGGAATGAGCACCAGAAAAACTCCAGGACCAGATGGCTTTCCAATTGAGTTTTTTCAGGCCTTTTGGGATATTTTGGAGGAGGATGTTTTGGCTGTCATAGAGGAGTCCAGAGGTAATAAAAGAATGCTTAAAGCATTAAATCATACCTTCATCACTTTAATTCCAAAAGGGGAGGAGGGGGTACATATTTCAGATTATAGACCTATTGCCTTATGCAATGTGATATATAAAATAATCACAAAGGTAATGGTTGAGTGGCTAAAACCTCTTTTACATAACATTATCTCCTCAGAGCAAGGGGGTTTTGTAGAGGGTAGGCAGATCTTGGATGGGGTGGTTCTTGCTCAGGAGGCAATCCATACAATGCAAACATCTGGTAATAAAGGAATGTTCATAAAATTAGATATGTCAAAGGCTTATGATAGGGTGGAGTGGAGTTTCTTGTCAAAGATGATGGCAGCCTTTGGTTTCTCTCAAGATTGGATAGAATGGGTCATGAGTTGTGTTTCTACTCCGACTTACTCAGTGTTAATCAAGGGTCTTCCCTCGCAACCTTTTGGAGCCACTCGAGGCCTTCGTCAAGGGGATCCTTGCTCTCCCTATCTTTTCCTCATTTTGGCTGAAGGATTAGGTAGACTTTTCTTGAGGAGAAGACAACAAGGTTTGCTAACAGGTATCAAGGTGGGTGAGGAAGTTTTGACTCACCTACAGTTTGTGGATGATACGAGATTGGTGGGAGTGGCCGGCTTCAGGGAAGCAAGAGTGATCGGAGATACTCTTAATGTCTACCTTAGGGCTTCAAACCAAGTCATCAATGATAAAAAATCCAAAGTGGTCTTTCTCAATCTTGATCAAAGGCTTCAGGACAGAGTTCTAGAGATCTTGGGATTCACAAGGACTTCTCTCCTAGTGGTTTACTTGGGGGTCCCTTTGCATTTTAAAAAACTAAAAATAGATATCTGGAAGAATCTTTTGGATTGTATCAAGGATAGAATGAATCATTGGTCTCACAAATGGTTAAGCTATGGGGGTAGATTAACTTTTTTATAGTCAATCATTCAGGCCATGCCAATTTATAAATTCTCTATCCTGGCTGCCCCACATACTATATGGAAAGAGTTGGACAAGATGGCTAGAAGATTTTTATGGGAAGGAGTAAAAGGAGAGAGGAAATGGGCCTTAGTTGGTTGGGATAAAGTAACCCAGCCCAAGGTAAAAGGAGGGTTGGGACTGAGAAGATCCAAGATAAATAATAAAGCTTTGGCTGGAAAGCTGTACTGGAGGTGGATTTCCCAACCAACTTCCTTATTCAGTAGAATCCTAACTAGTAAATATTTGGGACATGTTAACCCCAATGAGGTGGGCCATTTCCCTTTGGATGGTAATGGATCCTTAGTGTGGCAGGCTCTCAAGCTAGGATCTCAGGTAGTTAAAGATCGATTATTTTGGAAAGTGGGGAGAGGGGAGAAGGCACGATTTTGGACAGATTCATGGGATCAATACCCACCTATCATTGTTGAATTTCCTGAATTGCAACCAATAAAAATAGCCATAGAAACCAAGGGATGGGTCCAAATTGAAAGTTATTTCACCACTAGTCAGTTGGGGGAGTATAAGTTTAAGCAGTTTAAGAAGTTGGAGGAGTGGCCAATTTCAATCCCTCCGGAGTTGGCACCCATCATGACTAAAATCTTGACAGAAAGATTTCTCATAGGTAGAGACGAGGAGGATGAATTAGCTTGGGGCTATGGGAGCCTTGGTGTCTACACAGTGAAGGATGGATATGACAAGATCCTTCCAGAGCCTCCCCCCCATTCATATCAGGTAGAGGATTGGAGAAAGATTTGGCACTCCAAGGGCTGGCCGAAAGTAAACTTTTTTGCCTGGCAGTTCATGCACAACGGAATTCTCACTTTTGACAATCTCAGATGTAGAGGAATCATCGGTCCATCTCAATGTGTATTATGCTACAAGAGCGAGGAAACAACTGATCACTTGATGTTTGAGTGCCCTTTCACGCGTCAGATTTGGAAGAGATGGCTTTTATATTATAAAATTCAAGTTAATGGTGACTTGAATCGGACTAATATCTGGGAAATATGGAAGAGGGGTAGATTTAAATCTAAAGCTCTTCGTATTGGTTGGGAGCTTGGATTAAACTTCATTTGGTGGCAAGTGTGGTTGGAGAGAAATGCTAGAATTTTTAGAGAAACTTTTTCCTCGTTAGATGGAGTTTGGCAGGTCATCTGGAGCAAAGTCACAGAAACTGTGGCCGTCTATGCTAAAGAGGAAACTCAGGTTGTTACTGGGCCAATGGAAGAGGGAGTTGAAGAGCAAGAGGGACAGGACAGAGCTAGTTGGAAACCACCCCTAGAAGGTTGGATTAAAATTAATACTGATGGAGCTGCAAAAGGCAATCCGGGTAGTGCCGGAATTGGAGTGGTTTGCCGAAATCATGATGGATCAGTGCTCTATTGGGAACTGCAAGGCTTGGGAAGAGCCACAAACAATGAAGCAGAAGCCATAGCTATCAAATCTGCTTCTGTTTGGGCAGTTAAACAGGGCCACAGGAGGATAATTCTTGAATCAGATTCTCAAATAATGGTTGGAGCTCTAGACTGCATGAGGAACTTTGCCTTGAAAGCTTGGAGGTTGAGGATTCTTGTTACTCAAATTAAGGAATTATGGAGGGAATTAGATGATGTGATTCCAGTTTATGTGAGTAGAGATTTAAACAAAGCGGCCGACTTCTTGGCTAAGATGGGTGCTGAGAAGGAGGTAGGGGTCCAGTTGCACAGTGACATGGCTATTGAGGATGAGGCGATTAGGCAGGGTCTTGAAAGGTCCCTGAGCTAATGATCAAAGAAAAAGCTAAGGGAGGGAAGGTGTCACGATTTCATGACATGTTGCTTCATCGCGGCCAAGGGAGGAAAGGTGTCACGATTTCGTGACATGTTGCTTCATCGCGGCCAAGGGAGGAAAGGTGTCACGATTTCATGACATGTTGCTTCATCACGGCCAAGGGAGGAAAGGTGTCACGATTTCGTGACATGTTGCTTCATCATGGCCAAGGGTGGAAAGGTGTCATGATTTCATGACATGTTGCTTCGTCGCGGCCAAGGGAGGAAAGGTGTCACGATTTTGACATGTTGCTTTGTCGCGGCCAAGGGAGGAAAGGTGTCACGATTTCGTGACATGTTGCTTCATCGTGGCCAAGGGAGGAAAGTTGTCACGATTTCGTGACATGTTGCTTCATCAGGCCAAGGGAGGAAAGTTGTCATGATTTCATGACATGTTGCTTCATCGGCCAAGGGAGGAAAGGTGTCACGATTTCGTGACATGTTGCTTCATCGCGGCCAAGGGTGGAAAGGTGTCATGATTTCGTGACATGTTGCTTCATCGCGGCCAAGGGAGGAAAGTTGTCATGATTTCATGACATGTTGCTTCGTCACGGCCAAGGGAGGAAAGGTGTCATGATTTCATGACATGTTGCTTCATCGCGGCCAAGGGAGGAAAGGTGTCACGATTTCGTGACATGTTGCTTCATCACGGCCAAGGGAGGAAAGGTGTCACGATATCATGACATGTTGCATCATCACGGCCAAGGGAGGAAAGGTGTCACGATATCGTGACATGTTGCATCATCGCGGCCAAAGGAGAAAAAGTGTCACGATATCGTGACATGTTGCATCATCGCGGCCAAAGGAGAAAAAGTGTCACGATATCGTGACATGTTGCATCGTCGTGACCAAGAGAGAAAAAGTGTCACGATATCGTGACATGTTGCATCGTCGTGGCCAAAGGAGAAAAAGTGTCGCGATATCGTGACATGTTGCATCGTCACGGCCAAGGGAGGAAAGGTGTCACGATATCGCGACATGTTGCATCATCGCAGCCAAAGGAGAAAAAGTGTCACGATATCGCGACATGTTGCATCATCGCGGCCAAAGGAGAAAAGTGTCATGATATCATGACATGTTGCATCATCACGACCAAGAGAGAAAAGGTGTCATGATATCGTGACATGTTTCATCATCATGGCCAAAGGAGAAAAAGTGTCGCGATATCGCGACATGTTGCATCGTCACGGCCAAAGGAGAAAAGTGTCACGATATCGTGACATGTTGCTTCATCGCGACCAAGAGAGAAAAGTGTCACGATATCACGACATGTTTCATCTCCAAAAGAAAAAGTGTCACGATATCCGACATGTTTCATCATCGTGGCCAAAGGAGAAAAGTGTCACGATATCGTGACATGTTGCTTCATCACGGCCAAAGGAGAAAAATGTCACGATTTCGCGACATGTTCCTTCCAAAGGAAAAGTGTCACATTGACAGTCAAAAGATGACATGTTGCAACATCGCGGCCAAGTGAGAAAAAGTGTCGCGATATCGCGACATGTTGCATTTTCGCGGCCAAAGGAGAAAAGTGTCGCGATTTCGTGACATGTTGCATTTTCACGGCCAAAGGAGAAAAATGTCGCGATATCATGACATGTTGCTTTTTTGCGGCCAGAGGAGAAAAGTGTCGCGATATCGTGACATGTTGCATTTTCGTGGCCAAAGGAGAAGACGGAAAGAGTGTCGCGATATCGCGACAAGTTGCATCAACAGACCAAACCGATCCCTCTGTTAGCTAGTTATTGGTTCAAGAGATTTGGCTCCATTGCAAATCTTCTTTTACTCTTGTAAGCATGTGTTCTCTCTGATTTCGGCTGGGAAGTGTCTCTTCCCAAATTGTAATTGATCTTTGTTTTAATACAAGTTTTTTCAAATTTTTCAAAAAAAAAAATCAAAGTTGCTCCCCCTGACTCAATAATCTCTTTGGAGGCTGCTCCCCTTAACTCAATGCTCTCTTTGGAGGCTGCTCCCCCTAACTCAATAATCTCTTTGGAGGCTACTCCCCCTAACTCAAATCTCTCCCCCTTTGACATCAATGGCAAAAGGGACACCTATGGGGCTAAAATATATGACTCTTAAGCATATCCCCCTCACCACCTTCTCTCTTGAGGTGATTAATTTTGGGGTGGGAGTACCTTTACTCCCATATTACATTGATTCTTTCCTCTATCAACTTCCTTCCATATTTTTCTGATATCCTTCTCTTGATGAATTACTTGATCTTCTTGTCTAGAACATATTTGACCTTCATGCCTTAAACCTGTTTGATCTTCTTGCCTTGAACCTGTTTGGAATTGAATTTTGAACCATTTTGCAATATGCCCAAAGTTATTGCAATTAAAACACTTGATATTTTAGCCTTTGGATGGTGCCCATATCCTGAATTCTTTCTTGAAGTAATTTCCATGTCAATTCCTTTCTTGAACCCTGTATTGTGAAGCTCTACTTTCATGACCATTATGACCATGACTTCTGAATTGTGTAGCTCTAAAACCAAAAACATGTTGCTCATTTCCTTTACACTGAAAAGCTTTATGACAAATCCTGTTACATGAGAAGCAGGTCCCTGAAAATCATACCTTATTCCTTTGAAGTTTCTTCTTGCAAAATAAAACTTCTTTGATCCACAAACCCTACAATGTATAGCCTTGTGTCCAAATACATTACAAGAAAAACAATGTCCTTTAAAAGTCCTTTGTTCATGCCTTGGTTCCTCATACCTTTCTTGACCATTATCCCTATCTTGCGCATTGCATTCTTGAACCTTCTTTGTAATATCTAAATCTTCTTTCTTAGTTTCATATTTTAGAACTTCCTTTCCTTTTGAGTGTGATTCCCCAAACCTGATATATGAGACCTTTGGTGCTTTGGAATCCTCCTCTTATCTGTCTTTATTTGTGTCAAGTAGCAAATTGGCATACATATTTATAGCCTCTGAAATACAAGTATCCATTTTTGCTGCTTCTTTTTCTTTGGGAATTGGTTCTTCCTTATATATTTCTAAAATAAAACCTCCTGATACAAATATAGGACATTGTGTACTTATTTTTTATTTCCCTTCTTCATAACCAAGCTCTGTATTTATAAATGGATCTCGTTGTAAATCCAAAAAATTATCCAAATTTTTTGAATTCCTTTGAAATCGTGCTAACTCATTTATGTAGGTCCCCAAAATTTTATGATCTTCTTCTTCTAATTGATTACATCTTTCTTTCCTCTCCTTCAATTTCTCAGAAATAGTGATGCCAAGCTCTTTTTTTTCTTGAAGCTCTTTTTCAAAATCTTGAATATGTTGATTCAGAATCATATTGACTTTTTCATTTTCTTGAACCTTAGTTTCAAGCCTCTTGATTTTCTTTTTCAACCTCCTGATTTTCTTTTCTTGTTTTGTGGAATCCTCTTCTTCATCATCACTGTTCTTTGGAATTGTCACTAGAACTGTTACTTTCTTTTTCAAATAAACTTTCCTTTTTGCAATTGTTGTAGTATGTGCAATCATCATCTCTATGCCCAAAATCTCCGCATATGAATCATTTTAGTATCCTTAGACCTTTCTTGTACCTATCTGCTTGCTCAATAGCTATGGCAAGCTCTTCATGTCTTTCTTCAATAGATTTATCCTCTTCTTTATCTTCAATATCTAGGAATAGGTGTTCTTGCTTTTCTTCATTTATTCCAAAGAATGTACATTCTTCTTCATATGACTGATCTTTATCATTGTAATTTGAGCTATCACTTGCTTCTACAATGTAGTAATATTTCTTTGCCTTACGAAAAATTTTCTTCTTCTCATACCTATTTTTCTTGAATCTATCATATTTGTCATGCTTATGCTTTCCATCTTCTTTTCTTCTTTGACCCTATTTTTCATCATCACTATTTTCTTCATGTGGACACTTGTATGCATAGTGACCAATATCACCACACTTGTAGCATCTAACTTTCCTTATATCCATGAAATTCCTTGATTCCTTATTCCTTTTGATGAAGTTAGCTTCCTCATAATTTTCTATAGCTCTATCTATTTCTGAAACTTTCCCTTTCTCTTTCTCTAAAGCCTTGAATTCAATCTCTTTTATTGGAACCTGATGCTTACTTACCCTCATCTCATAAGCTATGAGATTACCTTGCAATTCTTCCATTGTTAGCTTGTTGATATCCATTGTCTCTTCTATTTTTGAAACCTTAGAATCATATTTCATGGGAAGTGATCTCAAAACATTTTGAGTAACTTTTGATTATTTCATATCAAAACCTAGGCCTCTCATGGTGTTAGTAATATCATCAAATCAAAGTAAAAACTTTGCAATATCTTCAGAATATTCCATTTTCAATTCCTCAAATATTTTTCTATGAGTTTGTATTTTTTCCAACTTTACCTTGGAATCTCCTTCATAAGTATTTCGCAACTTGGTCCACATCTCATTAGCTGAAGTACATACCATGACCTTTGCAAAATCTATCTCACAAAGCCCACTCAAGATACAATTAATTTCTCTTGCATTTATCTCAACCAATTTCCTGATAGTCTTATCTTCCTCAAGATCACCTTCAACCTTATACTTTTTTGAACCATCTACCATACCTCATATCCTTGTGATATCAAGTAGTTCTTCATTCTCATGCTCTAGAAAGCATAATTTTTACCATCAAACAATGGATCCTTATTTGAAGATAATCCATTATTTGAAGCCATCTATGTTCTTGTAGAATCTACCCTCAAGCTGTAGCCTTTTCGAAGGAACCCGCTCTGATACCAATTGAATAACACAAGCTTATACTGATAGGGGGGTGAATAGTATAAGACCACTTTTTAATTTCTTTCCAAACCAATATCAATTAATATCCTTAATTACAATAACCAAATATAGCAGTGTGCATTAATAACTCGGATAGTAGTAAGCAAGAGCACAAGTTACCACACAATTGAGACACAACAATTTATGTGGTTCACCCAATGTGGGCTACTCCATGAAGAAAATATTTTACTAAAAATTTCTCAATCAATATCTTTGGGAATCACTCCCAATTACAATGTTTATGGATATCTATCCAAAGGAGAAATTTTTCCCTTTTGCTCTGGCTATGTGATCTTCTAGAAGACTCTTTCTCTCTGTTGCACTGACTGGTGGACCTCTCTCCACTTGAAGACTCCTCACTCAGATTTATCTTCAATTATTTTGGATGCTGGATCTCTATCCACTGAGACTCTATCCTTTATACTCTATCATCTCCAAAGATATTTCAATAGGCTCACTAAGAACCTGCTCAATAGGATCACATAGAACCTGCTTAACAAGCTCACACAAAACTTGTCCAATGTTGAATAACAAGCTCACACGAAACCTGTCCAATGTTGAATAACAAGCTCACACAGAACCTGTCCAAATTTGCTCCAACAAGCTCACTAAGAACTTTTCCAAATATTCTCTAGCAAGCTCACCAAGAACTTACCCAAATATTCTCTAGCAAGCTCACCAAGAACTTTCCCAAATCTACTCTAGCAATCTCACCAAGAACTTGCCCAAATATGCTCTAGCAAGCTCACCAAGAACTTATGCTCTAGAAATATCACCAAGAACTTCTGCTCTAGAAATCTCACCAAGAACTTGCCCAAATCTACTCTAGAAATCTGTCCCAACACTATCCTCAAATCTATCCCAAAGGTCTTCTCAAAGACTCAATCAATCATGCTCAAGTAGTCCTCAAACTAAACTCAACAATGAATGGCAATATCAACTCAAATCAACTTCATAGAAGCATAAAGAAAATTGTTAAAGACTCAATATGTTCTAATCTCACTCTCAACCCAAATCAATCTAAACTCAACTCAAATCAACTCATAGAAGCATAAAGAGAATTATTAGAGACTCAATATGTTCTAATCTCACTCTCAACTCAAATCAACCTCAACTCAATTCAAGTCAACCTCAACTCAACTCAAGTCGTATAGAACCATAACGAGAATTGTTAGAGACTCAATATGTTCTAAACTCAATCTCAACTCAATATAGAATTATGGAATAGTTTGTTTCATAGAACTTGAACAATCGCTTCATACATCACTTGACTAGGCTCAATCAACTCAACTCAACCAATCATCATAAGGGACAACTCTCTCTCACACAACCCTAGTACAAGTATGTATCAACCAACTCAAATGTTTCCAACAATGGTCAACCACAAATCTCACATAAAAATTATACTCATGTTATTTTCTAACTCAAGTTCTTTCACAGCCAATGGGCTTCAATCACTATGCTTATAACACAAGGTTTAAACACAACTCTCAATTCATAAAACCTTGATGCATTCAACCAACCACTTTCTAAAAGGAAATCACAAACAATCATTTTCCCTCCAATGATATTTCAAAATCAACCATCATAAACAATCAATAGGAGAATGTGCCCATACCTTTTATAAAGTGAAGAAACCCCTTTGGAAATTTGCCACACTCAACACACTTTGAAACAAAACAACCTTCACTTTGAAACCCTTTACAAAACAGAAATATCTCTCTACATACACCTTATTTCTCCTTCTAAATGAGTTAGTCAAATAGCCCTCGAAATAAGCTTTTGAACGATATATAATATAATATACTTTTATAAAAATAAAATACCATAATTATCTTCTTTTCTAAAAGTGCTTTTAAACTTGCCTTCCAATAAAAAATCAAATCAACCCTCATCACCTTATTCCTCCAACATTAGGCAATAATTAAAAATTTATTAATAAAAAAGTTACCTCTTAGAGGGAATCGAACCCTCGTCTCTGACCAAACCATCCTCAACCGGGGTGCCAAAGACCACGCGAGCTATGCGCTCGCATAGGACGAAGAGCGCAGAATACACTTTTGTCCTTCTCCCCTTGCTTACATCAAAAAAAATGTGGGCCAATTCTCTTGATCGAAACTCTAACTTGTGGGAATCAAACCTCATCTCTTTTGCAAGCAAAAACCTTTGCACTCCCCTCACTCATCGTTGGACCACGCTACCACACGAATATTTTGGCATTTTTTGTCTTATCTACTCTGCATTCGATTCCAAGGCTTTTGAAATAAAAGCCTTTGCATTTATATGCAACTTCCCTTTAATTTTTCAAACGTCGGTGATGCTTTTAAATTAATTTCTTTTTGATGATGACATCAGCACTGAGGTAATTTTAATTTTAAATATTAAAATTTAAACCAAATATTCAAAATTGAATATCTCCATCTCCGGGGCACCTTTTTCGATGAAATGAAAAGCCAACCTAAGTTTTAAGAAAAACCATTTCAAATATTCCATCCATGGTTTTAAATAAAATATTTTATTTTACCTGCCTTGGTTTTCACAAAAACCTTGTATATATCCATGCTCTCCAAAATATGAATGCTTTGGTCATAAAAACTCAATGTTACCTTGTGACATTAATTTGACATCAATGACAACATAAAACAGCTCAAATTGTCAACATGGCTAGGACCCTAGCCACTATTTTCAACCACAGTTGAGATCTTAGCTACTGATGTCATTAGTGGCTAAGAATGAATAGGTTTAGATTACCTAAATGAGTGTTTAGATTACCTAAATGAGTGACTAGAATCACTACTTAGCCTTGGCAAGGTCCAATATCATTCATATGGTCTTCAAAGGTGCCCATATGAGTAGTCTCCTAAACATTATGTGTTTTAGGTGTCTACAAATGCCCTTTTGTGGTGTTATGGGAAAACACGATGTTGAGAAAAAATAGATCACCTAAAGTCATATAATAGTTCAATTGATGTTCATTGATCTGGTCAATAATAGATACCCAATCTTGTAAAGGATGCACATCTTAGAATTATTACTTCCAACAGAATGAAAGGCTTAACTTAAGTGAAACTTTAGACATGATCTGCTAGAAATCAGAATCAAATGATCGAAGAACAAAATGTCAAAATTTAATTTTCTATGTTTGCTTACTACCCTTGAAAATGGGGTAAGCTTGTGATAGCTATTAGAAATTATTCATAAGATGAACATAATTTACATGATCGAGTGATCCTTTGTTGATTTTTATTATGAATGTTGATATTATGACTACCCCCTCAAGCAATGAGTCAATGAGGAAAAGGACAAGTGATTAAAGTGACGAGTCACTTGACCATGATGAATAATTTGGATGATTTAAGACTTGCATTTTTTTATATAGTAGGTCCTATTACAGCTATGATTTCAATCGATAATAGTAATTGTACATCTCTATCCCATGGAGCAATCCGATCATAATGGCCTTTTTTTTAACATGGTGGAATCGGTAGCTGCCACAAATCCAGGTAGGCTATCCAGCTTTTATGGCTGCCATATTATTCTACACTGTCTGCCCTAGAATCTACCACATAGATCTTCACATAGTCCGCCCCTATAACCGCCATGCCATAATCATTTTAAACCTTTTACGCTACTGAAAGAACTAGGAAAGGGACAAGCATTCAGTTCAGCGAATAATGGCCTTCTTAGAGAATAAAAATGATAGTAATTCCATTTAAGCTTGTACTAAATTATTATGTTTAATTATCTGCTTCAAATATAATAGAAGAAATGGAATGAACGCCTCATTCGCATGGGGCATTCTGGCCGCAATGGCCTTCTTCGAGATTAAAGTGAAGATATTTCAATTCAACTATGACTAATTTACCCCAAATGGCCTTATGGTAATTTACTCATCTTTCTGGATTGCATGGAGCGCAAGTCACTACAACTACCAAGTGTATAGGGTAAATAACTGATTACAAGGCTCGGTTGGGATTTTTGTTGTTATTTTATTGTTTTTGTGATTTTGATGATTTATGATGAGAATTCATAGAAGAAAGGAAATGAATACCTCATTCTTGTGGAGCAGTTTAGCTGCTATGGCCTTCTTGGGGATTGAAATAAAGATATTTCAATTCAACGATGAATTATTTACCTCAAATAATATTACGGTAATTTACTCATCTTTCCATATTGCATGGAGTGCAAGTCATTGCAACCGCAAAGTGTATAGAATAAATAACTGAATACGAAGCACATTTGAATTTTGATTTATTTTATTTTTTTGTTATTTTTGAAATTTTTGAGAATTTTGGATCGATAGATAATTATTATTATCCATTTTTAGGCTCCTCACAATGAGAAAATTAGTGCATTTATTGCTTTATGCTATTCATTGTTGATATTTGTAGCTAGTTTTTGCAATTTTCTTAGATATAGTTGACAACGATCGGGATTGACCTAATCGATGCCCATGATTGTCATCAGTAGTTGAGGGCCAAATGCAAAATATAAAAGAAAAACTAGTTTCAAATGTAAAATTGGTATTGTGGTTGATACAAAGTTCGACACCCTTTCTCAAATAAGCCTAATCTGTAACCATGCTAATGGTAACTGATGAGGCCTGGAAATGCCTCAATCATAACATGTTTTGAACACTGAAATTGCCTACAAACTCTTATGTTTAATCTAATATGCTAGTTAAGTTAATTCAATATGCTGTGTATTAACTATTTGCATGATGAATGTATCTGAAATACTATATTCTGATTTTTATAGCTTTTTGCATAAGTTTTATGTTGTTTTGTTATGACTTGCTAAATGAGATATGCTTAGATTGATAGCAGCATTTCACTAATCATGTTTTGATATGTCTCAAGCATTCATTTTACCTAAATCTGGCAACAGTTCAAGAAAACTGTTACTGTGCAGCAAAAATTGGGTTTTCCCATGTAAATTCCAGCCAGCTGCCAATGAATGGCAAGGCATGGAATTCACATGTGGAAAGAGATGAAGACCATTGGAATCTGATCCTGAGAAGTAACCCACATGAGAAATGCAGAGGAAATCATTTAAGGAGCCCACATTTGTTCATTCCGAAGTCTCTTCGGAATGAACAGATATCTTCGAAATGAGAAAACATAGTGTCTTCGGAATGAGCGGATCTTCGAAATGAGAAAACATAGTGTCTTCGAAATGAGCGGATCTTCGAAATGAGAATTGCAGTATCTTTGAAATGAACCACTTATCTTCGAAATGAAAATAGAATGTGCTTTTTGACTTGTTGACCGAATTTTGATGCTGAAAAAGGGAAATAAAGATTGAAAAGGGTAAGGGAAAATATCTCAGATCTGACTTTGCCATCCTTGCCGACCAAAGCCACCATTTATGGAAAGATCAAGTTTGATCTTCTTCTAGGATAAAAACAAGAATTGTTGCAGCATAATAGGATTAGATCTTTTGAGATATTCTCAACTTGTTAGTAGATCTTAGGACATCTATAAATATGGCTCCCATTCAGGTTGATTTTAGTAGTAAGAGGAGTAGAAGATAGAGAAATCAGAGAATAGAGAAAATAGGTGATAATCAGAAAGTGACTGTTATAGTCCTGTAATAGGTTTTCAGCAGAATTATTGTAATCATGTTCTTGAATCAATAAAGTATACTATTTCTATTTCACATTGCTTGTAAATGAGTGTGAGTAAGATCTAAGAGAGAGAGAGACTCATACCTTCTTCTGGACAAGGAGGTTGGCCACTTCCAGACCTAGGAGGAGGACTAACAATAGGTTTTTATTCTGATTTTGCTATAGCAGAATGAGTTGTAGAACTTGTCATTTCATTCCTTTGTAAACAACTAATGATATTTGCAATCTTAGCTTATTTTATGTTTTGTGATTAATGGTTTGGTTGTAATCCCCACTTTCAGCAAAGCTTTCAATTTATTGCAGACTGTCATTTCCAGAATTTACTATTTTCTGTAATTTCTTGCATTTTATGTTTTGTTGTCAACCCCTGCATAGAAGATTGACAACCTTCTATTACAGAGCCTTGACAGGGTTTCATTTCCATGTTAGAAGTAGGTTTTCATTGCTGCAAAAGTAAATAGATTTCCTTTCTGCAATTATAATTAGACTTTTAATTCTGCAACTATTATTTTTGCAACATAATTAGGTCTCATTCTACAATTGTAATTAGGACTTCATTTCTACAGTTAATGATTAGTTTCCAATTCTGCAACTTAGATTAAGGTTTAATTCATGCAATTTAGAGATAGGAATGTCCAAAATCCCCCACACAATCGGTTTCACCAATAAGACCTGTTGCTCTAAATTGACCTAAGTTATAACTCTGTTCACCCCTTCTTTCGTAGATAGCCTTGTACACTACCCTGGATTGAAAAATTCATTGAGAATTAATGATGTGTATAATGACTACGCATCATTTTGGCACCATTTCTAGGGAATTGTGTTGCTAGAAGGTGATAATAGTCCAATAACTATTAATTAGACTGAGCTGTGAAGATTCAAGATAAAATCTGAATAGAACAATTGGTTAAAGTAACAACTATTGACCTATAATTTATGTCATTTAAGAGTAAACATGAATGAGTAAGTCTAGGGATGAAAAAGGTAGAATTACCCAAAAGGATCCCTGGCTTGTTCCATTAAGAAGATCTTCATGCCTAAGGGGTGAATCACCTATGTTTGAATTACCAGAAATATTGAAAGAAAAATCACCAGTTTCACCATCATTAGAACATCCTGAGAAAGAAGAATCGTCAGACTCATTATCAACAGAGGATCTTGGACCTCTTGAGAGAGAAATTTGGATAAGTTTAACTAAGAAACCAGAAACTATGGCAGAGGGAGGCAATCTAGATAGAGATGGCCAACATGGCTATGTCCATGATGAAGGAGATGATCAGGATATTCCTCAACCTTCCAGAACATTTGAATATCCTATTCATTTGAATCCAACACAAAACTCTCCCATGAAAACCATTTCACCTTCAGTACTTCCAACCTTTCGAGGTGTTGTATCTGAAGATCCTGATCAATTTTTGTTTGAATTCAAGGTAGTGTGTCAAACCTATGATTATGTAAATGACAATCAAAAACTTAAGGTCTTTCCCTCAACACTCAAGGACTCAACATTACGCTGGTTCATGAGCTTAGAGCCAAATTCCATCCGAACCTGGGATCAAATGGAAACTATGTTTTTAGACAAATATCAAGAGTATTGTCATGTAAGGAATAGGAAAGATGAGTTATTCAAGATTAAACAGGAAGATGATGAAACATTAGAAGACTATCTTGATAGGTTCTCCTTTGTTCAAAGGAGATGTGGACTTGTAGAACCAGAGTTATGTAAAACCATCTTTTTGAGAGGATTACAAGATGAATCCAGAGAAGTATTGGATTTGATGGGAAAAGGGGATGTAAATACTCTCAGTAATGAGGAAATTGTGGGTCTCTATAGAAATTACTCTCGCAATAAGCAGGGAAGAAGAAAAAAGAGTACAAATAGCACTGATGTGAAGGACCTAATAGAAGAACTTGCAAATTTTAAAACTGATATTCTAGTGCAATTAAACACAACTTTGGGGGAAATGTCTGCAAAAGCAAAAAACATAGAACCTTTGGCAATTTATTGCCCAAGATGTAGAAATAAACATGCTTTGTAGGAATGTCCTTTGAATAAAACATCTATCTCAGCCATTTGTAGTATCTGTTCAAAGAAGCATTCAACTGATCAATGCCACCTGCTACCACAACTCAAAACTATGTTAGAAAGTCAGACTGAGGAACTCAACTATGTTGGACCAAAACAAGGGGGAAATTTCTCTCAATACCAAAATCCCCCTCATTTTCCTACAAATTGGGGGCATAATCCTGGGACTATGCCTTGGGGACAATCAGAACCACCCCAACGTCCTTGGAATTATCCTCAATGGACAAATTCCCAAGAATGGCCACAAACAAATTGGAGTAATTCAGCCTAGAATCAGAATCAAAACAACCCATCATGGAGTCAAAACAACCCATCATGGAATCAAAACAACCCATCCTGGAATCAGAATCAGACTAATCCACATTGGATGCAAAGTCAACCATAGTGGAATCAACAATACCAGTCCTATCCAAGGCAGCAAAGAAATCAAGGTCAAAATCAGCATTTGTTGCCTGCACCTAATCAAAACTTTCAAGAAAAATAGAACCAACCACAACAAACACAATAGGTGAAACAACCTCAACTTCCAGCTCAATCAATCACTAATCCAAATAGCATGAGACAGGCATCTCCTGTCTATGTGGCTGAAGCTGAAGAAAATGTTGAAATAAATGTTATTGATTGTAGTAACATCCAACTTCATTCAGGAAAAGTTGTACCTAAACCTATTTTAAATACAAGCAAAGAAAATGAAGAGCAAGAACCTTTGGAACCAGTTATAGTTGAACCACCAATAGAGAAAGAAGAAGAAAAAATAGAACCACAGGCAGAACAATTACCTTCATCAAGGATAATTCCATATCCTGAAAGATTCAATACCACAACAAAAAATTTTGAATCAGACCTGGTCAAGGAACTTAAAAAGTTAACTATATCATTGCCCTTATTGCAAGCCATTAAGGATATACCAATGATTAAAAGTACTATCCGAGATTTGTGCATTAGAAGAGCAGGAAGAAAAAAGAAAGCATTTCCCAAGACTGTTCAGGTTGAAGGAAAGATAGTTGATCTCTTATCTGGAAAACTAGTACCTCCAAAGTATAGTGACCCAGGAAGTCCAGTTATCATAGTTACTATAGGTTCAATACCAATATCAAATGTCTTAGTAGATCTAGGAGCTGCAATAAATGTCATGACCAAGGATATAATGAAACAATTATAGCTCAAACATCTCAGCCCCACATTTACAGTTTTAGAAATGGCTGATAGGTCAGTTGCAAAACCTGAAGGTATCATTGAAGATGTTCCTATAGAAGTTTCTTCTTGGGAATTCCCTGTAGATTTTTTGGTTTTACAACCAAGAAATTCAACACATGGATATCCCATCATTTTGGGAAGACCTTGGCTTGCAACTGCAGCAACCTTCATAGACTGCAGATCTAGAAAAATGACTATTTCAAATGGTATTGATCTAAAACAGATCTCTCTGTATCCTCCTGCAAGACCCTCCAACAATTTTTTAGGTCAGTTATGGTTTCCTGATTCAGATGAAGAATCAGAGGAGGTTATTTCCACACTAGCCACCTTGGTAGTAAGAGAACACACAGAAGACCTCCAAGACACAAAAAATTCAGAAAATGAAACTATCCTAATGAATGTTCTGCAAGAACAAGGGTTAGAAGAGGAAGCAGTAAATATCCAACAATTGTTAAGGAATGAGGAGAACCAAAACTCTGAAGGTGAACCATCTGTACTATTACAGGAAAACTCTGTTTCACTACCACATGGGTGGCACCATCACCTGATTTTTCCTTCTCACTGTTCCATACAGGATATGCTTCCATCAAAAAATAATGAAACAAAAACTTCTTATTTCCTTCCATCTCAGCAGTGTCCTCTTAACTCCCTAATCACTAAGTATGAAGAAGTGAATTCAGTCCTTCCAAATACAAAACAAATAGAAGTCCAGCCAGGCAAATTTTTGAATATTTACAGCTGGCTTACTAGGGAAGAGGAAGACAAATTGATAGTTGTCTTGCAGAAGCATGTTCATGCTTTTGCTTGGGACTATAAAGATATGTCAGGAGTTCACCCTGATATATGCACCCACAGAATTTATACTGAAGAAGTCAAGCCAGTAAGACAACCCCAGAGAAGATTGAATCCTGCCCTAAGGGATATTGTAAAGGAAGAAATTGAAAAACTTCTGGAGGTAGGATTCATTTACCCAATTTTTGATAGCCAGTGGGTCTCTCCATTGGTTATAGTTCCTAAGAAAAATGGAAAAATGAGAGTATGTGTAGACTATAGAGAGCTGAATAAAGTGACATACAAAGACCATTTTCCATTACCTTTCATAGATCAGGTGTTAGATACCCTTGCTTGGAAAGAGATACTTTTGTTTTCTTGATGGATTTAGTGGATATAATCAAATTCAGATTGCACCTGAAGATCAAGAGAAAACAACCTTTACCTGTCCATGGGGAACATTTGCCTATAGGGTTTTACCTTTTGGTTTGTGTAATGCCCCAACAACATTTCAGCGAGCAGTTTTAGCAATTTTTTCTGATCTGACTACCAACAGTGTTGAGATATACATGGATGATTTCACAGTATGTGGACAGACTTTTGACTTTACATTAGAAAACCTTGACAAAGTTTTAACTCGCTGTGAAACATACCAGTTATCCTTGAATCCAAAAAAATGTTTTATGATGATGAAGGAAGGAATAGTTCTTGGTCATCACATCTCTCTTCAAGGGATCCAGATTGATCCAAAGAAGGTGGAAATTATCAAGAACCTCCTTCCTCCTAAAACTCAGACTGATGTAAGAAGCTTCCTAGGACACATTGGTTTTTACCGTAGGTTTATTCCTAGCTTTAGCACAATAGCCAATCCCATGTTTGCCCTATTGACTAAAGATTCTAAATTTTCCTGGACTGTAAGGTGTCAGGAATCATTTGAAGCTCTGAAAGAGAAATTAGTAACTCCACCTATGTTAAGAGGACCTAATTGGACATTACCATTTCACATACAGGCTGATGCTTCCAATACTGCAATTGGAGCAGCATTAGGACAAATTGACAATGGTGAACATTATGCCATCTACTACATTAGCAAGAATTTGACAGGAGCTGAGAAAAATTATACCACAATTGAGAAAGAATTCTTGGCAGTAATTTATGCCATCAACAAATTCAGGCATTACATCACAAGTTATCAAATATTTATTCACACAGATCACACAACCATTAAATATTTGATGAATAAGCCTATGGTAAGTGCAAGAATTATTCGTTGGTTACTGTTGCTACAAGAATTTGATATCACTATAATCAACAAACCAGGAAAAGCTAATGTTGTAGCAGATTTCTTGTCCAGATTACAGAACACAGATGAAGGGGAATTAGTTGAAGACACCTTTCCTGATGAAAAATTATTTGCTATATCAGTCCAATCACCTTGGTTTGCAGATATAGCCAATTACTTGGTCACAGGGAAAGTTCCTCCACATTTCACTTCAAAACAGAAAAAACAATTGATCAAACAGAGTTCTTCTTTTGAATGGATCAAGGGTATACTTTTTAAGTGCAGTCCTGACCATGTATTACGTAGGTGCATCCGAAAGGATGAGGTGTATGATATCCTTAGGGCTTGTCATGATGAACCCTCAGGTGGACACTACTCTGTAAAAAGCACAATTAGGAAAATCTTAGGGACAGGATATTATTGGCCATCTCTTCACAAGGATGTGAAAAAGTACATCAGGCATTGTGATGCATGCCAAAGAATGGGGAAACCCACTCATACAAATGAAATGCCACTGCAGCCTCAATTGGTTTTAGAGCCATTTGAGAGGTGGGGGCTTGATTTTGTAGGACCTATTGATCCACCTTCTCAAGGAAAGGTGCATATTCTAGTATGCACTGATTACTTGACAAAGTGGGTAGAGGTGCGTGCTTTCAAACATGCTCGTGAAGAGAAGGTCACTGATTTCTTGTATACTCAGATTTTTTAGAGATTTGGAGCTCCCCGGTCTATCACCACAGACCAAGGACCCCAATTTGCATCTAAAGTCATTGAGGCATTTACAGAATTATACGAAATCAAACATAGAAAATCATCACCTTATCACCCACAAGCAAATGGCCAGGTTGAGGTAACAAACAGGGAACTAGAACGAATCTTAACAAAAATAGTAGCTTTTCATAGGAGAAACTGGCTAGATAAATTACCTGAAGCAGTATGGGCTTACAATACTACTTGGAAATCCACTACTGGATTCACACCTTATGAACTAGTCTTTGGTAAAAAGCCCCTCTTACCTATTGAATTTGAGCTACTAACACTGCGCACAACATTGGAAATTGGAATTGAATTGTCACAGGCACAGACAGATAGGATTCTACAGCTGAATGCATTGGATGAACTTAGGTTGGATGCTCTGCACCAAACTGAAGTAATTCAGGAGCAGAGGAAGATGTGGCATGATAGTCACATTCAGCAGAGGAAACTTCAACAAGGAGATTGGGCTTTACTATTTGATTCTCGCTATGAGGACTTCCCTGGAAAGCTGAGAACTAGATGGCTTGGACCTTACCGGATTGAGGAGGTATTTGACAATGGAGCAGTTCATTTATCTCCTATTGATGAGTCACAGAGAAAGTTGGTAGTGAATGGACATCGCCTCAGGGTGTACCATACACCTCTGACTAAAGAGGAATTCTTGCAGTAGCTTGACAGTTTGGATACACAACAGGTGGAAGAAATTTCTTCTTCCACTTCAAAACAATCAGCATGATCATGGATTTCAAGAAAAAATAGAAAAATACAAAAAAAAAATAAAAAAAGCAGAAAACAAAAAGATGAATAAATTCTGATTATGAATTCCTTCATGGGCATGATTTCAGGGAAATCATGAATTCCTTCATGGGCATAGTCAGAATCAAGAAAAAAAAAGAAAAAAAAAGAGAGAGAAAAGGAGAGGTAAAAAAAAGAAAAAAAAAAAAGAGAGAAAAATGAATAACTCAGCAGTGAAAACCTTTTCTAAGGCACTACTAGGTTGGTATGCATGAAAACCAGTTTTCTGGCATGCATAACCTTGAAAATTTCTGAACCATCATTGTACAAATTCACCAACTGCACTTGTTTTGAAATATTGCAGAAAATCTCAGTAGAACATCAACAGAAGCAGTCATCTTTCAAAAACTTGCATTAACTTGTTTTAATCGGGTATATATTTCTTACATTTCTTCATTGTAAATGATTGGTATATAGTATATAACAATTAACCATTAGCATAAAAGGTATCCATAAGAGTTGGCATACTTAAAACATGTTTTGAGAATGGGAATATTGATTTCTGCCTAATCTTCAGAACAAGAATGCCAAAAATAGTGCCTGCTATCTTCTTCAGACTAATTGTTGTATTGTCTTCGGATTGAAATTATCTTTGGAATGACAATAGAATGAATGTTGCACTTTGTCTTCGAAATGAAGCTTTGTCTTCGAAATGACGATTTGTCTTCGAAATGAAGCTTTGTCTTTGGAATGACGATTTGTCTTTGGAATGAAGCATCATCTTCGGAATGAAGCTTCATCTTCAGAATGAAGCAAGATTTGTTTTCAGAATGCAGGAATTGTCTTCGAAATGAAGTTCTGTCTTTGAAATGATTTGCCTTCGCAATACAGCCTAATCTTCGGAAAGAGGATTTGTCTTCGAAAATGAAGACTTGTCTTCGGAATGAAGTCATAATCTTCGGAATGAAGTTTTTGCAATAGATCATAATCTTCGAAAAGAGCATTCAATATAATATCTCCACGTGGCATCCAAGGAAGAAAAGAAACACGATCAAATAAAATTATTTTGGCTACATACGAGAAATGAACATGTGTCAGTAAGGATATGGTTTGTTCTTGCACCCATTTAGAAAATACCAGAATCACGGAGGACGTGACCAACAGTATGCCACCAATTTTTGATGCTAATAAACATGCACGTGAGAGTCTACAGGAAAAATAGAAAAACTAAAAATGAGTAAGGTGGATCTGACGGCAAGGACATCTGCGCAACCGTTGATGGACATGTGTTCGAAGAAAAAAATAGAAACGTGTGCCACTCTTCTTTTTGAAGACATATTTGCTAACGCAAAATGACTACGAGGTACAGTGCTCAGATTACGGTTCATTTCAAAGAACAAAAATAGGGCAATTGAAAACTTGGAACCAAACCCTGCAAAGTTGCAAACACCAGAAATCAGAGATCCAACAGAGGAATAGCAGTAGAAGTGAGCAGTTTGTAACGTACCAAGATAGGAAAATGGGGCAAAAAATGAGAATGGAACCAGTGGATACCACCCACCTCCGAGAAAATCCAGAAGTGCTATAGATTTTTGAAGATGGAGGGCTTATGCCATTTTTGGATAAGTTTAATGGGTCCTCTGAATATTTGGCCGGCATGTTCGCCCACACATTCAGAAACAACCGGGCACACGTTAACGGCATGACTATTGAGGTAACCCCTAAAGTTTTGAGTCAAATTACTGAACTGCCATTAGAAGGTCTTCCAATTTCTAGGTCTGGCAAAAATACATTGGTAAATACAGTTAATCAATTTCTGGAAGAAAACGATAGGGCACCAGAATATTTAACACATAATAACACATGCAAGGGGGTAAAAAGGGCCAGCCTGCAGGAACCCTGGGATGAAGTGGCCACATGGGTAATTAAATTTCTAACCTGTGAAGGGCAGTATGTACTATTGTCAGGGCATCATATAAAAATTTTAAATCATCTCAGACATGGTAGGCAACAACCAGATGTTAGGGTAAATCTTCCCCTATACCTGCACCAAGAATTGAAAAACATGGCAAAAAGATATCAGGAAGGAAAAGGGAGTCTTCGCCACCATGGTCTCATCAAACTAGTTTGCCAGCACCATTTTAGAGGAAACCCTAGGAGCTTTGAGAGGTTTTACTCTACCTTAAATGATGTAATTTTTGGAGATGAGGATGAGGAGGAAGAAACAGATACTGCTGATGTTGTTGCAGAAGAAGATGCTACAGAAGATGTTGCAAAAGATGAAATAGAAACTACTGCAGAAGTTGTTGCAGAAAAAGAAACACACCCAACAACAGCAGAAGACCTTGCTCCAGAACCTTCAACTTCGTGAGTCAAGAAGCAAAAGAAAAGAGGGTCTGGAACTGGCAGCAGAACAAAAAAATAGAAGAAGGTCCATTTTTTTGAAGTTGCAACTGATTTGTCAGAACAGGGAAATGAAGCACCTAGCCCAATAGGGGAAGAAACAACAAGGGAAACAGAAGCATCTAAAACTGACCCCACAACCCCTGTTGTCACCAAAAAATAGAGCAAAAAGAAGAAATTTGCATCTGGAACTAGGAGGTCTACAAGACTCCACTTGAGGGAAATGGCGGACCAGGTCATAGAACAAGAAGATGGACAAAGCAGTCCAGATGTCACAGAGATACAACCAGCCCCTGAAAACTTCCTAGAATTCCCTGAACAGATAATTGAGGAAGAGGCTGGGCAGGATAATTTGGAGGTGGCTACAGTTCAACAAGCCACAGAAATGGTAGATGCAATTATAGACAGTTTCATAGAGCCTCCTGAATAGGAGCAAACAGATGTTGCAGAGGAAGAGCCAGCTGTTGAGCAGCCTACTGTAGCTGACTTGTCTGCATCTGATTCTGAAGCAGAAACAGAGGAGGAAGACATCACAGAGCAGCTGAGAGCAGCAAGGAGTGTTGTCAAGACACAAACCAGATGGATTGTAGAGAGAGAAAACATCATTGAGATGCAGGAAAGAAAAATTGTAGAGTTACAACAGGAAGTGGCAGAGTTGAGAGAAAGGTTGTCATAGTCTAAAAAATAGCCAATCGTATCCATTGATGAGGATGATTTGGCTCAATTGCTTGTAGATTTATCTAGGGCAGATGACTCTATTGAGGCAGACATAGGTGCTCAGTCTGAAGAAGCACCCTTTCATTCTGAAGATGTGCCTTCTCATTCAGAAGCACCCTTTCATTCTAAAGATGTTTCAGACTTGGCAAAAAGCATAGCAAAAAATATTGGAGATGAGTCACCAGCACAGGAACAGTCCAAGCAACAACATGAAATAGATCAAGTAAGTACTTCTATTGATGTCCCTATATTTCAAACTGTTACACCATCAGTAGAAGTAGCAGATAAGGGGGAAATAAATATGATCAACCAGTAGAAGTGGCAGAAAAAGGGGTTCAGGTAGATCTGCTACCTAGAGTTCCACCTGTAGTCAGGCCACCTAATACTGTGTCCCTAGAACAATACAATGCAGACATAGCCAGTTGGGTGATTAGATATGAGAAGCTTGCCACTAAGACTAAAAAATTCAAATTAGAAGGGAAACAACTAGAGGCCAAGGAAACAGAGATTCAGGCATTGAAAGAAAAGGTGTCTGATTTATGTCAAATTGCTAAATTTTTAGTCCAATTCAGATGACCAGCCAGATTTTACAGTCTTATTCTGAAGGAGAAGTACCTCAGATGGCAGGTCATGAGGATTAGTTCAGGTCTTCCATATAAATTAGACACCACTGCAGATTTCCTGGAAGCATATTTTGACAGCCCTTTTGAGCAGAAAAATCTCCTGTGTGAACTATTTTTACATAGTTTCTTTATTCTAGAAGAAGTAGAATTTCATCCACAGATCTACATTGGAGATGTTCAATTGAGGGCATTCATGTCCACCTTGCAGAATCAGTTTTATTGGGACCAAGAGAAAAGGTAGAACAAAGAGATTGAAACAAGAGCTGAATTGTTAGTCAGAGCAATTCAGCCAAATCACCCCATTATCACAAGACAACACTTCACTATGATGAACAGGGATGATGTGAAGAGAATGTACTTGACAAACTTGAGGGACTGTGTGAACAGATTCCACAATTTTTGTAATGACAATTTTATGCCAACATTATCAGTCTGTAGAAACAGATGGGCTGAACTTTCCATGTCTTTGTAGAAAAGAGAACCCATTTCCCCCATCAACTTAGAATGGTCCAGAAGAAGGGCAGAAGGAGTAATACAGTTGATTGAAATCATGCAACATAATTGGATAGGTCTCAGATTTAGGCCTCCAACCATTATCACTCCAGTTCCATTCTACTTTGAAGAAGATGCCCAACCTGATGAACAGTTTGAAGAATGGCTCAGGGACCTTCAGAAGAACAGGGGATTTTATATAGGCAAGAAGTTGTTCTACAGGTCATGGAATTTGACCATGGACATATGTGATTCCATAGCCCAACAGAATGCATGAGGACATGCATCAATATAAGTTGGGGGAAAATGATGAGGCCTGGAAATGCCTCAATCATAACATGTTTTGAACACTGAAATTGCCTACAAACTCTTATGTTTAATCTAATATGCTAGTTAAGTTAATTCAATATGTTGTGTATTAACTATTTGCATGATGAATGTATCTGAAATACTATATTCTGATTTTTACAGCTTTTTGCATAAGTTTTATGTTGTTTTGTTATGACTTGCTAAATGAGATATGCTTAGATTGATAGCAGCATTTCACTAATCATGTTTTGATATGTCTCAAGCATTCATTTTACCTAAATCTAGCAACAGTTCAAGAAAACTATTACTGTGCAACAAAAACTGGGTTTTCCCATGTAAATTCCAGCCAGCTGCCAATGAATGGCAAGGCATGGAATTCACATGTGGAAAGAGATGAAGACCATTGGAATCTGATCCTGAGAAGTAACCCACATGAGAAATGCAGAGGAAATCATTTAAGGAGCCCACATTTGTTCATTCCGAAGTCTCTTCGGAATGAACAGATATCTTTGAAATGAG
This sequence comes from Wollemia nobilis, assembly GCA_028583015.1. NCBI lineage: Eukaryota > Viridiplantae > Streptophyta > Pinopsida > Araucariales > Araucariaceae > Wollemia > Wollemia nobilis. The sequence continues at coordinate 8,475,416 of JAQPPZ010016370.1, forward strand.
AAAACACAGTGTCTTCGAAATGAGCGGATCTTCGAAATGAGAAAACATAGTGTCTTCGAAATGAGCAGATCTTCAGAATGAGAATTGTAGTATCTTCGAAATGAGAATTGCAGTATCTTCGAAATGAGCGGATCTTTGGAATGAGAATTGCAGTATCTTCGGAATGAACCACTTATCTTCGAAATGAAAATAGAATGTGCTTTTTGACTTGTTGACCGAATTCTGATGCTGGAAAAAGGGAAATAAATATTGAAAAGGGTAAGGGAAAATATCTCAGATCTGACTTTGTCGTCCTTGCCGACCAAAGCCACCATTTATGGAAAGATCAAGTTTGATCTTCTTCTAGGATAAAAATAGGAATTGTTGCAGCATAATAGGATTAGATCTTTTGAGATATTCTCAGCTTGTTAGTAGATCTTAGGACATCTATAAATATGGCTCCCATTCAGGTTGAGCTAAAAGTAGTAAGAGGAGTAGAAGATAGAGAAATCAGAGAATAGAGAAAATAGGTGATAATCAGAAAGTGACTGTTACAGTCCTGTAACAGGTTTTCAGCAGAATTATTGTAATCATGTTCTTGAATCAATAAAGTATACTATTTCTATTTCATATTGCTTGTAAATGAGTGTGAGTAAGATCTAAGAGAGAGAGAGACTCATACCTTCTTCTGGACAAGGAGGCTGGCCACTTCCAGACCTAGGAGGAGGACTAACAACAGGTTTTTATTCTGATTTTGTTGTAGCAGAATGAGTTGTAGAACTTGTCATTTCATTCCTTTGTAAACAACTAATGATATTTGCAATCTTAGCTTATTTTATGTTTTGTGATTAATGGTTTGGTTGTAATCCCCACTTTCAGCAAAGCTTTCAATTTATTGCAGATTGTCATTTCCAGAATTTACTATTTTTTGTAATTTCTTGCATTTTATGTTTTGTTGTCAACCCCTGCATAGAAGATTGACAACCTTCTATTACAGAGCCTTGACAGGGTTTCATTTCCATGTTAGAAGTAGGTTTTCATTGCTGCAAAAGTAAATAGATTTCCTTTCTGCAATTATAATTAGACTTTTAATTCTGCAACTGTTATTTCTGCAACATAATTAGGTCTCATTCTGCAATTGTAATTAGGACTTCATTTCTGTAGTTAATGATTAGTTTCCAATTCTGCAACTTAGATTAAGGTTTAATTCATGCAATTTAGAGATAGGAATGTCCAAAATCCCCCACACAATCGGTTTCACCAATAAGACCTGTTGCTCTAAATTGACCTAAGTTATAACTCTGTTCACCCCTTCTTCCGTAGATAGCCTTGTACACTGCCCTGGATTGACAAATTCATTGAGAATTAATGATGTGTATAACGACTACGCATCAGTAACAATTAAAATAATGAAGGGCATACTCTGGGTTTGATAGACAATGAATATTTATAGCAAAAGGTTCATCATCTTCTTATTCCATGGATGAACGATCTATGAGTTGATCCTAACCTCCATAGATGAAATTTTTCTGATTGGGTGGCACCCAATGGTACCACCGTCCCAATGGGAAAGCGATAAACTTGAGGTCTACCCATATCCTATGCAAATTCTATGATCGGTGTAAAAGTTACGTTTTGCACCATGTACTCACCTAACCTAGGATTGACTGGGTGAATTGTCACCTGTGGTGCAGATGACGTTGTTGATGACATAGGAAAAGCAATCTGAGGTACCTCCTTGACTATATTTCATGAGTTTCCCTCCATACGATTTGGAATCTTGGTGATTGCTATGTTGGAGATTTCCTTAGACCCTTTTCACCCAACATTGCCTTTAGCTTCTGGTCATTTTTTAGCCTTTTCGATGTTGTAGGCTTCTTAGAAGCAACCGTTGCATTTGAGGTTGGTCGCCACACCGATGTAGAAGGATCAGTGTGCACTACCTTTGACTTACCCACTAAATATTTGATAGGAGATGTAGGTCTAATATTTATATGGGTAGATGGGAGGATGAATTCTCTTAGTAAATCAACCTGGTTGACATATTTGAATGGCTCTTCATCTAAAAGGACAACATGCACTTATCCCTCATGCACATATTTGATGCATTGGTGCAAAATTGAGGGGATGCAACATATGTCCCTTATCCACGGTTGACCTAGGTTAATTTTATACTACATAGCACCCTCTAGCACATGACACATCATAGGGATGGTTTTTAGTCCAACCTGAATAGGGAGGACTATCATGCCTATTATCGAGCACAACACATCATTAAAAGCTCACAATGTGAAAGTTAAAGGTACAAATATATGACTTAGATAAATTCAAGTATCCTAAGGCATTTTTGGTTATTATGTTGATCGACGATCCTATTTCAATAAAAACCTGCTTGAAAGGAGTGTGGTTCACACATGCAATGATGTATAGTGATGGGTCCTCCATAGCAGTGGAAATAATCTTTATTTCATGATCATAAAATCAAATCACAGGTTCCTAGAATTGTTGCACATGCCTCACAAAATTAGTAAAAGCTACAAGATCTTGGGGTTGAATTTCAATTTCTCTTAGGATTCCCATCAATGTCTCCCTATTCCTAGGATACTATTGTATAATCTCATATGTCAATAGATTTTCCAAGGCTATCTATAGAATCTGGATGAGTCTATTCCTAATTTTTGTCACCAATATTTTTTATGGGCCAGGCAATTGGTTCTACACTCGCCTCTACTAAGGTGTAGCTTAAATTTTTATGGGCACTGCAGGAGGATCTAGTTGGTTGTACCTCCTATTTCTGGTGACCACATTCACCATACCGATAAATCCTTGCATAGGTAGTTCAATCCGCACTTGGTTGACTTGTCCAATATTGTTCCTTGGTGGCTCATGATTTGGTAAGGGATATTTGAATATTCCCATATTTTTGTTGTCCAGTGCCAAGGGGTTGTCAATTACAAACTCATTCCTATCAATCATATTTTGTACCACGTATTTAAAACAGTAGCACACTGCGATATCATACCCCTTCTTTCGATGTTACGAGCAGTAATTATCTTCTCTAAACCCTTTGGGTTTAGATTGGTTGGGATCTAATAGCTGCACTTTGGGTAATCACAGTGCCTTAGCCTCGCATAGTTGATTGAAAATTTATGCCAAAGTCTCAAAAAATGCATAAATTTGTGAGGTGGACAACGTTCTTTATCTTTGTCCTACTTTTTATTGCACTAGTTTTATTATTCTAGGGGTGGTTGTACCTGATAGTTTTGCAATTGTTGACACAACTTAATTCACATATGTAGGCTTGGCCTTGTGATTTTGATTCTTTATGTTCTTGTTATTCCATTCTTTATTTTTTTAGAGTTTCAAGTCTCCTTCTTGTAACTTGATATCCTCTATGACCTTGGCTTGTGCCAAGGCCTCTTCGAATGTTTGGTACTGCTATAGTTGTAACAATAGCAAAATATGCTTCATGTAGCTCTTAGTAAATATTCATGTCAACTTGTATTTGAGATGGATAAGGGAAGTTTAGCCATCAATTTCCTCCATCTATTGCCATAGTCCATCACTAGCTCGTCATCAAATTGCTTTAGAGTAGCTAGATCAGACAGATTGGTCTTATTCTTAACACCAAATGAAAAGCATTCAAGAAATGCATTCGCCAGCTCTTCAAAGCTGGTGATGTTATTATTCTTCAGTTGATTATACCATTCTAGGGCTAGGCCTAAAAGGGTTATCACAAAGGTCCTTATAAATAAGGCATCATTGTTCTAAATTTGGAAACACATATTTATAAAACTAGTCACATATTCCTATGCATCATCATCGCCCTATAATTTATCTAGCTTAGGCATATCAAAAATTTTAAGATATGTCAGACTAGGTACTGAGGGACATAGGGGCTGATTATGAATTTTTTTCAGGGTAGACTTTTGATAAGCCATCCTCTATTTCTCAATAGCTTTGACCTTTTCATAAAGGGCCCTATACGCTTGAGAGGATAAGATTTCCTCTTCTCTAAGGGACCTCTGTGGAGCCAATGGAGGTAGATTTCTCTTATACCAAGGTGGATGATTGTTCTCATCATCCACATCTACAGATGAGGGCTAAAGATATTACTGATATTGTTCATCCCCATTTGATTCCTTACACTGACTACACTCAGGCTATTCTAGTGCTTAGTGCTATTGTTTCCTTGGAGTATACTGGGACGTATGATGAGTACGGTTCTCAACTTACCTAGGGGGTAAATTTCGATGTGACACAATATATCTAATATGATTTTGCTCCCTATATTCATTGTTAGAAGGTAAATTAGCTCGAGCTAACCTATCCTCTCTCTCTTCATGCTCTTTCTAGTCAAGGATGAATTGTTCTCATAGGCACTACTCATATAAACATTGCCGAAGTAACATTTACCATTGAGTGTCCTCATGTTCAAGGTGCTCACACTCTACGTGCACATCTTCTAATTGATCTTGGAATATACATTCTCTTTGTTCTATATAAATCCTATGTGTTCGATATGCAATATCGACTATGTATGGCCTTTGAATTTGTATTTTTGTGCAAGGAACTTTATAAGTGTGGTCTCCAATAGATTTTCTACTACACTCTTACCTTTGTCTATAAATATGGCATTGACATTGTGTTATTAATTGTGCTTTGTGCCCACATGCGTAGATGGAGCGCATGTGCTGCGAAAGCATTTTGAACATTCCCCTTGTGCATAGGTATACCTCTCTTTGCCCTCACTATGTGTACTCTCGAACGAGAGTGAGTAGTAGAGGTCCTACATCCTAATATTCCTAGCACTTGATCTAGTCCATTGATTTGACTAGTTCTCCAAGGTTCATTAGGAGGTGTACCATTGACTCCAATAGTATTGAGATCTATTGTAAACCTTCCAGGTTCATTGTGATTTAGAGTATTTGAGGGTGTATGCTCTGATGCAGCCCTTTCTTCTTGCCCTTGATTGGGAGGATCTTGTCTATGCCTATCATGTGACGACAGGGGTCTTGAACCACCCTCGGTTCTATCATGATAGGAATGCATATTACATCCTCTGATTAGGGTGTTATGATGAGAACCCCCATGTGTCGATTTGTCACCTCTAATTATAGCCAAACATCATTCTAGATAATTTTGTGTAGGAGGTTCCAACTCATTATTTTATGTGTGGTTTGGAGCCTCGATTTCTAACTTATTCATGTGTTGAGGGCAACCTCTCCATGTATTAACCATGATTTGAATTATCTCATAGATAAATTTTAAGGAAAACAGAGTATACAAAGTGTTTGTCTCATTTAAATTGTCTTTGTTTATCCTAAAACTATCTAATGCATTTTGATTTATTGATTATATAGTCTAAATCTCATCATGTTTTATAAATTTTTATGATACTCTTAGATAGTTAAATGTTTTTACCTATATACTCGCAACAAAAAACCCGGTAATGACATCCAGGTTGTCTATCCCTCGAGATATGGAGATGAAATCCATAATCGAGCAAGAAGCATAGGTACTACCAATTCTCACCTACCACAACATGGTTAGCGATACACCTCTTTTAAGAGGAATACATGATATTTTCTATGGATAGGATAGTTCTTGAATCAACCTTGGCCATAGATGGGTCCCAATAGTACAATGTAGATGAGCCAACCAAGTGGTAATAACTTCCATTGTTGGTCTCGATCAATGGATTGGATGTGAAGGCCCAACATCATTGATGTTTAATTGAATCATGGTGTGTGTGAGTTCCTTTTAATTTTGCATAAATGAAATATGCATCAAGAAGCATTCATGATTTTTCACTATATGCATGAAGAAATATATGTTTTACTTTATAAATAAATGCATATAAATGATCTTTTCAATTTAGAGAATGCAAATGCAACTATGATGACATAGCCATTGATCAAGATTTATGCAATCAAAACTAACACATAGATCTACACGGTGGTTGTTATTCTATGCAGCAAGCAACAATCTCAACCACTAGACAGAAAAGCAATCAAAAATTCTAGTCGCTAGAGACTAGGGCAACCAACAGACCTTGTCACTATTCCTAGCAACGGCTAGGATCAAACATAGAATTTTCAAATTTATCTTTAAATTTTACTATGTTTTCTAATTAAAATCTATAATTGCATTCACTAACAAAACATAGACAAAAAGCATGAAAACTAGAGAGATTTAACTAACCTGGAATCCTCATTTGATGATGAAACGTACTGCTTACTATTTTTACTCTGTTCTCTGCTAGTCACTATTGCTCAGTGTGGCTAGGATGCTAGCTACTATTTTTAACTATGGTTGAGATTGTGCGTCATTGTTTTCAACCGTGACTAGTACCTACACATAGAAAAACATAGCAGATCAGTAAATGCAGCAAAAAATGCAAGGTTTCCATCATGATCACCACTGAAAGAGGCTTAAAAAGTCTAACTAGATAATATGCTATCAAAAGGACAAGATAATAAAATATCCAAGTGCAAAGAAAGAAAGTAAAATAATGTACCCATATTTATTAATAATTGTGAATCTCTTTACAACAAGGTTACAAGAACATCCCTCTTAGGGATTTGACCATTGTGATACATATTACAATCCATAACTCATGTGGTAGATGCCTTCAATAGACTCTTAAGGTCTTAAAAATTTGCTTGAGGGCTTACTAGGATGCCTCCTTCTCTAATTTCAAGAGGAATAGTCTTGAAGATGCTTTGTCTTTGAGAGATCTATCACCTACATGCAAGGAAACAACAAAGCACATTTAGAAGCACATGAAACCTCTCATGATGAGGTTGATTTCCAAGAAAATATATGAAACATAGAAAATGTATAAATAAAGCATGAACATACGTAAAGATGCATAAATATGCTTAGGAAATTTATATTAAATCATGAAACATGGCTTAAATCATGTAAAGAAACCTAGAAATGCATATAATCTTGTATATTGAGCATAAAGGAACTTAATCTATGAAAGCTTACAAAGGAAAGCATGAATTGCACGAATGTAAGAAAATGTGCCTATTAATATACTTATTAACCATGAAAATGCATGAAATATGGTTGATCTATATTAATATAATTTGAATGCATGCTAAGAAAGATAAATTTATGGCTAAAATAGAGTATTAAGCTCATCAAACCTTAGCCAATTATGCTCATAGTAGTTGGCTTTGTTAGCCATTGCTGACAACTACAACTAAGCCTCCGAGCCACTTTTAACAATAGCGACCATAAGAAAGGCATCCTTATCTTGAAATTAGATATATAGATGTTCAAATTCTCTATGGAATTGATGGTCAAGGGTCACTATTGTGTCTCGACACTGATTTATGGGTGAATTATTATGAATTTATAGTGGAGTGGTGTGAAATTTCAAGCTTTCTCCTCAAGTTGTTGGAAACTCCATTGCTTCAAATGTAGGTGTCATTATCCAAATGGATAGCATGTTGTTACTCCTCAAGGATTGCAATTGGATCTCCATTTTGGTAGGGCTTTGTTGCATTCAAATTATCTCTCTCTTTACCTCTTTGGTGGGTTTATAAATAGACTCTCCAAATCCCAATCTTGGCTTCTCAAGGAAGCCAAGATCAATAATTAGGTGGCCTGAGCAGTTGGGAGGAATTCTTTGGAAGCTTCCTTACCCAAAACCATTCCAAATATGTTGCAATTGGGTTGTTACAACTAATTATGCTTGGCTCAAGAAGGCTAAGTTTGTTATAGGGCTAGTTGTTGTTACTCAGTGTGGCTAGAACCCTCACCACTGTTGTCAATCATGGATGAGATATTATCTACTGATGTCATCAGTGGCTAAGGCTAAATAGGCTTAGATTACCTAAATGAGTGATTAGAATCACTGCTTAGCCTTGGAAAGGTCCAAGATCATTCATATGGTCTACAAAGGTGCCCATATGAGTAGTCTCCTAAAAATGATGTGTTTTAGGTGTCTACACTATTAAAGGTACCTTGGACCTTGGAAAACGTAGCAATATGGTAGTAATTTGGCATCAATATAGTAGCAATTCAGCAGCAATTCAAAGCAATTCAAGAATATTCAAAAGCACTCTTGATCAAATGGTTCAAGGAAGCATTAAAGGAAATTATTGAAACCAATAACACGTTGAGGAGCTCACACCCAATAAGGACAGACTATTGCTATTCACATATGATTTCGTAAAGGTACAAAGCTTTATTAAGGTAAAATTTTCTCATCTAAATTGCTTTCATTAAAAAGGGAGTTATAAGGTTATATTCTAAGGTTGAAGTATTAAACGAAATCAATATTTATTTGAAAGTAAAACTTAGGGAAATTAGTCTAATATTTGCAAAACACAACTTAGGAGAAATAAGGGATACTGCTTGGAATTAATTCTTTTAATGTTTGCAAATATTAATGTGTTCTAATTTTCCAAATTTGGGAGTGATAAGGGTTACAACATCAAACTAGGTTATTGAAAATTAAAAACATTTAAATAAAATCCTAAGGGGTATAAAAAGAGGTTATTAAGATTTTTGCTAAGTTTGGAAAGTTATAATATTCTTGTCTCAAAAATTTCTCAAAAGGAACAAAATAAATCCAATATTAACACCTCTTCAAAATTGAAAAGTGCTTAGTTCAATAGGAGTAATAAGGTGTTAGAAAATTTGATTTTTGATCTTTACAAAAACTATACAAAATCAACCAAAATTGAACTATATTTTAATAAAGAACTATATCATATTCCAAAATCATTAGGGAGTCATAAGGAATTTTAAAAAACTTGATAATAATAATATCTATCAAATATTATCAAGTTGGGAAGATATAAGCTTTCTTCAAAACCTAAAATTAGGTGTTCATACTCTCATTACTAGGGAGACATAAGGAAGCCTACAAATCTAAGGATTGATATTAGGAAGATTTAAATGGCATCAAATAAATTCTTCCTAGTAGAATCTCAACTACTCAAGGGTCCTAATTATTTCTCTAGGAAAAATAGACTTAAATCAATGTTAGTATATGAAAAACTTTGGGATGTTGTCAAAGGGAAAACATAGAGACCTACCACAGGTGAAACTGAAATCCTAAAGTTTGAGGAAAATGATTGAAAAGCTCTAATGATAATAACCTTTGCTATCACTAATGAGATTCAACCTTATATTATTTCAGCAAAAACATCTTTAGATGCATGGACAAGCCTAGAGAAAATATTTGAAGGAAAGAATAAGGCAACTATTATTCATCTCCAAAATTAGCTTCACTCATTAAAAATGAATAGTGGAGAAATCATAGAATTGTTCCTAAGGAAGGTAGAAGATATTAAAGGGAAATTTTTGACCTTAGGAGAAATAGTTAAGGATGAAATTCTTACTCAAGTAACCATGAGAGCACTTCCAAACAACTATAAGAATTTGGTAACATCTTTACAAATTTTAAGTAAAGATACTTCTTTTGATGACCTGGTCAATATACTTTAAGAATATGAAGTAGAAAACACTGTGAAATATGAGATGACTAACACTACATTGGAATAAAAATATAATCCATAAGAAAATATTGCTTCATCAACAAGAGGACAAAAAAAAAGTATTGTCAAATATGTAGAAATAAAATTCATAGTACCAGCTATTGCAGATACAATCCCAAAAATTGGAACCAAGAAAATTAGATGAATAATGGGAATCAGTTTCAACCTCAATAATATCAAAGAAACCCTCATCAATAGTAATCTCAGTGGCCAACCAATTATCCTCAACTGGAATATCAATAGAGAAATTAGAAAGGACACTTGGTTTAGAGGATAGAATAAATTAAAGAACTGGAAGAACTTGTAGAAGACTATGAGGTGAAAGCTTTGTCAACAAATGTAACATATTACAGAGACACTAACTATTTTCTTGAACAAGTTACAAATAATGCAAAGAGTACAAAGTTCAATATGAAGAAGAAGATCCATATTTAAGACTGAAGTCTTCAATACCCAAATAATCTAATACAAAGGGGGTTATAAATTGAGTATATTACATCATTTGGTTCATGTAAATGTATCTTCCAAGGTACATACTTAGGAAATTAGATTACTTTAGGTGGAATATATCTAGTTACTTCATGCAATATAATAAATGCACAAGTCAATGTGCAAGTTGTATATGTGCAATTTATCCCTTGCATAGCTAGGTACAGTGTTGGCCAAGGAACCTATTTTTCTATATAAGAAGGACCTCATTGTAATACAGATATAGATCCAAGATATAGTCAAATAGAGTAGCTTAGAGCATATTCATAGGTAGTAGTACAATTCTGTGTACATCACCATATATTGGTGATGGGTGCAATTTATTTTAGTAGCTTTATTGATGGAGTATTCATTTCCTCCATAGTTACATTGTATTCATTTATATCATTTCTATTTACAACATATTTTAGTCATCTAGTAGATTTACTTTTTTTCATATTATTCTGCATCTTGTGATTGCTATCTCCCATTGCACATTACATAAAAAGCTAACACAAAACATAAAACAAGCAACATTTCTAGATATCCATTTGGTCATTTTCACACTATGTACACACATTTCAATAAAACACAACATGAAGTCATTTATTCACAATTAAACATGTATTTTTGTACTTTTCAAAAATTTATGCAAATCACACAGCTTGGATTTCATGCACTTATAGGTGGTCTACCACTCTTTCCACTTGTACTTGCACATCCACCCATCATCTCAACTCTAGCTTGATATTTTGGTAGCACTCCACTTCACAAACTATCTCTCACTCCTCCCCTCCCACATTCGTGCAGTACAAATGACACTCACATGCATGAAAGAGGGTTGTATTCCTCAAAATTTACATGTTTGTAACCACACCTATGAACCTGGTTTGCACACTGCCATGCAAACTTGGTTTGCACACTACTATGCAAACCAACCCACGCTACATCATCTTTAATTTTTTCTAACTTTTTAGATTCCTCTTCAATTTCCATCTCTATTATCCATATTTTTCCATGTTTATCACCATCTTCTTCTTTCAATAAATTCATCACCACTTTTCATCCACTCCATTGTTGATTTATTACTTGAGGGGGTATTCATACAATAATTCACTTTGCATGAGATCAAACAACCAAACATCCGATCATGGGTATTACATCTGTCTAATAAAATGCTTGCTAAAGGTTATCTCAACATAAATCCAAACCCAATCAAACACTTGTTAAATCATGAGATTCATGCACCAAAAGAATATGTCTTGATTCCATTATTTATCATGGTACACACAAGACCATATTTTGAATGTTGCACCTGATATGTCCTTGCCACACAACTCTAATAGTTTAACAAATGTCATCATGCGCTCATCAATCAATTAGAAGCAAAAATTTGAAAAGGCATTTTTTCTATTCACAATTGTAACATCTTGCATTGATCACAATAAATGTTGTACTAAATCTTAAATCATATTTTTCATCATCGTTTCTCTTTTGTAATCATATGCATTCATTCATCCACAGATTATTTGTCTTTCCAATCACTTCATTGCCTGCTTCTATCATGTTTTTGTACTAAATTGTGTTTTACATAGCATAGTATAAAAATGGATAAATGTAGACACCTAAAATTTTTACATAGTCATTCGTAGTCAGCCATAGTCACTTGTAGATATGTGTAGTCACATGTAGTTATATCTAGTCACATGTAGTCATGTGTAATCACTTGTAGGTATATGTAGTCACTTGTAGGTATTTGTAGTCACTTGTAGGTATGTGTAGTCACATGTAGTCATGTGTAGTCACTTTTAGGTATGTGTAGTCACTTGTAGGTATGCATAGTCACGTGTAGTCATGTGCAGTCATCCGTAGTTATGTATAGTCACCTATAGTTGCAAAACCTACAAAAACTACCCTAATCATGCCCAAAACATCTCTTATTCACTAAAGGTCTATCTATAAGCCCTTTAGGCCATCTAAGCCCTTTCCTACACCTAATAATGGTCCCCATGTGACCATTTCCTCCAAAACCCCTAATCATGGTAATTATAATTCTATTTTGAAAGTCACTTTATCACTAAAGTGTACTTTATGGTCTAAACATGTTTAATTAGGGTTAAATCAATATTAGTCTTAATTCTATCCTCACACATGTGTGCATCCACCACTTAGGATATTTCCAAAATATACCTAACCTAACCTCAAACTAACCTAGGATCCACCTAATTAGGGTTAACCTTAACCCTTGCTCACACATGTGTGCACCCAGGATATTTCTTCAAGGCATATGAAGGAATGACTCATATTCCACTTCATCACCCTAACCTCACCATGGTGGAATGTAATCCATGTTTTATGCCACCTCACAAAGGACACCTCACCCCCTAGCCTTGTCCCACTCTATAAATAGATGGCCATTTTTACCATGAAACTCTCTCTCACCCTTTTGGCTTACTTACCAAAACTCTACAAAAGTACTTCAAAACCTCTTCTATCACTTCAACGTCCATCATACATCAAGTTAGAATGCTATAAGGCCATCCAGGTATAAATCAATAGAAATAGTCAACTATAGCAAGGTTCACACACCATCGTGCAAACCCAAGCAGAGGTTAATAAACCACCATGTAAACTTGATCTACAACAACCCTGTAGCTAAAAAACAAGTAAATATCAGTTTTTTACAGCTTCTATAGCATTATTTCAAGTTTTCATCATGTTTTATTTCATTTCAATATCATTTTGTATTCATAAACATGGTATCTAATCAATGATAGGTCTCAAAATGTACTAATATATTTTTGCATGTTCAAATAGGTGCCAAAGAAATTCTTAAGCATCCTAGTTGTGGAACACATGTAAAGAATCCCACCTACATTGAGGGCACTAAAATATACCAGCAAGTGCATCTCCATTCATATTGAAAAATAGAGGGAAATATTTCTTGAGAGAAAGTCCATTTTGTAACCTTTTTCTGAAATCAATAAAAAGAGCATTTAGCATATATTTCATTAGTTTTGAAATTGGTGTTCATTCTATGTGTTAAATTTTGTCCCATAGGGTGTGCTAGAATGTAACACATGGAATAAACACCAATTTCAAAACTAATGAAATATATGCTAAATACTCTTTTTATTGATTTCAAAAAGGGGTTACAAAATGGACTTTCTCTCAAGAAATATTTCCCTCTCTTTTTCAATATGAATGTAGATGCACTTGCTGGTATCTTTTGGTGCCCTCAATGTAGGTGGGATTCTTTGTATGTGTGCCACTGCTAGGATGCTTGGAAATATCTTTGGTACCTTTTTTAACCTACAAAAATAGATTAGTACGTTTGAGGATCTGTCATTGATCAGATCCCATGTTTATGAAGACAAAACGACATTGAAATAAAATAAAACATGATAAAAACTTGAACTAATACTGTAGAAGTTATAAACAACTGATATTTACCTATTCTATAGCTATAGGATTGTTGTAGACCAATTTTTCATGGCAGTGTGTAAACCTTTGCTCAGGTTCGCACGGTGGTATGCGAACCTTGCTGTAGTTGACTATTTTTGTTGATTTTTGTCCATATGGTCTTCTAGCACTGTAACTTGATGTATGATGGATTTTGAAGTGATGAAAGAGGTTATGGAGTAATTTCTACAAATTTTTGGTAAGTAAGCCAAAAGGGTGAGAGAGTTTCATGGTGAAAATGGCCATCTATTTATAGAGTGGTCCAAGGCTAGGGGGTGAGTTATCCTTTGTGAGGTGGCCTGAACTCTAGGTTAGGTTTTACCATGGTGAGGTCAAGATGATGAAGTGGAATGTGATTCATTACTTCATGTGTCCTAAATAAATATCCTAGGTGCACACATGTGTGAGCCAGGATTAAGGTTAACCCTGATTAGATAGATCCTAAGTTAGTTTTAGGTTAGGTTAGGTATATTTTGGAAATATCCTAACTAAGTGGTAGGTGCACACATGTGTGAGGATAGAATTAATGCTAGTCTTGATTTAACCCTAATTAAACATGTTTAGGCTATAAAGTACACTGGTGATAAAATGACTTTCAAAATAGAATTAGAATTACCATGATTAGGATTTTTGAAGAAAATGGTCACATGGGGACCATTATTAGGTGTAGGAAAGGGCTTAAATGGCCTAAAGGGGCTTATAGATACCCTTTTCATGAATAGGAGGTGTTTTTGGTGTGATTAGTGTAGTTTTGTAGGTTTGGCTACTACAGGTGACTACACATGACTACGGATGACTATATGTGACTACACATGACTACGCATGACTACAACCAACTATGCATGACTATGGATGACTATAGTCGACTACACATGACTAAGGCTAACTACGGTCGACTATGTACAACTTTTAGGTATCTAGAAGTTTAATATATCTCTTATATCATCTTGTGATCCCCATAGGAAGATAAATTTGATAAGTTGCAGTTCCATCCCTTCCCCACATATTTTCTACACAAAGAGAAATCTATCTAGGTATTATTCAAGGCTCTCGTCCTCATTTTTCTTTATACTAAATAGTTCTTCCTTTCAATCCCTAACATGACAATACTCCTAATTTTTTCTAGAAATAATTTTTCATCTTGTCTTAGATACGTATTCAATATAGATCTAACCCCATGAACCAATGCATAGTTGCATCTTTGGGCATGAAAAGAAATGATTTAATTTTATTATTATCAGTTGTATACTCATAGGTTTGACATATGACCTTGAATTCAAACAAGAATTGGTCTAGGTCTTCTATAGTAGTTCCCCTAAATATTGGTAGGTTTTTTGGAGAGATGTTCTTCATATAATCTTTGCATGTAGGGGTCTAATCAGATAGGATATGTAAAGTTTCTAACACCATTGCTATTTTTCCCATGATGCACAACACTTTATCTATCTCTAGAGTTGTTTGCTTCTTGCCTATCTCCCATCTTGTTATTTTTTAACCAAATATTATGAAATTAATTATATTCTTGAAGAGTTCTAAATGGAAGACAGAGACCACTATCAAGTTCTTATAATTCACTGAATCCTTCAAATTCTAAAGTATATGATGATTATTCACTAGTGTTTTCTTTATATAATTGCAATAGATTGTTTAGAGGTTCAATTACAGGTTTAGGATATTCTTGTGTAACCTCTAAGCATGATTTATTTACCCTTATGTCCTATTAAGGGTTATTGTTTATAAACCTTCCTTGGTTATCTCTAGGTATATGCATTTAAATAAATTTTTCTAATTACCTCTATCTTTATTATTCAACACAACTAGTTTCACTTAGCTTCAACTGACTAGTTTTCTATTGGCATAAGGTACTTAGTAAGGACACTAGGTACCTTAGGTTGTAATATTAGCTTTTAGTCTTGTCCTAGTTGAACACTTATATTAGAATTACCAACAAGGAGATGTGATATCTCTTCGACTAATCAGTTTCTATCTAAGTAAAAATTTTCAATGTTGGATATTTATCCTAAAAATTCCTAGCAACACCATGTTCCTCAACAATGATGCCAAAAAGTCATGGGTGTCATTATTAACACATTCTACCAAGATTACTTTTGATTTATGAACCAATGGTGGTGTCCTATGGATAATATGCACTAGAAAGTATCTAGGTTAGGTTTGGTTTTGGATTTCTAAACTACAATAATTTATAAATCAAAATTGAACTCTAAGTACTACCAAAAATAAGGCCAAAGCTAATCAAACACACTTGCAAGAATTGGAAAGACTACAATAGGAAAGTAAATTAAATTTCAATAAATAAATATAGCATAAAACAAATTAAAATTTAAGCTAAAGTATGATGAACTAAATCTGAAACTAGTGCAACTAATTACTCTTTTTCTTTTATTTTCTTGAGAAGTAAATGATGCAACTAACTAGCTATTATAAATGAAGAAAAATGAAAACAGAATCTAATCTAATAATGCAGCAAAACAAAACATAATAAAAGTAACTTTCACCTTGCTAGTATTGGGCCCTTTCTCATAGCAATATGAAATGGAATGAATCACTTCAATTTATAAATATGTAGCACAATGATAAAATTATAGAATAGTTTTATTGTAAAATGAATTCAGCAAATAGCTCTTACAAATTATAGCATAAAACTAGTGATATAATAGTACTATTCATCTTATCTATGTCTAATAGGTCCTAGGTTGTTGGTCTTTATATATGGGAGAGGATAAGGCCCTCTCATACCTCTATGGTTAAATAGGTTACAACAATAAATATTCAACCAATAATTTTATTTCCTAATTAGCAGGTAGAGACAAAATGGGAGTTACACTTGGTAGTCCAACATAGAAAATAGCCTTAGTATACTTCAATTACCACATTGAAATAATTTGGAATACATTAGAAAATAGTTCCTAACTCCTATGCCTAAAAATCTAATGGTTTTATCTTATTCTTAGCTTGTTTCCAGTTGTTAACAATATTTTGTTATGACTATTATAGATGACCAAATATTGTTGATCAAAATCAATAAAAAATTGTTCTCTTCTCAAATTAGTGTCTTATTGAACATCAACCAAGAATATTCTTATTATTTAGTGCCATGTAACCTTTAGGTTATCACAATAATATCTCTAGCTATCTGCTATATCCATGTGGTGATTTTTGCCAAATTAGGTTCTAGTTATAGGTTGTAATCTTGTCTAAATTATTACATCCTGCAAGTTGTTGTTATTTCTAATGCCTAGTGAATAGGGTTAGGTTTTATGTAAGCTAAACAAACATAGCTGAGAACCTCTCCTAACTACAATCCTAGATAGAGATTGAAACATGATCCAAAACTTTATCAAAACCTCATGTTGTGAACAAGGTTGAATAACCCTTCATAAACTTGTCAAAAAATAGTATTTCAATGCTTTTTTACCTATATTAGCAAATTAATGCACTCTTATCTAAGTGGTATTTCCTCCTATTTATCCTTCTAATCACATAACTAAAGCAATATTCAAAACAAGACATATTTTATTGGTACAAAAAAGTGGTAAGAGGGCCTAAAAAATAAGGTATTGTTATGCCTCATCACTATGGTGTTCACATTGGATTCACCAAAATATGAGAAGGTGAAATATCATCGATGGAATCTAAGTTATCATATCCATGATATATCATATCTCACCTATATGGTTATCCATGATATCCAATTTATAAAGGATATGGATAGTCATTAGGCCAAGTCTAAGCATTTAATGGGTTTGAGTTAGACAACACATATATTTCTCCCTATGATTTTTATTTGACAACTTAACATTAATCTAGTCCTCTTAAATACAAATGCATTAGTCAATGTAGCAATTAGGTCCTATAAATTATACTATTTAATTTCCAATGATAAATGTGAAAGGAAATTTTATTTTAAGGGAAGGGTTTAAGAAGATAATGTAATAATGTAATCACATAATACCTAATAAGGCATTATGCAATTTTATTTAGATAAGATACAAGACTATAGTTGGTCCCCTAATGTTAGTAATGATAATTTATTCCTTTTATCCTTTAATGAATTAAATAGAAAATACATAATGATATATGTAGATACAAAATAGATAGAAGATAGATTCTCTGATCTAAAATGGAAGAAATAATAAGTAGAACTTTAGACTTGATTTTTTTGTTAGTGGAAGAAGCATGGACAGTTTGCAAGCATTGTTGGTGCTACTACTATCTGGTGGTTCTTTTGATACTAACTCATGCTTAGCAAAAGCATTATCAATCTGTAAAAGTGCTAAAGGTGCTACTACAGTCGGCTGGAACTTTTACTTAGAACTCTTACATTTTAAAACTTGCAAAATTGATAGAAAATTGATATAATTAGTAGTAAATAATTCTACCTAGACAAGTGGAAGGCATGTGGCTCCTTTGAATAGCATTATACCCTTAACCGGAGGATGAAAATAAATAGATGCAAAAGGATAAAATGATGACTATATATTTAGTAGTAAAAGTTTCATTGGGGAGCATAACTTTGTTAGTATTTTTCCCAACTATTGGCACTTTTGCTTTCTATAGTCGACTATGACTATGGAGTTATTTTTTTTCATAACAGAAACTGAGTACACTAGCGTCACTTGAACTACAATTTATCAATTTTTCGCATGTACATACAACATAATGTGTTTTACGCAAAATACTTTAACTTCTAAATGATTCAATTAGGATCTATGACCAATAGGTGTAGGGGTCCTAGTGGAGACAGTAGGATAAGCTAGTTGATAACAAAATATGTGAGCTAATGATAAAATGGAAAGTAAATGATAAATAAATAAAAAAATTGATAAACAAGCAATATACAATGATTAAATGATTACAAAGAATCAAAACAAAGTTAATGATAAAGCTAAGAGAGGAGAGAGCACAACCAATCAAGTACAAGCAAGCTTGTAGCCTCAAGTACCTTGGTCGATATCCCCTTGTTAGGATGTCATAGATAAGATTATTATTGCTTGATCTGATAGATATGGAGTTTTATTATTATTATTATTATTATTATATATCCATATTTAATTTTATAAGGATTTTTTATCCTCAAACTTTAATTTTAAATTCAGAATAGCTTTGTTGCTACAAAAGATGATATGGATTGGCTCCCCTAAGGGTTGGCTTTATAGGAAGCCATGGCTTCTTGGAGGTTCCCTTAGATGGTAGTTGCATTCAAGTTAATGTAACTATTTGAAGGTATATTTTCAAAAAGGTTCAATATGAAATTAAGAATATAAGATAGAAAATACAAATTTTGAGGCTTTGGATTGTTGTTAAGGCTATAAACAGACTAATGTGATCATATCCATATTTGGTGGGTGGCATGATAGGTACTAATTATCTACCTTTTTTTATGTTTGACAATAAATACCAAAAGAAGCAATAGCACTAGTGGAACTAATGGTCCCAGTGCTTGTGTCAAAACAACTGCTACTGATAAAAATGGATGGAAAATAATGAAAACTTAATTTTTTTAAAAGCACTACCATGGAGTAGAAGCATCATAGGTGCTACCACTTCGGTCCTGTGCTTTTACTTTTGGAGCAATAAATTCTTCTAAATTGATATTTTAAGTTATTTACTTTATTTGGATGCTTGATTGGTTAGCTAATGAAATGTTGATAAGTTTGGAGACTTTGGTGATGCATTCAAAATTGGGTGTCTACAATCACATAGATGAGAGAAATATTTCATGTAACATAGAACAAACATGATGGATTTAGGTAAGGGTCTAATTCACAACCTTGAAAATCACATAAAATATATATCCTTTGTTTGGAATAATCTAAAATAGTTATTTTAGAGAAGAAGGTAAAAATTCTCAATATAAAGGAAGTCCATTATACTCTAGATTTAGTTATATGACACCATAAACATCATGTTGAATTCATAATCAATGTAGTTGTCTTCCTATGAATACACTCTAATGTATAACAAGTTACTAGGTTACAAGAGATAATTTAATCTTTGATTGGTAGTTGAGTTCCATTTGCACATGAATATAAAGTTGAAATAACAAAGCAAATAACTCATTTTAGAGGTGTGGCCTTAAATAGAAAAAAGATGTAAAAATTTAAAGAAACACATCAAGTACCTTTAAACCATAAAGAAATATCATTATTACCTAGAAAAATTAACATTTATGTCTTGTCCTTTTTTGATGTAGTAATACTATTGATATCAAAGTGTTGTTATAATCCCTTTCCCTTGAAAAACTATATTTTTTATCCACAACACAAAAATGGAAAACATCAAAAATAAAAATTGAGAAGCATGTGACAGATAAAATTGATATCTAAGAGTTTCACAATCCCCTTATCTTCTTCTTACAAATCACACTACATAATACTCTAACTAGCAAAGGATAATTATAAGAGGTAACATGACTGAGACATCAAGAACTTGGTAAAAAATATCAATAAGATCCAAGAGTTATCAAGTTAACATTTACTACAAAATCCCAATTATGCAAGCATGGAGGGACATAGCAACACAATCTAATTATCGATGCTTTTAAAAAACAATGCATACTATTTTTTACAAAAAGTACCTTGAAACAAATAGATAAAGTTTTTTCAACAAATAAATAAAAATATCACTATTTTAACACAAGAAATATATCTTTCTAGAGAGCTGTGGAGATGTCCCACCTTCCATTCCCCTCCTTATTAAGCAATGGCCCCGACCTTTCAAGAGAAACCAACTAAAATTCATGTGGCAAGCTTGCCTTCACCTTTACCTGTGGCAAATATGGCTTGAGAGAAATGCTAGAATTTTCAAAAATCAAGCCACTGATAAGAATATTATCGTTGTCAAAATCTTGGCCCTATCTGCGGAGAATGCCTCTCTTGTTTCTTCTCCAAACCCCCCCCCTCCTGGCTTAGAATCGGATCTAGCCAAACTTTTCAATCTGTCTAACATCTCTGTTATGCTTCGTAATTTTGTTGACAAGTCTGTCATCAAGTGGGTCTTACCACCTACTGGGTGGAACAAGATCAATTTCGATGGTGCGGCTAAATGCAACCCAGGAACGGCTAGCGAAGGAGGAATTCTCAAAAACCATAGGGAAGAAATAATTTTAGCCTTCGTCCAGAACCTGGGAATTCAATCCAACAATATGGCAGAGGCTCGAGCTCTGTTCCAAAGTTTGATCCTCATGGAAGGGTTGACCATCAATAAACTTATCATCGAAGGAGACTCGTTGCAATGTATCAACTACCTCAAAGGTACAGCTAAGCCTCCCTGGTCCCTAGCTTTGATTTTCCAAGAATGCAAGGCTCTAGTTGGCAATTACCCAGAATTAGTCATTAAGCATCAGTACCAAGAAGGAAACAAAGCTGCAGACTGGCTAGCTAACAGGGGATTCGGTGAATCTGAAATTCAAGTGTGGAGAGACTCCTTCCCCATTGGCCTAAGGAACGATCCTACAAGTTTCAATGTTTGCACAATGTGAGCTATTTCCAGGGGTATTGGTATGGTCTGTTGATGCTCTAATCACCTATGCCACACTGGAAAATCCCATCCACAAATGTATCCACAAGCATCTCAATAATCTCCAGATTGAGGACAGTTAGAACCCGATCAGTTGGTCTGCACGTTGCCTGTCGACCATGGAGTCTTTCCATGACATTCTCAGAGAGGGTTTGTTCAAAATCAGAGTCAACATCAACTCCTGTACCCGAAAATCGGACATGTCGTGAAATCGTGACACTTCTTGTTTCTTTGCTTGCCTGCCCCTTTTGAATCGTGAAAATGCAACATGTCGCGATATCGCGACACTTTTCTCTTTTGGCCACGAAAATGCAACATGTCGCGATATCGCGACACTTTTCTCTTTTGGCCATGAAAATGCAACATGTCACGATATCGCGACACTTTTTCCTCCTTTGGCCGCGATGATGCAACATGTCGCGATATCGCGACACTTTTTCTTTCTTCTCTTTTGGCCGCGAAAATGCAACATGTCGCAATATCACGACACTTTTCTCTTTTGGCCACGAAAATGCAACATGTCGCGATATCGTGACACTTTTTCCTCCTTTGGCCGTGATGATGCAACATGTCGCGATATCGCGACACTTTTTCCTCCTTTGGTCGCGACGATGCAACATGTCGCGATATCGTGACACCTTTTCTCCTTTGGCCACGACGATGCAACATGTCACGATATCGCGACACTTTTTCTCTCTTGGCTGCGACGATGCAACATGTCACGATATCGCGACACTTTTTCTCTTTTGGCCACGACGATGCAACATGTCGCGATATCGCAACACTTTTTTCTTCTGGCAGCAACGATACAACATGTCGCGATATCGTGACACTTTTTTCTTCTGGCAGCGACGATGCAACATGTCGCGATATCACGACACTTTTTCTCTTTTAGCCGTGACGATGCAACATGTCGTGATATCGTGACACTTTTTCTCTTTTGGCCGTGATGATGCAACATGTCGCGATATCGCGACACTTTTTCCTCCTTTGGCCGCGATGATGCAACATGTCGCGATATCGTGACACTTTTTCCTCCTTTAGCCGTGATGATGCAACATGTCGCGATATCGTGACACTTTTTCTCTTTTGGCCGCGATGATGCAACATGTCGCGATATCGTGACACTTTTTCTCTTTTGGACACAACGATGCAACATGTGATATCGCAACACTTTTTCTCTTTTGGCAGCGACGATGCAACATGTCGCGATATCGTGACACTTTTTATCTTTTGGCCTCGACGATGCAACATGTCGCGATATCGTGACACTTTTTCTCCTTTGGCCGCGACGATGCAACATGTCGTGATATCGTGACACTCTTTCTCTTTTGGCCACGACGATGCAACATGTTGCGATATCATGACACTTTTTCTCCTTTGGCCGCGACGATGCAACATGTCACGTTATCGCGACACCTTTTCCTCCTTTGGCCGGGATGATGCAACATGTCGCGATATCGTGACAATTCTTCCTCCTTACTTTCTCCCTTTGCTTTGGACCGCAAAAATTCAACATGTCACGATATCGTGACACTTTCCTCCTTGTGGTGTTTTGCTTTTTCTTTGATCTTTAGCTTTTGGGCCTCTTCGGTCTTCTTGGAAAACATGCAAAAAATGTGGGTCCCCAATTTTGGGGTTCGTTGTGGAGCAGCAACAACACTTCCAAATGGTGAATTTCTCTGTTTAAGTTTTGCTTCCCCTTTTCTGATTAGCCTCTGGTCATGTTTCCCTTTAGTTAGTTCTTCTAGTTGGTTCCTCTAGGCGCCTTTACCTTAGGTGGCCCTTGCTGTTTTCAGGCTATCTCGTTCTGCTGCCGCCATTCTTCCCCTTTGCCTCCCTCTTCGGAGGCCCATGGCTGTCTTGTACAAGGTTCAGGGACCTTTCAACACCCTTTCAACCAATCAAAAAAAAATATATCTTTCTATAGGATGACCTAATAACCCTAGGATGTCAAACTTTTGCTCACACTTTTCCTAGTTCAACTCTTCCATGAGGTGTTTCAAATGAAAAAATTGTCCTTGGTGAGTTGTTTGATCCATTTTCACAATTGATATTTTCTTTCTTTTCTCTTTTAAGTTATTTGATAACCAACCAACTTCTTAAAAACTAAAATTTATGTAAAAAAAATATATAACTATAAATCCAAATATAAAAAAAAAAAAAATGTGTCATCTAAATCATTTTGTTACCGTACTAAATCCTCTAAACATACCATGTATATACTTAGACAATAATAATTTTAAGAAAAATATAACTATAACTAATTAATTAAAATGATGAAAGATACTCTAAAACATCTTTCCAACCACATAATAGTGAATAATTAAAAATGTGTGCACTTGTCATATATAATGTAATAACTTTTAACTAAAATTTATTATCTTTGATGAAACAATTATCTTAATGATAAATCATTTGAAAAAATATTTATAACTTGGAAAGTTCAATCCATAGGTATACAGTTAGCATTTGATTCCATGAATGTAAAAAGAAACTCCTTGAAAATGCAAACATCCTTCTGGGAAAAAAAATGCAAAACTCCCACTACCATAATTCCCTTGTCGGTAATTGATTGGTTTGGATTTCTTTTTCTTTTCTTTTTTCCCTTTTATGGATGCCACGTTAAAGTAGTAAAGTAGTATAGGACCACTAAAATTTGATACGTTTTCTCATTGAGTTATATGGTCCATATACAATTATAGTTAGCAAGATTTGAAATTTATATTTTTATCGTTAAATTCAGTAAAATAAATTTTAAAAATTAACGATCTTCTAATTTTAAAAACAAGTTAATTCGTGAAGCTTTTACACAACTACATTTGTTAGCTCTAGCATAGAAAAAATCCGTTGTAATATTACTTTAAAAAATAATATTTTTTTTTTGGTAATTATTTTAATATATTAACAGTGGGTTTTTATAGAGGATCCCAAAACCTTATGTACAAAATTAGCCAAATTTCTAATGATGCATCATACCTCTTGGTTGTAACAATAAGCCTAATTGCAAGTAAAGTCATCCTAATGCTAAAGACTTGGAAACTGTAAAAAGGGCTTTTAGGCCTAGAAATCCAACGAAAAAGAAACAGGACAAAACCGAAGGAACCCCAAGTAGAGCCCAAAGAAATGAAATGAGGAAAGCAAAACAGACAAGACACCATGGACATCTAAGTAGACAAAATTGCCACGCCACACCAAAAATTTTCGGAGGGGGCTTTCCAAAAACTGTGCAAGGAAAGCTTCATGAATGGATGTCTGCTCTAGCCAACCTTTCCACCTCGGATGGGAAGCGAGACCGCCACATGACCGGACACGTGGTCGTGAGCCCTTTGTTGGCCATGTGGTCAGCCATGCGATTACCTTCTCTCAAAGTATGATTTGCTTTCCACCTACTACGATAGGAGAGAAGCGTTCTTACCTCGAGGATGATGTTGTAGACTTTCCAAGATGGATATTTGGTGCCAAGAAGGTAATTCATGATGTTGAGTGAGTCACCCTCAATAATAAGAGGTCGAGGATCCTCAGAGAGTATCCGAATACCTTTCAGAGTGCCTCGGGCTTCGGCATAGTGATTTGTCTAGGAGCCCAAATCTTCACAATAGGCCATCACAAGATTCCCATCATGATCTCTGACAACACCCCCAGCACTAGCGAGCCCAGGATTCCCCTTAGCCGCTCCATCAAAGTTTAATTTAATCCACCCCACGGGGGGTTTGGTCCAAACAATATTCCTTCGACAGGGCCCTTTAACAACCTCCAAAAACGGCCAGAGATTCATCATTTTGAGAATCACTTCTTCGCTCAGAATGTAGGGATAGGGACTGGGAATAGCAATAGAATTCTCGATGGCGTAGGACAACGTCCTTTGAGCAACATAAGGGGGCCCTCTAGGAGCTCTGCCAAATATTTTGGCATTCCTCTCTAACCAAATTTGCCAAATTGAATGATGGAAGGAGGCCTTGAGGAGGAAGCGAAGTTTGATATTCTTGAAAGGATTAGGCCATTGGTGGAAAGTATCTCTGAGGGAACGGGGAGAGCACCATAGGATTTGGAAGGAGGATAGGACAATACTAAGAACAGAGTGGGAAAACGGGCAATGCAAGAATAAATGATCCCTCGTCTCGCAATCTGCAAGACACAAGTAACACCTATTGGGGAAGGCAAAACCTCTCTTGTGAAGGTTGTCAATTGTTAAGGCTTTGTTGTGGAAAGCAATCCATGCAAAGAAGTTGATTTTAGGGATGACTCCTTTCCTCCACACAGTATTCCACCTGTAGTCCAGAGCAGTCTTGGTGGTAAGAAACTCATAAGCTAATTTAATAGAAAAAATCCCATCGTCCGTACCACTCCAGATGATTATGTCATTCCTCCTGGCAGAAGGAATTAAATTCGACTAGAGGATATTTGCAAGAAAGGTAACCTCATTATTAAACCCCTCCACAACTGGAATCTTCCATCGAGGAAAATGGGTGCTCCGGTCTATGAACTCGCCACCCTAAGTTGGGAGTTAGGGTCAGTCAAACCTCTCGCCCAGCCGAGATCCGCCCTCGACCCAAGGGCTTCTTCAGTCGCCCACTGTCCTTCCAAAATAAAATGAGTTTGCCATCACCCAAAATCCAGCGGGCTCCCAGGCTGATCAAATGTCGGGTTTGGAGCATAGATTTCCAAAAGGTCGATGCCACGAAGGAGGTCTCAGCATCCAAGAAGGAAATGGGGCCAAGATACTTCTTTTTAACCAGCTTAACCCACTCCATAGGGTCGCTAGATAGAATCCTCCAAGCGTGCTTCGCTATCAGAGCCAAATTCATAAGTCTTGATCTTATCAACCCCAGACCGCCTTGGTCTATCCTCAAACACACCTTGTCCCAGGCAATAAGGGGGAGTCTAGATTTCTCTTCGTTTCCAGACCATATAGAAAGGTCCTCTGAATCTTCTCAATTTTGGAGTGAACTACAACCGAAAGCATGAACACCAACATGAAGTAGGTCGGGATCCCCTAAAGACAAGCTTTGGTAAGGGTGGATTTTTTGGCTTGCGACAGGAGTTTGCCCTTCCAAGTTCCGAGTTTCTTATGAAGGTGCTCAAGAATCATGTTCCACATATCCCCACTCGCCCACCCTCTATAAGATAGATGCAACCCTAGATAGGACATAGGCAGGGAATTAATAGTGCATTCAAGAATTCTAGCAATCCAAAGTTTCCTGCGTAGTGGAGTGTTAATAAAATAGATTTTGCTCTTGATGTAATTGACCTTTTGCCCTACAGCTTGCTCATAACGGGACAAGATCCACTTGAGCGATTTGGCTTGGGCAACGGATGCCCCAGTGGAGATGAGGGTGTCATCCACAAATTTTTGATGAGTGATAGGATCAACTCTAGAAGTCGGCAAAATGCCAAAAATATTGTTCTGACGAAGAGCCTCTTTCATGGACCAACTCAGAACCTTCGCCAGAAGAATGAAAAGGATGGGGGATAAAGGATCGCCCTGTCTGAGGCCTCTGGCACTTTGGAAATACCCATCTAGGGACCCATTGACTAGGACAGAAAAAAAGGGAGTGGATATACAACTATAGACAAGTTCAATCCAATGGGGATGAAAGCCGAACTTGATGAGGACTGCACACAAAAAATTTTGATCAACCCATTCAAAGGCTTTGTTCATGTCGAGCTTAAGAAAAAGAGCAAAATTCTTGGAGCGGTAAGCGAAATGAAGGGTCTCATGGACAGTGATGACACCATGAAGAATGTTTCTGCATTTAACAGTGCTTCCCTGACAAGGATCAATCAGGATGGGGAGGACTGTTTTGAGTCTATTGGCTATAGACTTGGTAAGAATCTTGTAAAAAACATTGCACAGGCTGATGGGCCGATAGTCAAAGAAAATTTTTCAGGCAGGAGACTTAGGAATGAGGGCAAGAAAGGTGGAATTGAGTTTCGTGTGGATGGATCTGGAAGCTTGAATAACCCGAATAGCATCGCACACATCCGGACCCACAACCTCCCACATGACTTGGAAGAATCAGGGGGGAAACCATCGGGGCCAGGGGCCTTATCTGGTTGCATGGAGAACAATGTGTCCTTAATATCGGATGAGGAAAAATGTTCTAGAAGCTTAATGCTTACCTCATGGGGACTTTAGTCAAAAAATTGGTGAGCAAATATTTCTAGACCTGAAGGCTGCTGTCCAGAGGAGTGCCAAGCAAATCCTAAAAAAAGTCAACCGCTTCACTCCTGATTTCCTCTATCTCCCTGGTAATGCACTCATCCTTACAAGCCACTTATCTGATCTTGTTGTCCCCTATGTGCCTCATAGTAGACGCGTAGAAAAACCTCGTGTTGGTGTCTCCATTCTTCAACCAAAGGTCATGAGATTTCTGGCGCCAAAACGTTTCCTCCCTGGCGAGAATAGAATTAAAGTCCACAAAAAGACTCCGCTCTTCCTCCCTGAGACCCTTAGTGTAACCTTCGAGTTCCATCCTTTCCTCCAAAACCTTCAGGTTCTCAGAGATGGATTTTTTGGACTCAAAAATGTTGTCGAAAACCTCTTTATTCCAAACTTTCAGCTTTTCTTTGACCATTTTGAGCTTTAGAGCCACCCTCTTAGGAGCATTTCCTTCCACCTTCAATTGCCACCATGCTAAAACCAAACCTTTGAAGTCCTTGTGAGAGATCCACATGGATTCAAATCTGAAGGGGGTTTTAAAAATAGGCCCATCATCCACCTCCAAGAAAATAGGGTTATGGTCAGACCCAATCCTTGGAAGAGCCAAAAGGATAGCTCCGCCAAGGATAAGAATTGCTTCTTGGGACATAAAAAATCTATCGAGCTTGACTTGAATCAAACCGCTCCCAATCCTTCTGTTACTCCAAGTGAAGGAAGCCCCTTTTATTTTGATGTCGAGCAAGCCATTAGTAGAGACAAAATCCCTGAAGTCCTCCAAGCTGCGGCTGAAGTGGTCGGATCCTCCTTTTTAAGGATGAAGGGGACAATTGAAGTCACCCCCTAAAACCCAAGGAAAATTACTAAAATTCTCTCCCATCTGAGAGATAGCTTTCCACATTTTTGCTCTCTGTGGCAGAATTTGAAGCATAAACGTTGGACAGAATCCAAGAAAAATTGGTGGTTTTGGACTGGAATAGTACATTGATGATTCTGTTGGAAGTTGATAGCAGGCTACCCTCAAACCTTGAAGGGTCCCATAGAACCATGAGTCCTCCCGCTGTTCCCACTGCAGGGCTAGACATAAAATTTGCCTTGGCCCAAATGGCCTTCGCAAATTTATCAGAGGAGATAGCATCGACCTTGGTCTCTTGCAAAATAGGGATGGAAGGATTATTCCTCCTACGAAGATCAGCCACTAACCTTCATTTAGATGCACCGTTCAGTCCTCTCACATTCCATGAGAGGACTTTCATCTGGACAGTTTGAGGTTTTTCTTGCCTCCCCTTCCTTGATGAGGGGGAGGTTTTGATGCATGCACTTCATCCGTCTGAGTGCCGTAGTCATCCAAAACCAGCAAACGCTGGGTTCCGTTTGCAACATCATTTGCTGTCTCTTTGTCCCTCCTGTCTTTGTTAGGAGGATGGACCTACTTCCTCTCACTACAAAAATCCACACTTTGCTTTCGGCTCCTCATGTTTCAAGGGCTAATGTGACCGGATTTTTCACCCCTCCTTCCTAAGAGGTAATCTTCTAGCATCGTCTACGACTGGCTGAAATCGGGATGACCCATATCTTTGGGGCAGAGAAACAGTCTGAGTCACAATTTTGGATGGGGTCCGTTCCTTCTCTTCCTACGATTCACTTTCCAAGTGGGAGTCTGC
This sequence comes from Wollemia nobilis, assembly GCA_028583015.1. NCBI lineage: Eukaryota > Viridiplantae > Streptophyta > Pinopsida > Araucariales > Araucariaceae > Wollemia > Wollemia nobilis. The sequence goes on from JAQPPZ010016370.1 coordinate 8,504,209, forward strand.
TCCTTTCTGATTGTCAGCCTCAAGTTGCTCGGGGTCCGATTGGAGAGTGGGATTCTCTTCAGGCTGAGAGAGTCTGATGCAAACTCTAGAGGGGCCTAGATATTCATGACCCTTCACATCTGGAAGATTTGACTGCTTCGCCTGACCTTCCCCATGCTCCAGGGGGTTGTCATTTTCACGCTTCTGCTTACCCGATGTTTGAAGAGGACATTGGGATTGGAGGTGCCCTTGGGACTGACACTGGGGGCAAAAAGATGGTCTATTTTCATATACAATAGCTTGTTTATGAATAAAGGTACATCCAGACCGAAGAGTGATGAAAGTTGGGAGTTCTACCTCCAAATATTCCAGAACGCAAAAATGGGCTTGGACAAACCTTGTTCAAGCTCGGGTGGGTGGGTCAATGGTGACCAACTCCCCAATGGAGCATGCAATACCCCTTATGACATTTTCATGCCAGCCAAAGAGGGGAAGATTCGGGAGCCTAACCCATATTGGGGCAATGTTGATGTTCTGGGTATTAGGACTGAAATCCATGTCCCACTTCCTAAGGAATAAACTTCTGCGGCCCAGAAACCATGGCCCGCCAACCAGAATTTTATAGTAATCCTCCTTATTGTTCAGTATAATGGCAAAAAAACCTCGAGATAGGGCCGCTAGCTCCATATGACCAGAAGTCCTCCATTTGCTTGCTGCCCACTTTTGGATAGTTTCCATGTCGGGATGGCCACCAATGAATTTGCCTATGAGGGTAAATTTCTCAAACTCCATGAAGCTTGAAAGAACTTCCGTCGGGATGTCCAGCTCATCCCCAACCGAAAACAACTCTTTGGTAAAAAACCCGTTTAGGGTTTCTGAGGCCACTGCCTGGGCATAAGACTTTTGAGCCCCACCACCCCCTTTGTCTGGTGGGTCCTTACCCCGACTGACACCGTCAACATCTCGGTCTTCTTCAATGGGTCCGAACGCTTTCGCACCTCCGGATCCCTGGTGCCCTTCGATTGCTCCGCTGCCCCCAAGACACGAACCGTAGCCGCTCCCGAGCTCCCCTACAGACGACTTCCCGCCCATCGACATCTCCTTCCTCCCCGCACTTGGAGAATGCTGCTCCACTCTCCGGCTGTTGGTGGCTGCTGGTTTCACCCTTCTGCTATTCTGCTAGTCAAAACCCTAGCTCTGCAGCTGCCCTGTGCTCGTTGTTCCTCTCTGCTCTACCACCTCTTGCAGAATTTTACTATGCAAAAACTTCACTTTAAAAAAATAAAAATAAAAAAAATAATATTTAATTTAAACATCTAAGTTTGGTTTTTAAGTATGGGTGCATAAATGTGGGCTATATAGGGTGTGGGTAAGAAGCACCTAGTGGATATAAAAGTGAAATGATATGAAAATATATAGATATAAGAATGTGGATATGTTGAAGTACATTTTCAAAATGTTTATTTATTATCAAAATAGATTTATTGAAGATGAACCTATTATTTGTTAGAATATGTAGTGGTTAAGTTTTTCTTGAGGTTATGATTGACTTTTGTACTTGTATTTATTATATGTCTTTTTGTTTTATGTAAACTTTGAAAAAAGTGTTTTTCTAATATTTGTTCTTAAGGGTTGGTCTCACAATCTTAACCTAAAGGCATCATGTATGTCTGTGGACATAAATACCATTTGATACCAACTATTTTCTTATTGGTTGAAGTATAATTTTATTTCCATTTAATGGGATTATTTGGTTTTCATGAACACTCCATCATATTTCGCATTCTTTTTTTGTTCTGTGTATTCCTTTGTTAATTAATTTTATTCATTTTTGAAAATTGTTGTAAAATTCAACATGGTTTCAAGCAAGAGTGAATCTTTATTAGTCGATTGCTTCTATTAATAGGTGTTTTATTCTAGCTTTTTCTTAACAACTTCTGTTGGAGTTAGCTAAGAATTTTTTTTAAGGATGATGATGTAATTAAAAGAAGGTTTTTTTAATAAAACCTTAAGTGGACTTGGATTGCAAGGATCTCATTGGGATTAGTAAATTTGCTCTAGGAGAGATATTCACCGACATCTTTCATTTTTCCTCTCATTGGCACTCAATCTTATTTTTTAATTTCCAACTAGATGAATACCCTAGTTTTTGGATTGGGTTTTTAAGGTTTTTTGAAGACCTTATTTTTCTTTTACAATTTTTTCCAAAAACCTATTTCCTTTTCTATTATGGATTTTTTTGTCCAATAGCAGTATAGATGAGATGATAGACTACTTGGCCACCATGAAAGAAGAAAATAAGATGTTAGATATTTTTAGATAGATATCTGGTGTCAAAGAAGTTATGGTAGGCTTTTGTGCTTAACAATGACCTTTAAGCCACTTGACAAAGTTACAAAATAGATCCAACAACTTTTTTGTTGCATAGGCATAAGAGAATAGCTTGATTGGTTGTGTTCAACAAAAGGGTTGTGTAGGGAAAACCATGATAAATACAAATAGATAGTTAACATTTTTAGATTTTTTATAAAATTTTAGGGACGGTCCCAATTTAGTACTTTCGTTCATTTTACCTTTAAGTACTCCAAGTTTACATTTGGAAAGTTTTATCATTGCCTTCCAAAATTTAATTTTTTGAGTTTTAAAAACAGAATATTCTAGGAAATATTCTTTAGAATGGAAGCAACTTTGAGGCACTTGGGTGCATGCCTAAATTAGTGTGACACAAGCCTGCATTAGCATAGGAAACCAAAAGAGGAAGTGTACAATAAATTTAAACTCATGAATCAATGACACCACTTGGCATTTAGTGTACAAATTCCATGGTGACACATGGCATTCCATACAAGTGGTATGGCAATCCATACAAGTGATGTTGCATGACATGTGGTGGTTGGTTGAGGCATTTATTTAATTGAGAATGTGGCACAAATTCTAAGGCAACACATGGTAGGTGATGTAGGGATTGATGTAGATGTTGATGCGGCATGATCCAATTGGGCTAACATGGCACGCCATATGCCACTTGTAACATATAAATATCGGTTTAACCAATAATATATTTCCAACTCATCAAACTTGATAAAAAAATGGCACAACCAATAATAGACTTGACAATGCACAAATTTTAGAATGAACTATGATGTAACTAGTGGTATTGTGTAGTTTGCAAATTAGGTAGCAAATTAAATTGTGACAAGTGGTGTCATGTGATTCATTGATACATTACACAATCAACACATGCTTAACACCCTCTCAACCACTCATGCAATGGAACATAGTGGCCTCCCTCTTTGTTGTAGTTACTAAAAATAATTAAAATTTTCAAAGGTTTTGATGTTTTTTTATTTTAGGGTAAAACTTCTGGGGACCATAATGTTGGAAATTTTGCACTATGCCACATTGGGACAATTTTGTTGGAGTATTTTGATGCAATATTTTTATGAATATTTCAATTTTATATGGCGGATTTTATTTCGAAAGTAATTTCATATGTTCCTGATTTGTTTACATATGTATTCTCTTTGCATTGGCATTATAAGTGTTTTGTAAACTTCATTCATATTCGAGTTTTCCATACTGTGAATACATTAAAAATGAAGGCATCTATAGGCTTGTAAAACAAAAAATAATGAAAGATCAAGTTGAAAAATTTTAAGGGCTTAAAATTTTTGGAAGTGCCTACGCATTCACCCCAAAGGTAGGGCGAACGCCCCATTCGCCTCATGTTGAGGCAAACAAAATATCAATAAGGAAGACAAAAGGAGTTCAAGGATTCAAAAAATTGGGGTGCCAAAAAGTACAGTCACGTTTGCACCGATTGAGGGGTGAACGTCTCGTTCGCCCCTCCCATGGTCGAATGCACTTCAACATTCAAACATGATTGTGTTTTCCCGAAGACAAAGCACAATTGTGTTCGCCCCGATTGAGGGGTAAACGTCTCGTTCACCTCTCACATGGGCGAACGTACCTTGGGAGAAAAATGTGATTGCATTCGCTTCGGTTGAGGGGCGAACATCTTGTTCGCCCCTCTTGTGGGTGAACGCATTCTTAAAGGGAAATTACATGTGCATGCTAATCGAGCGAAGCTGATTTTTGTCAAAGAGTGGATATAGTTTTTGGTGAGAAGGTATGGTCAAAGTTTCAAGAATGCCAGATTTGCAAGCATTAAATAATGGTGGCAATAAGCAATTCGAATTGTGGATCCCGAGTGAAGAAAGAAGTTTCATAGAAGCGTAGGGAGTATTTTCATGATTTTCAAGGCAGGAGTGCATTTCCAAGATAGTGAATATCTCCTAATTCTTTGTGCACCGACGCCTAAGTCATTTATTTCCTAGGAATGTTTCCCTGAAAGATGGATCGTTGCCCTAAATGGTTCGATTTTTAGTGATTTCGAGGAGGAATTTTCTCACTCTTGTTCCTGATCTGCGATCATTTTTTTCCTATGTGAATTTAATGAAAGAGGCAAAAACCTCTATAAATACTAATCAAATTTCTATTGTAAGGAGGTTAGACATTCTGCGAGAAAACTCTTCAAGTTCTCTACATAAATATAAGAAACTTGGCTTCTAAATTTTGCAAGTGATTTCTATGTGATTTCTTTCTATTTTAGCACTTCTATTCTTGCTCTCGTTCATTATCTGATGTAAAGTTTAAATTCTACAATCTGAGTTTGAACATTGCTAGTGAGGGAGTGAGTACTGGAGTGTGATTTTGAAAGTTGTCTCTATGAAATTGTGAGTTAATTATGTTGCTTAATTTCTTTGATATGTTGTTATAACACTTGGTGGAATTCTTACTATTAGTCTACCCCAAATCCTACATTTCGGTATGTGGTCATATTTACTTTTCTTTCTGTTATTTTTCCCAATTTCTTTCCTGCATCCCTAGTATTTAACCAGTTTAGGATTAGTAATGGAACCATCCCTCTCTGGAGATTGGCACGGAGGACATTCCTTTCCTTCGGCCTTTCAATGTTGGTTGTATCTAGGGCGTACAAACACAATTTTTTTTATTAGGTAGATATTTGACCAATAGCAGGTAGATCTTGTATGGTGTGGTTTCAGCTCAAGAGGTAATCTACTCAATGCAAAAATTTAGAAATAGGGGATTGTTCATAAAATTGGATATGTCCAAAGGCTTATGATAGGGTGGAGTGGAACTTCTTATCAAGGATGATGGCAGCCTTTGGTTTCTCTTAGGTTGGATAGAATGGGTCATGATTTATGTTTCTAATCGACATACTTAGTGTTAATCAAAGGCTTTCCCTCACAACCATTTGGAGCTACTTGACGCCTTCATCAAGGAGAACCTTGTTCCCCTTATATTTTTATCATATTGGAAAAATGTTTTGATAGACTCATCTTAAGGAGAAGACAGTAGGGTTTGTTAATAGGTATCAAGGTGGGAGAGAAAGTTGACTCACTTACAATTTGTGGATAACACAGGATTGGTGGGAGTGACCAACTTCAGGGAAGCAAGAATGATTAGAGGTAATCTTAATGTGTATCTTAGGGTCACAAACCAAGTCATTAATGATAAAAAATCCAAAGTGGTCTTTATCAATAGTGATCAAAGGCTTCAGGAAAAAATTTTAGAGATCTAGGGATTCACAAGGACTTCTCTCTCAGTGGTATATGTGGGGTTCCCTTTGCATTTTAAAAAACTAAAACTAGATATCTAGAGGAATCTTTTAGATTATGTAGACACCTAAAACGCGTCATGTCGAGGGCGACTACTCATATGGACATGCTACAAAACCATATGGAGGATCTTGGATAGACTCCAAGATAGAGCAATGGTTCTAACCACTCAATTTAGGCATTTTGGCCTAAGCAGTCTGAACCGCAGCCCAGACCTATGGTCTCCAGTCTAAACCATGGTTGACACCTACGGTCTATAGTCTGGACCACAACTGTGACCTACGGTCTTAACTAAAGTTCAGTTAGGCCTTCCATCCGAGCCAAATCGGTTGGAACGGCCAAAAGATCTAGAAGGAGGCAGTTGAAGGATGAAAGATTCCAGAGGCTTCCATCCCAACTATCCTAACCACCCTTCTTGGTCTTGGCTTCTCCATGAAGCCACCCCTAGCCCTAGGGGCATGCTATAAATACCCCCTCCAAATGGGGAGAAAAGAGAGAGAGAGTTAATTGATCAAGAGAGCAACGAAGCCCTATCAAATTGCATACTAAATCTATGCATTTGAGAGCCCCTTTGCTATTCACCTAAAGACCAATTAGCCATGGATGCCCTAGGTGCCTAGGAGATTCAAGAAACACAAATCCAGGCAAACGAAGGCCCTTCACAATGATTTGACCACCAAATATATCAGAGGACAACAAAGGTGACCCTTGAACATCAATTTGGATAAGGAGGTCAAGCCCACTACCCCTAATTCTGAGGGTAAACCTATCAGAGGTCAAACCATGACTGTCAACCATGGTTCACAGTGCAGACCACCCACCATAGCTATGGTTTGCAATAGGTGACTGATCACCTTACTTGCTTTGCTTTTGACCGCATAGATTAGTTATATTAGTCTTTTCATAGGTTTAATTGCATTTTAGAGAAACTATGACCATAGGAATTAGTCATTTCATGCATTGTATTAAGTAGGATTATATTGGATATTTTATGCACTTTATTGCTCCTAACTTGATATTTGATCCATGCATCATTTGCTTATTCATGTCCTTCATGTTGTAGTATAATTCTTGATCAAATTAGAATAGTTTAAAGTCTTTCTTTATGTTTTCTTGTTTTACTAGTTTAATGGCATTTACATACATATTTCCTTAAAGGGCCTCATCACGAGAGGCTATCAATATTTTTAATCGTGTGTTGTTGTTTCTTGTTCGTAGGGAGACAGGTGCAAGAGGAGCTTATGTCATAATCCTTCCACATCACGAAGAAGGGGGTCAGCTCCACCCCAAGGCAGTTTGTGACTAATCAATAGAGCACTATAAGTGTGCCTACCCTATTGAGGGCATTGGCAATTGTAATATCAGTATCATCTTTCAAGTGACCCTAAGAGGGCATTTTTGTAATCAAAGCTCATTCAAATATTAATACAAGAAACCTTACTTACGTTGTTTTTGTTCAATTTATGTACTTGTGTGAATATTTATGCTTTCATGATGGTATAGATCAATACAGTAGCTAGGTGCACGCTCCGTGATTAGGTCAGATGGTGATCATGATGGAACTCCACAATTTTAGCCCTGAGTTTTGACTTTCTTTGTTTTTTTTATCTCAGGTGCTAACCGTAGCTTTCAGCTACGGTTATTTTTTGGCCCGTGGCTGTAACCTGCGGTCACTACTGTAGCCTATAGATCGGACCTACGGTTAATAGAGGAAAAGGTAGACAGTAGGAAACTCAGTGGGCAGTAGAGCAGGAGCTAAGGTAGGCCCCAATTTCACTATCTATTTTGAATTTTTTGCTCTATGTTTTTCCAGAAAGCATTGAACTATTGCAAACTAGGAACTTAAATAAAAAATTCAATGAACAAGTCTTAGTTTATTTCCATTTTCCTTTCATTAGAAAGGCATTGTTGGGAACAACAGACCTCTGAGTGCAGTCCGCCCCTAAATACAATGACCTTGATAGAGATTGTGTGTCGTTTGCATGCTTGAGGCCCAATTAGTGGCCATGTCATTGTAATTGCATCATCAAAATATCATATAGGACATTAGCATGCATTATTTCTAAATTTGAAACGTTCCTTTCTTTTCATGCATATCATGTAGGAATGATCATTATGCTCTTTTATGCATTTGTCATTTTTGCAAAGTAAAAGGAACCACACACACCACCTGGCACTTAAACGCTAGTGAGTTGGGCTTCATCTCCAACCACTAGTAGGGTTCAATGATGGTGGGCGTAATTTCCATCCGTTGGCCCAAATCCCACGTACCTTGTGTTACTAGACCATACCGGGTCCAAGATCCTTTCGTACCCTAAAAAATTTGCATATACTCCTCTTCGGAGGGTATGACGCTGATTGGGGGAAAATGGGTGAGGAACTGGGAGGACCTGTGCCCCCTGACCGTGTGTGGGCTTCACTTCCACACATTATAGGTTGGTTTACGTGACTTGGGTTTCATCGCCAAGTTGTCGAGCTACGGGTATACAGGTGAAAGCCAATTTAACTGAGTATAAAATCCAACAATCTTTCAAAACATGTGAGAGTTTCTAACACTGATACAACACATCTGAAAACAACATCAAATAGTTTAGGGCTCACAATAAAAATTTAAAAGGAGATAATCATCATTTGTATACCTTGTTTGCATAATAAAACACATCTAGACGTTAGGTACACAAATGGTGAACACACGGGGTGATCGACAAAGGTCTAGGACCGATGCCCATGATCAACCCCCAACTGGTTCACAGTAGCATGTGTCGAGTCCTCATACACATGAGCGAACCGAACGACGTTCGACGAGCATTAGAGGTGACAACTCGACACGGGGAGATCCCGTTGAGTGGACCCCCGATAGAGGAGCTTCATTACACTCCTCTAGGCATAGGACTGAGCGTGGAGCTTCTCAGCATGAGGATGCTCTACTCCAAAGCCATTACCGAGACCGCACTACATGCACATCCATGGGATCGATCGAGGAATATGTTGTGCAGGGGACCAAGTTGGTTCCCATACGTACTAGGTCCATAGGAGGTTCTAACCCTCCATAGTCAGAGTATAGATGGACCAGAGATCCACCCATTCAGGGGCAAGAGGATAGGCTCACTTTCGAGCATAGGTCCACCCATACTCCCACGCGTGGCCCACCATGCAAGATCACCATTGATATATCAAAGGTGGGAGCTAATGGAACACCACCGCATGAGCGGTGGAGGTCTAGATAGTTAGATGGTCTAGGTAGTGTTCTTGAGTAGCTAGGCTGCAAGCCTACAGCTCCGCCCACTCATGCTCCGAGTGAGCATAGCGGTAGTTGTATCAAGATCACTAGAGAGCATGGAGAGGCTTCTAAGCGCCCTCATGTCACACGTCCACCATCAACACATTTTTTCGATGGGTACAGAACCCATAAGGTAGCTCGCATAGAGCATACACACCAGAGGCCTCCCACGGCCGACCAGATCGATAGATCACATAGACTGGTGTCTGAGCAAAGATGTCAACTCCTCCAAGATCAATTGGAGGATGCTCGCCTAGAGAGGCAACATATTGAAGATGAAAATATTCAAGCGCAAAGGCTCCTACGATAGAGATTATATGAGCAGTGCATGCATGAGGAGCATATTCTAGCTCAGAAGGAGCGCATAGAGCAGGAGGATCGGCTAGCCAGGGCTGGCCTATACCCTCCCGAGGAGCATAGAGAGCGTGTGCATAGGAGGGTTATGTCCCTAGCCGATATGCATGAGGAGCGTAGAGATGCTCGTACTCATGTCAGTGCCCAATAGAGGGAGCGACTACCATCACTCAATGATCTTAGACAGAGGCAGCATGAACATGTAGATGTAGATGGATACGATCAAGAGTATCCTGAGAGTTACCGAGTTGAGGAGGAGGAAGAGCCATGTCCTCCACCTCCCTCGAAGAAGACATTACCTCCTAAACCACCTCCATGTCAGCTTAGGGAGGAGGACTTTTTATCTTCTGAGGCGTACAAGGTTTTGGTCGATAAGGTCAAAGCAATAGAGAGGCAAGGCATGGCTATGCAAAAGCTGACACTGAGGAAGATACACAATGAACCTCTAGACCCCTCGGTGCCTATGCCTCCATATCCTGAGCATTTTGATATGCCCAGGTTAGAAAAATTCAAGGGTGATGAGGATGCCCAAGAGCATGTTACGAGTTTTTTGGATGCTTGTTTCTAGATAAAGAGTCATGATGCCTTGTTGTTGTGCACCTTCATTATGACACTCTTTGGCCCAGCTCGAGAGTGGTTCAACCAACTGAAGAAACATAGTATTACTAGTTTTGAGTAGTTAGATGATGCATTTCTTGAATGCTATTCATTTGGCATCAAGAAACAGGCCAACCTTTCTGATTTGGTTATGCTAGCTCAGTGCGACGATGAGCCCATCGAGCAATACAAAAAGAGATGGCATAGAATAATGGCAAAGCTACCATTCCCTATTCCTGTAGCAAACTGACCCGAATGTTTACAAAGAGTTATGCCAAGCACATCTCGCTACTATTGTAGCTATAGTAGTATGCTACATTCGAGGAAGCTGTGGTGCAAGCCAAGGTGATCGAGGACATCAAGTTGCAAGAAGGCAACTTGAAGCTCAAGACCAAGAAAGAAGGGTTTAAAAAGAGTACTACGAAGCAACAGGGCAAGCAGGCCCACGTGAATCAAGTAGTACTAAATATTGGAGGAGAGGACAAGGGACAACAAAAGCCTAATTATCAGGCCCAACCTCCTCCTACACATTATGAGACACGCAAAAACAACTATAAGGGCAAAAATAGAGAAGAGCACCCACCTCGCCAGTTCACACCTCTGACGAAATCGATGACTTTGATTTTCCATCAACTGTGTGAGGCCAAGGCCATACGATTGCCCGAGGTCAAATTAATAGATCCAAATGTGCCAAAGTCGAAGTGGCATCAAGATGATCTATTCTACATATTCCACAGAGCGAAAGGCCATGACATCGAGACATGTTGGTCCTTCAAACACATTGTGTAGAACATGATAGAAAAAGGAGAGCTTGTAGTACCAGGCAATCCATAGGCGCCCGACAATAGAAACATGGGGATTTTCAAGAATCCACTACCTAATCATGAGGTGCCTCATAACAATGTCGACCAGGTCAATCAAGTGAGAATCGAACCACCTACCCAGGGGTTCATAGGCATGGTCAATGTTGTTACTAGACATGGGAGGTACGATCAATTGAATCAACCTCATGCTCCCATTAGAATACAAGCTACGCTGGATCAACGGCCAGCTCAGAACATTCTAGGCCCACCAACTAGACCGGTGGTGACCATAAGGAGCAGGTTAGTTCAGAACCTGCAGACAACTCCTACGAAGTTGTCAATATATGAGCTTATTCAACAGTCCCCTAGACACAGGGAGACTCTTATGGACATTCTAAGGTCCATTGAGGTACAGTCCCAAGATGCGCATGCATTTACAAATTTTATGGGACATGTACAATAGTGTCAAGAACCCATGATACAATTTTATGATCATGAAGTGAAGATGGTTCCTACTATTATGGCTGACCCACCATTGCATATTATCATGTGTGTTAACCACATGCCTTTCAAAAGGGTCTTGATCGACACTGGGTCCTCGATCAATATAATTATGACCAAGGCATTGAGCCATCTCAAGTTACCCAAATCACACATTGTGCCTACCACCTTTACGTTGAGAGCGTTTAATGATGCACTATGCTCGATGGTTGGTACAATTGTTCTACCTATTCAAGGTGGGACTCAAGACCATCTCTATGATGTGTCACATGATAGAGGGTGCCATGCAGTACAACATTCTGCTCGAAAGGCCTTGGATTCATGAAATGCATTGCATCCCCTCTATCTTGCATCAATGCATGAAGTACATTCATGAGGGACAGGTTCACGTAGTGTCCTCGGATGAAGAACCATTCAAGTTCATGAACCTAGCAGATTTGCATGGGGGTTTTGTACTCCCATCGATGCACTTGGATATCCGACCTGCTTCACCAGTTAAGATTCCAAGAGGTAAACCAGTAGCCCATGCTCAACCATCGACATCTATGTCATGTAGATCTGAGCATACGACTACAACTTCTCTAAAACTGACTACATCGGTAATGCATCGACAAGACAAGAAGCTAAAGGTGAAATTGGGTGAGAAAGTAGAAGATCATATGCCCAGACCAGTCGCCAATGAGACTCCCACTCCCATGGATGTGGAAGAACCTCAAGACAAAGCCGAGGAGGCACCTCAACCTACTTCACCTACATCTTCAATAGGGTCATCTACACCATAGGTGACCATTCATCTAGCTAGCATAGGGTTGGGTGAGTATCTTGTGCAAAATGTTACTTTCGGACCTATCCTGAAGACTGCACAAGAGATGGGCCGACCGCACGCCCATCAATTTTTGATTGGATCTGTAGTGTCATTGGGTGAGCCACCCAACCAAACAAACTTTATCTACGTAGGGCTAGATCAAGCACCCACCAGAATGTCCATAGATGAGGATGATGATGAGCCATTCACTATGAATGTGTGCTATCTATCCAACCCAAAATACGCCATGCACATTTTTGAGTCGTATCATTGGCATGGACATGACCTTGGTCTTTTCGAACAAGGACGTAGGACTCCGCTCGAACCTCATTATCAGTTAGCTACTGATAGGTTCGAGTTAGGGTTACAGGTACAGGATCATGATGATTTGCTTACTGCATCCTTAGATCGCATGTACCTGAGTCTAGGGGATGATGTGGATTTTAATCCATATCACCCTAATCCTTCTAGCTATTGGAGGACTCGCCAGATGGTATCATTTGTTACCATAGGGCCACCCGATTCATATCATGATGGGCCCTTAGAGGACAACCCCAGAGGCAACCTAGGTAACCAAATCCATAATGCTACCGATGACACTGGTATGCAGGGGCATAACCCCACTACTATAGGTGATCTCGAGTTAGGAGATCTTTGTGATGATGATGGAGAGGAGTCCACCTCCAAAATGAGTGGACCTAGTTATGATGCAGATGATGAGTCCTCAAATGATGATCAATATGAAGAGGAAATCGAGCCGACCTTTCTAGGTCCGATGTTTATACGCCATCTGCTGCCTATGGAACAAGTGGAAGAGATGAATGAGCGCTTCATAGTCGATAGTGATTATAAATATGAAATAGAGGAGGCCTATTTAAGGCCTCGCCCAGCTAATCTCCCACTATTCATAGACACAATAGAGTGGTCCATCCATGGTAGTGACCATAGTGATGTAGATGAGAGGACCGATTCCAGGCTCGTGTATCCATAATATCTATTGCCTAGGGAATCGAAGCATGTTATGGAGGAAGTCCCTCCCAACACTGAGTGCTCTAAGGAAGAAGCAGTACCAGTTTATATGGTAGTATCATATATACGATCATTCTATTCGGATTTATCTGGATAGTGATGATAGTGACCGTAGAATCAGATACATGGGGCCACATCTGGGAGATCACCCCTTAGAAGAGGGGGAAGTGACGGATTGTATTTGTACAGTGATGATGAGGATTCATTGGAGATGGCCTATTTGGGACCTCATCACCTACGTAATAGGCCTCCACCTCGAGGTCCCCCACCTATTACAGCTATAGGTTTGCATCGGGAGATCAATCTCCATCATAGCCTAAGGGAAAGAAGAGAGCTCGAAGAGAGGTATCAAGAACTCTTTCCCCATCCACCTACGTACATGGAGCTCCTTGAGCCGAGAGATCCCATTTTGTAGCTAGTGCATCGAGAGGATCCAATTATATGGGCATCCCACAGAGAGGATCCATTTGTGCCCGTACCATCCGAGCCAGATCTTGGGTATAGAAGCTACGCTTTAGATATAGAGTTTTGTCCATGTGGTTCTAGGAGATCAATTCCATTCCATCAGTATGGTCTCCATTGATTTGACCACTCCACTCCACAATCCAGTAGATCCATCCAAACCATTACATCTGAACATGGATGCTATCGATTGGGATCATGTTGACTCATCGGTCCAACCTGAAGATTTCTTCCCTAATGAAGAAATGTTACAACCATTTCATTTTGTGCCAGGCTATGCTTATGATGTTTATCACGCTGAGGGTGCTTCCCATGAGGAACATGTGAACCCGGATGATGACATCCATATGATTCCTATGCCTCACCAGCTTGAGGAGGGATCACATATGTCAGTAGAGAAAACCTTCGATGTGGATATCAGTAAAGATCCCACCAATCCAAAGAAGGTTAGATTTGGAGAGAGTCTCACTCTGGATGAGCATGATAGCATCATCCCTCTACTGAAAGAGAGACCTGATCTCTTTGCTTGGACTTACAAAGACATGTCGGGTCTAGATCCAAAATTGGTTACTCATAACCTTTCGCTAGATCTGTCGAAGAAGCCAGTCAAGCAAAAACTCAGAAAAATGCATCCAACAGTAGCCTTAATGGTGAAAGACGAGTTGCAAAAGTTGTTGGACGTAGAGTTTGTCATCTCCATCGACTATCCAGAATGGGTGTCCAATATGGTGCCCGTAGGAAAGCCAGATGGAAGGGTCCGTATTTGTATGGATTTTAGAGATCTCAATAAGGCAACACCCAAAGATTCATTTCTATTGCCAAATATCGATGCTCTGGTAGATGCTACTATAGGTCATGAAATGCTCTCCCTTATGGATGGTTTTTTTGGATACAATCAGATTCAGATTAAACTCGAAGATCAGCATAAAACCATGTTTATAATGCCATGGGGGACATTTTGCTACAAAGTTATGCCATTCGGTCTTAAAAATGTTGGTGCCACATATCAACGGGCAATGACATATATCTTTCATGACTACATGCATAAAATCTTAGAAGATTATATCGATGACTTACTAGCTAAGTCGTTGCTATGAGCAGAGCATGCGGAGGTCTTAAGGAAGGTCTTCGATCGCCTGATAGAGCATAATGTCAGGTTGAATCCTAAGAAGTGCGTATTTGGTGTAACTTCAGGTAAACTCTTGGGATTCATCATTTCTAAATGAGGCATCGAAGTAGACCCAACAAAGGTCAAGGCTATTCTAGAGATGCATCCTCCCACTAATATCAAAGAACTAAGAAGCCTTCAGGGCAAAGTAGCATCCATAAAGTGATTCATCGCTCAATTATCGGATAAATGTTGACCCATGAATCGACTGCTACACAAGGGGGTCCCATTTGATTGGGATGAGGACTGCCAAGCAGCCTTTGCTGAGATTAAGCAATACCTAGCAACGCCGCCAGTACTAGCTCCACCAAGGCCAGATGTGCCTTTTCTGCTATATATATCGGCAACCAACTTTGCATTAGGGACCATGTTAGCCCAAAAGAACGTGCAAGGCAAAGAGCAAGTCGTATATTACATCAGTCGCACCTTGGTGAGTTATGAGTCAGGATATGCATATGTTGAGAAGCTTTGTTTAGCAGTGGTGTTCGCTACCAAGAAATTGTGGCATTACATGCTAAGTCATACAACATATGTTATATCGAAATAGAATCCTTTGTAGTATATGATGAGCAAGACATATCATAACACACGTACTGCAAAGTGGATCATGCTATTGATAGAATTTGATTTGCAATTCATCAGCCAAAATTCCATCAAGGGACAAGTCATAGCTGATCAACTGGCTGAGGCACCATTATCCAACAGTAGGCCTCTAACCATTGAGCTTCCAGATGATGCGGTCTTCATAATATCTGAAGCTCCCAAACTCGAAGAACCAGAGAATAATGTTGATATGACATTGTTCTTCGATGGTTCAAAGTGTGAGCAAGGGGGTGGTGCAGGAATAGTGTTTTTCATGCCACAAGGAGCTCCAATGCCCTTGTCATTCAAGTTAGACTTTTCATGCACCAACAATAATGTTGAGTACGAAGCCCTACTTTTGGGCCTCCATGTAGCCATCGCCATGGGTATTAAAATATTGAACATTTTTGGTGATTCTCTGCTCATAGTTAACCAAGTTAAGGGGCTCTTTCAGTGTCGATGTCCCATACTGAAAGCCTACAAAGATCTTGTTGCCACTTATCTAGCTAAATTTGAATGGTATGACATCGAGGCAATCCCTCATTCATCAAATAGGTTCGTAGACACCATGGCATATTTGGGGTCCTTGATCCCTCAGAATCCGTCCACCAATTTTACTACCATCCATGTTAGAACGCTCTCACACCTAGCAATAGAGCGTGCAACCTTTGATAACAAAGAGTCAATCAACATGATTGTCATGGAACCAATAGCTGATTGGTTCCATAGAGCGGAAGACTTTCTTAAGCAGGCACCCTAGGAGTCATTGACTTCTTAGAGTCCTACGGGGAGTGGTACTACCATTCACCATAAGGTTGTTTCCCAGTCTGCATTTACAAAGTTAAATACGTAGGGGGAGCAAGTCATCTTAGCAGTCGAAGCTGAGGCTTGTCAAAGCTGGATGTTGCAAATCCAAGACTTCTTAAAACTTGGTATGATCCCAGAGGGATTGTCGCATGTCGCAAGATGCACATTCAAATAGAAAGTGACTAAGTATGTCTTGATAGGAGATATTTTGTACCGACGTAGCTACGAAGGAGTTCTCCTTCGATGTCTTGAGCCCCAAGAGTCATCTTGGGCAATTTTAGAAGCTCACGATGGTACGTGCGATGGCCATTTCAGTGGCATGGCTATCATCAAATGCATCCTTCGCATGGGTTATTATTGGCCCACTATGGAGAAGGATTGCAATGTGTATGTCAAGAAATGCATTAAATGTCAGCATCATGCTAATCTTACGCACTTGCCATCATAGGCCTTACAGCCCATTCAAGCGGCTTGGCCATTTGCTCAATGGGGACTAGATCTTATTGGCAAGATTTCTCCTCCATCGTCAGGCCGACATACATTCATTATCATGGCTACTGAGTATTTTACAAAGTGGGTGGAAGCCATTCCCCTTACAATGACCACTGGAGCTCGCATCACAGAATTTATTCTCGAGCATATCATATGTCATTTTGGGATACCATCCAAAATAATTTTGGATAATGGAACTTCTTTTAAGAACAAAACTGTGTGGGCTTTAACGTCTAAATACCGCATTAAACATAGTTTTGCAACTCCATACTATCCGCAAGCAAACGGGCAAGCTGAGGCCTCAAACAAGACTATGGTAGCCATCTTGAAAAAGATAGTGCAAGAACACCACAAGGATTGGCATATACAGTTGCCCCTTGCATTATGGGCTTACAGGACTAGCATTCGGATGCCCATTGGGGCAACACCATTTTCACTAGTATATGGCACTGAGGCCATTATGCCCTTAGAGTTGGAAATTCCAATGTTGCGCGTCGCATTGAAAGAGTTCATCGATGATGACACCGCGCGGCAAGCTCACCTCGATCAATTGATGTTGCTCGATGAACATCGCATGAATGCCCTCGAGCATCTCCACATTTATCAAGAGTGATTAAAATGAGCTTACAATGTCAAAGTCCACCAGAGAGACTTTGAAGTTGGGGATCTTGTGCTGAAAGAGAACCAACAGAACTCGAATTTATTGCCTGATATGCGAGACAAATTCATGGCTAATTGGCTAGGGCCTTACATCATATCTAAAAATATTGGTCTAGGTACCTATCGCCTAACATCGCTAGAGGGTGTGGAAGAGCTTGAGCCTCTCAATATCATCCATATTAAGGCGTTCTATGCTTGAGAGTGTAGTAAAGGCACCAAAGGCATCTGTAAGCCCTTTGGTCAACCCAAAAGCTCCAAGGGTTTGTCCACAACCACTCGATCATCTCAAAAGGCTTCAAGTTCTCAAATTGAGAAGCTTGGTCAAGTAAAGGCACCAAAGGCATCTGTAAGCCCTTTGGTCAACCCAAAAGCTCCGAGGGTTTTGTCTCAACCGCTCGGTCATCCCAAAATGCCCCAAGCTCTCTGTTGAGTAGCTTGGTCAAGTAAAAGCTCCAAAGGTAGTTCCTCACCATTTGGTCATCCTTAAAAGCTCCAAGGACATGTACTCATCATTTGGTCAAATATGAAAGCTCAAAAATGTATAAAAATTTAAAAATATATAAAATTCCAAAAAAAAAATTGGTAAAGCATAAAATCCAAAAACATTTGCTTTTGCAGTTTGCATTTTCATATATGCATTCACATCATCATATTGCATTTAGGCATTTGTCATCCATTGCATTCCACAGTAGAGTGTAATGTGTATATCAAAATCTTACAAATGATCACACGTTTGTGTTTCAATCATGCACCCTTGCATTTATCATAATTCATTGCATTCATACACGATACCTGTTGCGGAGAAATATGTATGTATATTAAGTTTTCCAATCACTCAACCATACCTAGTGGGTTCTTCAGATATTGTAGAAAGCTTGCTTTGCTATTATAGACAAGGTCATTAGTTGGGATAGTGCTTCAACATATCAGAATCCCATCACTAAGCAAAACAATATAAAATCCTGCTAAGACAAGAGAGGATGAAAGCTACGAAAGCAATCTTAGGTATCTAGAGAGATGGGTTTCACGACCTGCTTATCTTGCAAATAGTCGGTCTAGAAAGGTGTACTTTGGCAAAAGGACAAGAATTTCCCCTATAAATCCCAAAGTCACAAAGTTTAAATCCCAAGTTACAAAGTGCAAAAGTACAAATTTCAAGTTCAAAATGTAAAGTGACATAGTGAATCAAAAGCACTATAAAAATCCCTTGCTCAAAGAAAATGGTAACACGTGGACTAACAATGATTTTTATCACTACATATGAGCAAGTAAGAAGGGTGAGAACTTGAATCCCTAGATTGTCCACCTTTTGAAAGCCATAGAGTGATCCCCGATCGCAGCAATGGGTTGGAAGAGTCCCACCTGCAATCGGAGGGGTAGTTCTATTGGGTGATCCCCAAACGTAGCAATGGGTTGAAAGAGTCCCGCCTGCATTTGGAGGGGTAGCCCTGATCAATTTGCAAGATGAGCTAGCTCTAGGTACCTAGGATTGTCTAGTTGTATAAGTCTAATCAAAGCTGAAACAAGGATGGTACGATCGTATGAGGAACCCTATCTCACATATGGGTTGAAAGAGTCCCGACTGACATACGGGGTATGCTTATGATCTATCTAAAAATACTCACATGCACACACAGGGATAATGAATAGTTGGGTCTGTCATGACAAAAGCCTTGTCCAATATAAGCCTTGTACAGTTAGTATGTGATTTTTGGAGAAGTCTACTAGGGTGTTTGAGTCTCAAGGAAAACCCCAAAAAGTTCTCCAATAGCAACAAGATACCAAATATCATTAAACTTCAGAAATACGAGTCATTCATTCATCAGAATGCATTTTACAAAGCACAATCAAACATATAGGATAGATACCGCATGAATATCAGAAATGATGTTTAGACGACCACTGACTATTTAGTGCAACAAAGAAGAAATATACAAAATGACATATTCATTCATTAGCATTATACCAATCCATTTCACTACATTTCATACATGGGTGATTAATTGATTAAGTTCTTGTAATGAGAATTATCAATTATTTTGCATGATTGTTATACATTCTGTGGTGTCATATTTTAAAAATTGATATACACAGTTTACATTCATTCCTTATGTTTTAAGTGATTAAAGCATACAGGTTCATTTCCATTAGATTATGATTATGTACATAATGCATTACCATACATTGCATAGCATACCATAAACTGCATAAAATAAATGCATGCCCACAAAGCAAAAATAAATATGCATTTAAAAATAAACATCGCATCCATATGCATATATCATATCTCGCACATCTAATCATCTAGATCACTGCATATCATCATCATAAAGTAAAATAGCTATCTAGTGCATGTCATCCATACATCGCATCATATAAACATAGCATTTACATAAGCCTTGCATCCATGTGCATCAAATAAACATAAAATCAAAAATAAATAAATAAACATGTACACATAATGAGCCATAAAATATCATATCATATATATATGTGTCCAAAAGAGTACATAGGGAGTACAAAATGCCCGTAAGCTACAACTGTGTAGGTCCTCGACCTTACACACAAAATGATATATCAAAAATGTAGTCGAAAGCTGCTATAACTCAGATCTAGGTTACTCCCCCTGTACTAGAGCTCTCGTTGCCTCCCTCACCGTTGTGCTCTGGAGCCTGCTCTCCTGGCTGACCTAGCACCTATGGTGGATCCTACTATGGATCCTGCCTACCTCCAAAGCCTAAAGCACCCAACACATGGGAAATTGGTAACTATAGTAGGCTAGTCCTCTGACTAGAGGCCCCTGATGTCTACCCTAGATCTCTAGTCCTAGCCTACGATCTCACTATGTGTGTGCTAGAGGACCTGTGCATCCTCTCAATCCTATGAGTCCTATGACTCGAGCTCATTATAGACTACCCTAAGGTCCTAGACCTAGTACGCTATGACTCTGAGGAGAAAGGATCCTCTAGAACCTATAGCCCATGCATCTCAATATAACCGACTAGCTGATCAACGTGAGCAAGTCGAGCTACATGCATCTCATTGGTCCTCATGACCATACCATGCAGTCACTCTACCTCAGTCATCGGATCTTGTGTAGCTATTGTACCTACTACTGGTGCTATAGGAGGCCCCATAGTCACCTAAGGAGGTGGCATAGCCCCCCTCGATGCTCGAGCAAGATCTCACTCTACCTCTACTATAGTTCATTATACCTATGCTAACTCCAAGGTAGTCTATAGTCTCTACACCTAGGCCTCTACATCTATGGCCCGAGTCATGAGCTCCTATACCTGGTCCTACACCTCAATCAAGTGCCACTCCCTATCAACCACCTTCACCTCTAGAGTGGTGATGGTAGTGTCTCTCTCAAGCTACTATGTGTGAAACCACCCGAGCTGACTCTGCAAGTCAGCCACCTGAGCTAGCAACCATCCCTCTATGCTATCAAGAGGGACCTCACCCTCCTCTAGAGTATCCTCCTTAGGGTCAATCTCAAGAATATCCTCAATGATGGCCTCTATACCCCAACTACCCTCTATACATTGGCACACCCTACGCCCATCAGGATCTACCTCTACCTCTACCTAAGCCGACTCTCGACCCAGAGGCCCTATCCCATACCATATAAATAAGGACCACCACCCATCATAGTCTAGCATGGTCCCAACTATCTCAACCCCCGACTCTTGGAAGTCATCGGGTGCATCTCCTAGTGGTGGAGGAACTATCAATGGGAGGTCCCTCTCTAGAGCCAGGTATCTGTACCTCAGTGGCATCTCTGGTATGTCCTACACCATGCCGAACTATCATAGGACACGAGAAAAGAACTGATACTCTCTGACCTCTAGCTTATGCTAGATAAGCCATCTATCTTGATGGGCCCATCGTAGCCACTCGTCCACCTCAGGCCATGCAGGGCAATCCATGTAGGGGCGCTAGACAATGTCCCCTAGCCCAAGTGATGCAAACCTAATGATATAGTGCTCAGTGTTCCCAACATGAGCCCTACTATGGATACCCTCCTTAGCATGAGGCCAGCATGTGGTGTAACACTGATGGTCGACATCTATGGTGGTGATGCATAGTGGTAGCTCCATAGGATGCTCAATCTAGATGTGCTACCACCCCTAGATCTATAACAAACTATTGTAGTTGATGCCCTTACGACTACGCTCTATGATCTAGTATAGCTCCCTATAGAGCTAGCATAATAGGGTGCTCCCCTAAGCTAATCATAGTGGCTCCTCTATAGAGCTCTAAAGCACCCTCCAAGTAGTGGCTAACATGTTCCAAGGAATCCTTGCACCCAAGGAGTCTAGAAGGACAATATGCACAATGAGATGCATGAAGAGGGCCTCTCATACAGAAAAGACATCATCACGGTACCAGTCATCGATGTGCACCCCTCCATGGTCAGCATCATCCTGTGCATCGATGCTCTAGTCACCGAATATGGCATCGAAGACAACATCCTTTGTCATGGAGGCAGAGGAGATGATAGCCTCACCATCGATGGGGATCCTGAAGATCCTGTAGACATCCTCCAGAGTGATAGTCATCTCACCAAGAGGAAGGTGGAATGTGTTGGTCCATGCATTCCAACATCGGGCCAATGTAGTAAGATAGGCTTGATCTACCCTAATGGTGGGTAGATCCATGATGAAACCAAACCCGACAGCTCAAAACCAAGCTCGGTCATCATCAGACAAAGCCTCATGGAGAGTCTTCATAAGGTCAGGCTCCCACGCTCTAGAAGTTAAATTTTAAAAACAAAAAGCATAATGTAAGCTAAATCTAGCTAAGCAGAGCTAAAGAAAATTAAAAATTTTAATTAGACAACCTAAAAAAAAAAATAGCAATAGCAAACCGTAGCTAAAACCTGCGGTCCCCAATTTGCCAACTGGGAACCACAGCTACCAGCTACAATTTAGGAGCGACACCCATTTTGGGTACCCTCCTAGACCACTAAGGCATAAAATTAAATCCTAAAGCTAGCCTAAACTAGTGGGGTTCATTACCAATAGTTTAGTGAGGTTCATTTTTTGCATTACTTAATGTAGTTCATTTTACTAGTATTGAGTGTGTGGTCTCAGTTTCGAGTTACCTTGCCCGCACCCTAGCCCCGACTAGTAGATGGCTGATCAGGATCCACCATCGAGGTAGATGAGTGTAATTGTGATAGATTTTGGTAGTATTTCAGATCGAGGAATGTTCTCTCTCTCAGAGCTCCCAAATTGCTAGTAGTTGCAAGAAAAATAATAAAAATTTCAAATGGGAATTCAATTTATAGGTCCTCCTAGTCTCCATGGACCGCAGCTGACACCTACGATTCTGAAACTAGGGTTTTCTCTGACCCACGGTTCCCAAAATTTGGAAATGTAAACCATAGACCGTACCCATGGTCCGTAGCTAGCAATAAATGCACTCAAAACCCATCATGGGAAGGTCTAAAAAGATAAATTAATGACTCCCATTGGATAAAAATTCAAAATCAATGATTAAAATTGCAAATTTGGTGATGTTAAAAGCACCAGGATCAATCAAATAAATGCAAAATTAAACAAAAAAAATCAAATAATGAAAAACCAAATGCGCCTCGTATTCAGTGATTTATCCTATAAAATTGGTGGTTGCAATGACTTGCGATCCATGCAATCCGGCAAGATGAGTAAATCACCATAAGGACATTTGGGGTAAACTTGTCATTTCTTTTATGACATCTTTCAAGCAAATCATCGACAATATGATTCAACACAAGTCTAATTGCATTTGTATTATTTTGATTCCCTAAGACGGCTATCATAGCTTGACTGCTCCATGGGATAGAGATGTGCAAATACTACTAAGAGTTGCAATCATAAGCTGAACCAGGCCTAGCCAAGGCATTAAAAGGCTCGAATCTAAAGTTGTTCAGGATCATTCATTATGGTCAAGTGATTTCGTTACTTCATACATTGTCATTACCCTCATCGACTCATCGCTTGAGGGGGTAGTCATAATTTCATGTCATAATCAAAATCAATAGAAGATCCCGGAGATCGTAGATCCCTTGATCTTGTCAAAATTGTGTTCGTTCTTGTGAATCATTGCTAACAACTATCATAAGCTTCCCCCTTTGCTTGGGGTAAATAGCAAATATGAAATTTTATTTGTAACTCTCATCCTTCGGTTATATAGGCCTAACTCCTATTGTAGCACCAAAGCTACCCGAACGTCTGATGGTGAGTGCAGACTTTTCAAATGTAAGCCTTTCCAAGTTGGAAGCAATGATTCTAGGATGCGCATCCTTTTGCTGGACCTGGGGCATCTAATGTTGATCAGACTAATGATCATCATAGAACCTTCGACATCATTTTAGGATGTATATTTTTGCTCAACGTTGTTCGATCTCACAACGCATCTCAAAAGGGGCATCTGTAGACACCTAAAATGTGTCATGTCGAGGGTGACTACTCATATGGACATGCTACAAAACCATATGGAGGATCTTGGATAGACTCCAAGATAGAGCAGTGGTTCTAACCACTCAATTTAGGCATTTTGGCCTAAGCAGTCTGAACCACAGCCCAGACCTATGGTCTCTAGTCTAAACCATGGTTGACACCTACGGTCTAGCAGTCTTAACTAAAGTTCAGTTAGGCCTTCCATCCGAGCCAAATCGGTTGGAATGGCCAAAAGATCTAGAAGGAGGCAGTTGAAGGATGAAATATTCCAGAGGCTTCCATCCCAACTATCCTAACCACCCTTCTTGGTCTTGGCTTCTCCATGAAGCCACCCCTAGCCCTAGGGGCATGCTATAAATACCCCCTCCAAATGGGGAGAAAAGAGAGAGAGTTAATTGATCAAGAGAGCAGTGAAGCCCTGTCAAATTGCATACTGAATCTGTGCATTTGAGAGCCCCTTTGCTATTCACCTAAAGACCAATTAGCCATGGATGCCCTAGGTGCCTAGGAGATTCAAGAAACACAAATCCGGGCAAACGAAGGCCCTTCACAGTGATTTGACCACCAAATCTATCAGAGGACAACAAAGGTGACCCTTGAACATCAATTTGGATAAGGAGGTCAAGCCCACTGCCCCTAATTCTGAGGGTAAACCTATCAGAGGTCAAACCATGGTTGTCAACCATGGTTCACAGTGCAGACCGCCCACCATAGCTATGGTTTGCAATAGGTGACTGATCACCTTACTTGCTTTGCTTTTGACCGCATAGATTAGTTATATTAGTCTTTTCATAGGTTTAATTGCATTTTAGAGAAACTCTGACCATAGGAATTAGTCATTTCATGCATTGTATTAAGTAGGATTATATTGGATCTTTTATGCACTTTATTGCTCCTAACTTGATATTTGATCCATGCATCATTTGCTTATTCATGTCCTTCATGTTGTAGTATAATTCTTGATCAAATTAGAATAGTTTAAAGTCTTTCTTTATGTTTTCTTGTTTTACTAGTTTAATGGCATTTACATACATATTTCCTTAAAGGGCCTCATCACGAGAGGCTATCAATATTTTTAATCGTGTGCTGTTGTTTCTTGTTCGTAGGGAGACAGGTGCAAGAGGAGCTTATGTCATAATCCTTCCACATCGCGAAGAAGGGGGTCAGCTCCACCCCAAGGCAGTTTGTGACTAATCAATAGAGCACTATAAGTGCGCCTACCCTATTGAGGGCATTGGCAATTGTAATATCAGTATCATCTTTCAAGTGACCCTAAGAGGGCATTTTTGTAATCAAAGCTCATTCAAATATTAATACAAGAAACCTTACTTACGTTGTTTTTGTTCAATTTATGTACTTGTGTGAATCTTTATGCTTTCATGATGGTATAGATCAATACAGTAGCTAGGTGCACGCTCCGTGATTAGGTAAAATTATATCAAAGAGATAATTAATAATTGGTCTCACAAATGTTTAATTTATGGGGGTAGATTAACATTTTTGTAGTCAATCATTCAAGTCATATCAATTTATAAATTTTCTATCATTGCTACCCCGCATACCATATGAAAAGAGTTAGACAAGACGGCTAGAATTTTTTTATGG
Source organism: Wollemia nobilis (assembly GCA_028583015.1). NCBI lineage: Eukaryota > Viridiplantae > Streptophyta > Pinopsida > Araucariales > Araucariaceae > Wollemia > Wollemia nobilis. The sequence goes on from JAQPPZ010016370.1 coordinate 8,529,421, forward strand.
AGAGGAGTAAAAGGAGAGAGGAAATGAGACTTAGTAGGTTGGGATAAATTAAGCCAACCCAAGGTAAAGGGATGTTTGGGACTAAGGAGATCAGAGTTAAATAATAAATATTTGGATGGAAATCTCAACTAGAGGTAGATTTCCCAACCAACTTCTTTATTTAGTAGAGTTTTAACTCGTAAATATTTGGGACAGGTGAACTCGAATGAGATGAGTCATTTCCATTTGGATGGTAATGGGTCCTTGGTGTGGAAGGCTCTAAATTTAGTATCTTAGGTAGTGGAAGGTGTATTATTTTAGAAAGTTGGGAGAGGGGAAAAGATATGATTTTGGATAAATTAATGGGGTAAATACCCACCTATAATTGTTGAATTCCTAGAATTACAACTAGTAAAAACAACCATAGAAAGTAGGGATTGGATCTACATTGAAAGTTATTTCAATACTAGTTAGTTAGGGGATTATAAGTTTAAGCAGTTTAAGAAGTTAGATGAGTGGCCAATTTCAATCCCTCCAGAATTGACACCCATCATGACTAAAATCTTGGTAAAAATATTTCTCATAGGTAAATATGAGGAGGATGAATTAGTTTGGGGCTATGAGAGCCTTCGAGTCTACACATTAAAGTATGGATATGATAATATCCTTATATAACCTCCTCCATATGCATATCAGGTTGAGGATTGGAGAAAGATTTGGCAGTCCAAGGGTTGGTTGAAAGTAAACTTCTTTGCCTAGAAATTCATGCACAATGGAATTCTTACTTTTGATAATCTAAGACATAGGGGAATCGCTGGTCCATATCAATGTGTTTTATGCTACAAGAGTAAGGAAACATCTGACCACTTGATGTTTGAGTACCCATTTATGAGCCAGGTCTAGGAGTGATGGTTTTTATCTTATAAAATTTTAGCCAATGGTGAATTGAATCGGATTAATATTTAGAAAATATGGAAGAGAGGAATATTTAAATCTAAAGCTCTTTGTATCTATTGGAATCTTGTATTAAACTCCATTTGGTGGCAAGTGTGATTGGAGAGAATTGGCAAAAATTTTAGAGAAATATTTTCATCCTTAGATGATGTTTGGTAGGTCATTTGGAGCAAAGCCACAAAAACTATGCTAGTGTATGCTAAAGAGGAAACTCGGGTTGATATAAGGATGATGGAGAAGGAAGCTGAAATGCAAGAGGGGCAGGATAGAGCTAGTTAAAACACACCCAAAAGGTTGGATTAATTTTAATACTAATGGAGCTGCAAAAGGTAATATGAGTAGAGTTGGAATTGGAGTGGTCTAAAGAAATCATGTTGGGATAGTGCTCTATTAGAAAAATCAAGGCCTGGGAAGGGCCACGGACAATGAAGTAGAAGCCTTAGCTATCAAATTTGCTTCTATTTGGGTGGTAAGACAAGGTTACAGGAGAATAATATTAGAATCAGATTCTCAAATATTTCTAGGAGCTCTAGATTACATGAGGAAATTTTCTTTGAAGACATGGAGGTTGAGGATTCTTGTCACCCAAATTAAGGAATTGTGGAGGAAATTAGATGATGTGATTCCAGTTTATGTGAGTAGAGATCTAAATAAAGTGGTAGACTTTCTAGCTAATATGGATACTAAGGAGGTAGGGATTTAGTGAAATAATGACATAACTATTGAGAATGATAGGATTAGGCAGGTTGGTGAGCAAATCCAATGTTTAGCTAATTTGGACAACCATTGTAGAAATATGGTTTAGGATATTTGGCTCTAATGAATATCTTCTTTTACTATTGTAAACAGGTGGATAGCCCTTGTAGAAATATGGTTTAAGAGATTTGGATCTAATGCAGATCTTATTTTACTATTGTAAATAAATGTTCTTGTCAGCTAAGGCTGGGAGGAGTCTTATCCCAACTTGTAAATGATCTTGTTTTAATATAAAATTTTCAAATTATTTTTCAAAAAAAAAACTAATATTGATTATGTTTGATGAAACAGTTATGTTAATGTTAAAACATTCGAAAAAATATTTATAACTTGAAAATTTTAATCCGTAGAAATATAATTAACATTTGATTCCATTAATATAAAAATAAACTCTTTGACAATGCAAAACTCCTACTACCATAGTTTCCTTGTCAATAATTGATTGTTTTAGATTCTCATTTTATGGTTTCCATATGAAATAATTATAAGGACCACTAAAATTTGAGAAATTTAGAATTGCTTTTAGAAAGTGTTAAAAACTTGAATGTAATTAAATAATAATACCATAATGATGTTAAGAATCTATATGTAATTAAATAGCAATACCATAATATGCAAGCAATAGACAAGACACTATTTATTGAATTATAAAATAGATTACAATATCGTAGGCCACTTCAAGAGGGATACCTCCTTTGAGGGAACAGATCCAATTCACAATAGATTTAATATTCAATATGCCTCCCACTTGGGAAGGTAGTACAACATATAGAGTCTTACTAAGACAACTATTACTATCTCATGCATGTGGGATAATCACCCTAATTATTACTAACTATTAACATCTACATATGGCATCATTACAAATTAATAGTGTTGGTTAAAAACTAGGATGTTATGGTAGAGATCCTAACATGCGCATGTCCTTAAAAAAACTTTGTTCTCAAAGCTTAAGATGTGAAAAATATTGCTAAAACTCTAGAAACTATTACTGAAGTTGTGGAAATTGTTGTTGAAGCTATGGAAACTATTGCTTAAACTATGGAAACTATTGCTTAAACTATGGAAACTATTGCTAAAGTTATGGAAACTATTGCTAAATTATTATTGAGGCCATATAAACTACTACTATAGCTAGTATATCGACTTAACTACATTTATCTTGGTTAGGGCCTTGCTAGTAAAAGTTATGGGTTTTTCCTCTTGCATCAATACTACATTAATTTTGCCTTCCAAAGCATTACTTTATATAGTAAAGGTTCTGGAGAAATATAGCTCTTCAAAGACTCATGCATGGTGGTCCAAGAGCTCATCTAGATAGGAAGGGTAGCTTGAGTTAACTAGTTGAGTAGGTTGTACAGAACAAAGCTAAGCCACAACTCTATGAGAACCCCATTTAAAATAATTTACATGCAATGGGAGCTTATTATGCTAGTTAGACCTACTAGAAGACCCTTCAAGGTATATTGGTGGTCATTCTTGGTAAACTACATCCACCATACTACAAAGTTCCATAGGACATGTCTTAATGTGTTAAGACATTAGGATCCTATAACACATCACATCCTCCTAATGGTAATACAACCATGTTTATCTTCAAATTGTAGTCTCCAATAGAAATCTTGACAATTTTACATTTTATTTAATAAGGCAGTTTCTCCCTATTGGTGATCATGACCTCAAAAATGGAGTACATGAGACATAGTAATCATCATGTTTGGCTAAGTGTAGATCCAAAAAGTTGAGTGCTACCAAAGTCAATAATAATTATGATGGGATGCTTCTTAAAATACCCTTGAACCTTCATCATCTAGGGTGTGTTGTCTTTCCAAAGCATGCACTGAAATCTTAGGATTCCATTCATTGTTAACCATAGCCTCCCCCTTGGCATCAACTACTAAAGTGTTCATAGTTGAATCCCACTCCTTGGAAGTAAGAACTAACTCCACATATGAGTACTTCTAATTGTAATTATAACACAAACCCCTATTTCAATGAGCCTCAATTTCCTCCTACAATGATTTTTTTATCAATGGTTGTCTAGCTATTGTAGTGGGGTGTGGTCGGGGTGTCAAATAAGGATAAGTTAGTGGTGGTTTGTGAATATGGTAGTGAGCTACAAAATTATCCTTTACCATATTTTCTAAGCTAATAGCTTACATCATGTTCTTACGATCGAACATTTTGACTTTGACCTTGATCTCCTCTTTCAAGTCACTAATAAAACAACTTAGGAAGAAAGATTCATCTCGGTCCTCTATCCTATTTGCTAATTTAAAAAATTGGGTTGGATATTCTTGAACTGAACCAATTTGTCTGAGCTTTGTTAGGGTTCTTGTTAAATTTTCATAGGATCTAGGGCTAAATTGTATAAGTATATTCTTTTAACTTAATCCAATTTGAGGTACTATATGCTTTGTTGAACCATTGATGCCACTAAATGGCATCATGCTCTACTAATTGATAAAAATTTGATTTAGTTTAAAGTATGGTTTGGCCTTGTAAATCTAACTAGTGGTGTCATCCCCATCAAATTTAGAAAAAATAGCTTTGGTTTCCATGGAAGAGGGAGAGGTGCATGTAATCCTAAGCCCTATCCTTATCCCTAACTTGAAATGTGAACTAAAAAATTGTGTGAAATGGTATATTATTGGTTCCCCTAAAGGCCTTGTGAAGATAATTGTGACATGGTACCCTATAGTACATCATGTTTAATATTGAGCCTAGATATATTCTATACAATTTCATCAATTAGATCTAGTTTGTCAAGCTTTTACAGTTGTTGAAGAATGATGTTCTAAGTGGATTGAAGGTTTTAGATTTTTACTTCAATTTTTTTGAGTGATAGGTCCTAAGATATTCTATTGGCTACCATTGGAATCACTTGGGAGTGCCTAGAAGTGTCGCTAGCAACCATATTTTATGGATGAAAATCTAGTGATGAATTAGGCCATAGACTATGACTTCCTAGGGGCTTAAGATAAATCTTGCAAGCCATAAAGGATGTCTAAGTGAGTATGGCTCTCTAATTACCAACAATAATTTCACTAGGGAATAATGTTAAGAAACTAGCCATGATTTTACCTCCAAATGACAACTCTTTATATACTCTCTCATGATAAAATACTACTAAATAGGGTGTGAGGCCATTGAGCCTTTTCACTAGTGCTATACTTGAATCAATTACTCAGGGGTTCCCAAGGTACTCCTCATAATGAGTTCTAGGGCATATGTTGGCCCAAGTACTCTCCCTAGTTAAGCAATCAATACTTGCACCCAATCCTACAAGAGGTTATTAGACCAATACAAGCACTTATTAAACACCAAAATTAGGATCCTATAAAATAAAAAATGAGAGGAATTATTTTTGGACACCCTAAAGAAAAAGCAACCCTAAATGGTTCACTACTTTTTTATCACAAATATCTCATAAGGGTGAGGTGAGATCATACATAGGTGAATATGGTCCTAGAAGGAGATTTGATGCTAGATGTTAAGAATCTAGATTTAATTAAACAACAATACCATAATGATGTTAATAACCTACATGGAATTAAATAATGATACCAGAATATAAAAGCAATAGAGAGAATACAATCTTTATTGACTCATAAAATAACTTACAATATCACGGGCCACTTTGAGGGGGCTACCTCCTTTAAGAGAAAAGCTCCAATTCATAATAGATTTAATATTCAAGATACCTCCCACTTGGAAAGGTAGTACAATATATAGAATCTTACTAAGACAACTATTACTATCTCATGCATGTGGGATAATTACCCTAATTAGTACTAACTATTAACATCTATATATGACATCATTACAAATTAATAGTGCTGGTTAAAAATTAGGATGTTAGGATGGAGGTCCTAACATGCCCACATTCTTCGAAAAGATTTTTCCCTCAAAGCTTAAGATGTGAAAATTGTTATTGAAATTGTGGAAATTATTGCTAAAGTAGTTGAAGAAAATGTGAAAACTATTGTTGAAATTGTGTAAATTGTTGGTGAAGCTATGGATACTATTCCTAAAGCTATTGTTGATGCTACAGAAGTTGTTGCCAAAGCTCGTATATTGACTTGACTAAATTTCTTATGGCTAGGACCTTACTGGTAAAAGTTATGGGTCTTTCCTCTTACATCAATACTACACCACTAACACCTCTTGAAGCATCGCTTTCTATAGTAAATAATTTGGAGAAATATAGCTCTTGAAAGACTCAAACATGGTGGTCCAAGAGCTCATCTAGTTGGAAATAGTGGCTTGAGTTAACTGGTTGAGTAGGTTTCATAGAACAAAGTGGACCCACAACTCCATGAGAACCCTTTTTAAAAATATTTTCCTTGCAATGGGAGCTTACGATGATAGTTGACCTATTGGAAGGTCCTTCAACATATATTTATCGATAAACTACATCCATTGTGCTATGAAGTCCTATAGGACAAGCCTTACTATGTGAAGCCATTGAGCTCCAAGAACCACATCATAGCCTCCTTATGGTAAGACAAACATGTATGTATTCAAATTTTAGTCCCCAACAGAAATCTTGATATTTTTACATTTGCCTTTACAAGGCAATTCCCCCATTGATAATATTGATCTCAAAACTAGAGCATGAGTAAACATTGCAATCAACCTATCTAGCTAATTGTAGAGCCAAAATTTTGAGTGCTACTAGAATTAATAAAAATTATGAGGGGATGTTTCTTAAAATACTCTTAAACCTTCATTGTCTAGGATGTGTTAATTCCTTTTAAATCATGTATTAAAATCTTAGGATTTTGCTCATCTTTAATCATAGCCTCCCCCTTTGCATCCACTATTAAGGTGTCCTTAGTCAACTCCCACTCCTCAGATGTAGGATCTGACTCCACATCTAATAAATATATTTTTTATTGAATGCATTTATGTCATGGTTAGTCATTATCATAGTTATAACACAACCCTTTGGTTTGGTGATCCTCTATTTCCTCTTGTGATACTATTTTGATCAGTGGTTGTCTAGCTATTGTATTAGGGTGTGGTTGGGCTGAAAAATAAGGACAAGTTAGTGGTGGTTTGTTAATAAAGTAGAGAGCTACAAACCTATTATTTGCCAACTTTGCTAAGCCAATAGCTCCATCATGTTCTTAGGATTGAACATCTTGACTTCATCCATAATCTCCTCTTTTAGGTCATTAATGAAACAACTTTGGAAGAAATATTTTAGGCCCTCTATCCTATTTGCTAATTTCTCAAATTGGGTTTAATATTCTTGAACTAAACTAGTTTATCTGAGTTTTGTTAGGGTTCTTATGAAGTCTTTATAGGAGCTAGGGCTAAAGTGTACAAGTAGATTCTTACAAAACAAGTCCCAATTTGGGGTATCAAATGCTTACTCAAACCATTGATACCACTAAATTGTAGTATGATCTAAATTAAATGAAGCGATGGACATCTATTGATCAAAAGCAGTCTAGTTCATGTTAAAGTATTGTTTGGCCCTATAAATCCAACTAGTGGGGTTATCTCCATCAAATTTAGGAAAATCCAGCTTTGGTGCGCATGGAGGAGGGAGAGGTGCATGTAATCCTAAGCATATTCCTTGTCCCTAGCTTGAACTATGGACTAAAAAATTATATGGAGTGATACATTATTGATTTTCCTACAAGCCTTGTGAAGATAACTGTGACATAATACCCTGTAGAGCATCATGTTTAATGTTGAGGCTAGATATCTTCTATGCAATTTCATCAATTAGATCTAGTTTGTCAAGCTTTTACAATTGTTTAAGAATGGTGTTCTAAGTGGAGTGGAGGTTTTGGATTTCCACATCAATTTTCTCAAGTGATAGGTCTTAAGATCTTCTACCAACTACCATTAGAATCACTTGGGAGTGCCTAGAAGTGTTGTCGATGATTGCATGAAACTTGATTGATGAAACTCTAGCGATAAATTGGGTCCCAAACTACAACTTGCTAGGAGCTTAAGGTAAATCTCATTGGCCATAAAGGTTGTCTAAGAGAGTATCACTCTTTGATTACCAACAATATTTCTAGTGGAAATAATGCTAAGAAACCAATCATGAGTTTACCTCTAAACGATAACTCTTTGTATACTCTTTCATGATAAAAACGCTACTAAATAGGATGTGGGGCCATTGATCCTTTTCACTAGCAACACACTTGAACTTGTTACTCGAGGTTTCATAAGGTACTTCCCATAATGGGTTTTAGGGTAGATTGATGTGGATTTATCCAAAAAAAAAAACTTGCACATAAAACAAATAAGATGTTGCACTCCAAAAGAACTGCTTCATATTATGCATAAAAAGCCTTTAAATAGGCAAGTACAATTGGATATTGGATAAGAACATAGTTGTCAAAAATCTTATCCAATGTAAAATAGAAACTATAATGAAATAGAAACATTATGTCTCATTCCCTATCATTCCTTCCCATTATAGAAGCATTGGTCCCCAATCCCTATCATTCCTTCCCACTATAGAAGCATTGGTCCCCAATGCGTACAGGAAAAAATATTTTTGTTTAATTTTGTAGGATTATTATTTAATGATTTAATAAAGTACGCTACATGATCAATGTATGTGGACCATGCACGTGTGGTGCATGTGGTGCCCGCATGATGTGGAGCACATGTGTTGACCAAGAAATTGCCATGCAAAAAAGAAAGTGTGGGTGGGAAGAACAAAGATCCACCAAAACTGCTATAAGAAAAAATAGTAAAGGAAAACTGCATACGAAAACTGTGGGAGGTGGCCATGGTGGGGCACGTGTTGGTTGGGGAGCACACAAAGTAGGGCCACAAGAAAATAGGAACAACACAGAGTAGCCGAAGAGGAGGATAGAGTCGTAGAAATGTTGAGGGCCACAATTTATGTTGTTGATGAAGGCAAGTGATGGCAACAACATCGTTGAGGAGATAAGATCGCGAAGAGGCTGCCATGGTTGTAGAGCCAGTGGACCATAGAGAATAAATTGAGGTAGCATGAAATCCACAAGCTCCTCTTCTGAGTCATTGTAAGACAGATCAAGAATTTGCATCTTGTCAGCTTCAACTTCATGGAATTCATTATGAGAGTCCTCAAATGGATTTGCATGTTTTAAATATACAGCAAACAAACCTGCAACATTATCAGGTAAAATAACAACATAATTTTCATCAATTTCCTCTTCAACCAAAAGAATTTCTTTTTCTTTTTCAACATATTTTTTTTTGGTAGAAAGAACTTCATCTTCAGCAGATGCCATTTCTTCTACTAGCATGGCAACACGAATGGACTCAATATCCGTCAAGAGCGCTTTGGCTCTTTGAGATATCTCTTCGAGGGAGAGACTCTTTTTAGGCAGCATGGTGCCTTAAACAGATAGATAGAAAAGGAGCAGGAATGACTGCTCTGATACCAAACTGATGTGGATTTATCCACACAAAAAAACTCGCACATAAAACAAATAAGATGTTGCACTACAAAATAACTGCTTCATATTATGCATAAAAAGCATTTAAATAGGCAAATACAATTGGATATTGGATAAGAACATAGTTGTCAAAAATCTTATTCAATGTAAAATAGAAACTATAACGAAATAGAAACATTATGTGTCATTCCCTATCATTCCTTCCCATTATAGAAGCATTGGTCCCCAATCCCTATCATTCCTTCCCATTATAGAAGCATTGGTCCCCAATCCCTATCATAGATGTTGGCTCAAGTACTTCCCTCAGTTAAGCAATCAAGACTTTCACCCAATTCTGCAAGAGTTATTAGCCCAATGTAGGTGCTTATTAAACCACCAAAATTAGAATCCTACAAAACCAAAAATGAGAGGATTTTTTTATACCCTAAAGCAAAAGCAACCCTAAATGGTTCACCACTTTTTGATCACCAAGATTCCGTAAGAGTGAGATAAGAGCATGCAAAGATAAATATAACCCTAGAAGAAGCTTTGATACCAGATATTAAGAACCCAAATATAATTAAACAACAATAATAAAATGATATTAAGAATTTACATATAATTAAACAAAAATACTAGAATATGCAAGTAATAGAAAACATAATATTTATTGAATTATAAAAAAACTTACAATATCATGAACCACTTTAAAAGAACTACCTCCTTTAAAAGCAAAACTCCAATTTACTATAAATTTAAGATTTAAAATATCTCTCATTTAAAAAAATAATATAATATATAAATTTATTAAAACAATATAATTACCTTAATTAATACTAACTATTAATATTTACATATGACATCAGTAAAAATTAATAGTGTGATATTAAGGTGAAAGTCTTAACAAAAAAGTAAATACTAAGCCTATAGGTAGTTGTTCTAGTGGTTAAAGATGGTGGTTGTTTCTTAAGTGGTCTTGTGTTCAAACCCCGTGATGGTGGTTGTTGATGTAATTTGCATACGTTCTTCAAGAATAAATACTATTATTTTTTATAGGGAAAAAAAAAATTGGTCTTTAGTTTCTCGGTTTTAGGACATTTTTAAAAAGTAAATGTCATTATTCCCTTTGTCATTGCATAGTGTAACGTATTAAATTAAAATTGATGTGCGTAAGCTTGGAACTTCACAATGATATTTCGATGTTTAGGTTTAAATTAATTGATAACTTAAATCTACATTTTATGATATAGATTATACAAGATAATCTTTATTGAGTTAATTAATTATATTACGGTATTTAAATATGGTGTATAATTTTGTCGTGTGAATTTTTTTTTTAGTTTGATAGAGATTTGGTTACAACCACATTATTTTTAGTAGTTGTCAAGTGGAAGGTTCAAACCACAATGGCATGAACTTCATCCACCAAACCTATTCCACCTAGTTATTTTACTCAAAATTCTTATCGTCGTTTGTCTATCATTAGTCTGACACACACTCAAAATTTCGGATCAGAGACCACTACCTTTGCAAGAGGTTTCCCAAGGTTTAAATCTAAACAACTAAATTCAAGGTTTAAACATTAAACTTTATCTAAAGATTTTAAAATCTCCATTATTAGATCCAACTAAATTATACTAAATAAAATAAGATATAAAAGATTAATAGTCTTCTCATTTAAAACAATTCAATAGCCAAGATTTAAAAATATATATATTATTTATTTATGAATAAAATTAATTTAAAAAAAATGACTTATCACATTCCAAACCTGAGTGCATGTATGGCGGTTGGTTCCCTTCTTGTTCATTCGACCACATTATTTGTTTATTTAAAAAGGTATATGTTTGTGCCACGGGCCAACCATATCCAAAAGAAATTAATTAATTAAGGTGTGCCTAACCATATCACCTTTACAAAAGGCACATAATTACTAATCATCTACTTTGTTAGTGGGGCATTTACACTTATCTTCCGTATTTGCCACTTGTCATTTCTAGTTAATTTCGGTGCACTTTTAGATTGCATGTCACCTGAGATGTTGGAATCTTGATAGCGTGATCTTTAATTAACAAAAGAGATCCTTAAAGGTTGTTGGTTTGTCCAATTTGATCGCATCATACTAAAAAAAATATTGTTATCCTCTTTTTTAGGGATAAGAACCTAGACAGACTGCTTTATACTGTTTTCTTTTCTATGATAAACATGCTATGCTAGACTGTTTTTTACTCCAAATAAAAGTTCAAGTTTCAATATTTAAAAAATAGGATATATACACCTACTATTTAAATAACATAAAATAAGTGTATCTTTTCATCATATAATGACAAACATGTGTTTCATATATGCATCCCATTAAAGTAAACTCATGTTGGCCTTTTTCCACACGACGCACATAAAGAATGCTACATGCTAATAAGAGAATATTGTTATAGAATGATATAGTAATTTTCATAACCTTCAAGAAATGTTGTGATAAAATATTGTAGATAATAGTTAAAGAATTATAAGAATGTCTTAGGAGGGACATTGTAGTAGTAAGTTTTTGGGTTTTCATTTAGGAGAACCAAGTTCAAGTTCTCCTACTTTCGGTAGTAGAGGGCCAAGACCCTTCATAAAACTCATGTTTTATTCTAATATTTTAGCCCACAAAAGGATAGGTTGGTTGGTAGCGACCGAGTGCTTGCAGATGGGCTACCCTGATTTTATTTCTAGAAGGTCAAGGTTCTGTTGACTTTGTCTTTACCAATAAGCTAGGGATTATAGAGGTTTCCTACATAACAAAAAAAAAGAATGTAACTCTCAAGGGACTACAGAAGATTTGGAATATGTTAAGGAGGTTGTCCTCTCGAAGAGATAAATGATACTAGTTTCTCTTGTTTTAAGTTTTTGTAATTACTTATTGTTTTGAGTTTCCATGTTTCATTTATTTAATGCTACTATGGTTGGAAATGCAATATTAATCCTACTTTTGTTATTAGTCCTCATATTTATGGTTAGAATCATCCTTGTACAAAGTTCATTGTTTCAATATAATTTGAAACCAAGAATTTTTAGGTGAAATACTCACATCAACGGAGGAGGTTCATTCCAAGTGGTATCAAACTCCAATACCCAGGTCTTAGACAACACCCATACATGGATTTGAGCTCCCACATACCTTGTGTATATCAAAAGGCCCTTATTAAAAACCATGAGACAAACCTTCATACATAAAAAGTCATTTAGTCATGTAGTTATCCTTAGTGCACCAACAATAGCACTCAAGAAGATTACCCTCACATACTACAATAGCAGTATATTAGAGGGTTATCATAAGTACACACACCTCCTGGATTTTCCTCATTGTTAACCATAGCCTCCCCCTTGGCATCCACTATTAATGTGTCCTTAGTTGGATCCCACTCCTTGGAAGCAAGATCTAACTCCATATTTGGTAAATATATTTTTTGTTAAATACATTTATTCTCAATGAGTACTTATCATCATAAGTATAACACAATCCCCTAGTTCAATGAGCCTTTGTTTTAGCCTAAGATAATTTTTTTATCAATGGTTATCTAGCTATTGTAATAGGGTGTGGTCAAGGTGGAAAATAAAAATAAGATAGTGGTGGTTTGTGAAGATGGTAGTGATTTGAACACTTATCCTTCACCAACTTTGCTAAGCCAATAGCTTCCATCATGTCCTTACAACTAAACATTTTGACTTTGATCTTCATCTACTCTTTCAAGCAACTAAAACAACTTTGGAAGAAAGATTCATCTAGGTCGTCTATCCTATTTTCTAATTTCTCAAATTGGGTTTGATATTCTTGGACTTAAACAATTTGTTTGAGCTTTGTTAGGGTTCCTGTTAAGTCTTCATAGGAGTATTAGGATGTTAGGATGGAGGTCCTAACATGCCCACGTCCTTCAGAAAGATTTGTACTTAAAACTTAAGATGTGGAAATTGTTGTTGACATAGTTGAAGAGGCTATGGAAACTATTCCTAAAATTATGGAAATTGTTGGTGAATTCGTGGAAACTATTCCTAAATCTATTGCTAAGGCTATAGAAACTATTTCTAGAGCTTGTATGTTGACTTGACTAAATCTCTTGTGGCTAGGGCCTTAGTGGTAAATGTTATGGGTCTTCCCTCTTGCATCAATACTACACCAATTCCACCTCTCAAAGCATCACTTTCTATAGTAAAGGATTTGGAGAAATCTGGCTCTTTGAAGACTTAGGCATGGTGATCCAAGAGCTCTCCAATTGGAAAGGATGGCTTGAGTTAACTTGTTGAGTAGGTTTCATAGAATAAATTTGAGCCACAACTCCATGAGAACTCTTTTTAAATAAAATTTCCTTGCAATGGGAGCTTATGATGCTAGTTGGACCTGTTGGAAGATCCTTTAAGGTATATTGGTGGTCATTCTCAATAAACTACATCCATTGCTAGGACCTAATTTACTATGCAAAGCCATTGGGCTCATAGAACCACATCACAACCTCTTAATAGTAAGATAAACATGTATGCCTTCAAATTGTCGTGCCAAATAGAAATTTTGATATTTTTACATTTTTCTTTACAAGTCAATTTCCCCCATTAGTGATCCTGACCTCAAAACTAGAGCACGAGTAGACATAACAATCAGCCTATCTGGCTAAGAATAGAGACAAAAAATTGAGTGCTACTAGATTCAATAACAATTGTGAGGGTATGCTTCTAAAAATACTCTCAAACCTTCATTGTCTAGGGTGTGTTAAATCTTGCCAAAGAATGTATTGAAATCTTAGGATTTTGCTCATCATTAACCATAGCCTTACTGGAGAATATTACATTATTTGATACATGCAAATGTACCCCCATGGTACCTTTATGGTACAAATATAACTATGTAATATATTAGGGTTTGATTTTATAGTTTAGGTGAGTGATTTATATTTTCCCTTTATGTAAGTGTCTATGTGCAGGATATGCACAAGTGTCATGTAAGAGTATAATGTGCAGGATATGCACAAGTGTCATGTAAGAGTGTAATGTGCAGGATATGCACAAGTTTCATGTAAGTAAGAGTGCAAGTGTATAATGAGAGAATGTGCACAAGTGTCATGTATATAAGTGTGCAAATATGTAATGTAAGAATGTGCACAAGTATCTTGTATATAAGTGTGAAAATATGTAATGTAAGAATGTGCACAAGTGTCTTGTATTAGGAGTGCATGTAGGAGAGTAAGAGTCATGTAGAAGTGTGTAAGTGTCATAAAGTTAAGTATGCATGTAATAAGAGAGTGAGGAGTCTAGTATACAAGTGGCAAGATGAGAAACCAAAGGTCAAAAATAGGAAAGGTTGCATCTCCTAGATATTTGAGGAGTGCATTAGTCAAGTATTGAAGAGTCACATTTTATGTCTATATTATGGAGACAAAGCTCCATACAATGTAAATGGGAAAATAGTTTGTAGTGATGACCATAACAAGCGTTCATAATAAATCATATATACAAATTTTGAGCAATTTTATTGTAAGTATTCTTCATGCTTACACATGAATAATTTTGATCATTTACATTCATATTTGATATTATAGTGAATGTTATTATATTTATATTGGCATGATTATATATTTGATTGCTCATATATTTAATTCTACTATTGATTATTGATATTGAGACCTAAGATATTATGGTTTAATTATATTGGGACCTGAGATAGTTTGAGATAGTTTGGCTTAAAAGCCAACAAGCCTCCCCTTGACATCCACTATTAAGATGTCCTTAGTTGGATCCCACTCCTCAAAAGCAAGATCTACCTCCACATCTAGTAAATATAATTTATTTTGAGAGCATTTATGTTGTCATGACTACTTATTATAGCACAACCCCTTGGTTTGGTGAGCCTCCATTTCCTTCCAAGACAATTTTTTGATTGGTGGTTGTCCAGATATTGTAGTGGGATGTGGTTAGAGTAGAAAATAAGGACGAGTTAGTGGTGGTTTGTTAAGAAAAAAGAGAGCTATAAAATTATTCTTTGCCAACTTTGCTAAGATAATAGCTCTATCATATTCTTAGGATTGAACATCTTGACTTCATCATTGATCTCCTCTTTTAGGCCATTATTAAAACAACTATGGAAGAAAGATTCTAGATCATCTATTGTATTTGATAACTTCTCAAATTGGGTTTAATATTCTTGAACTAAACTAGTTTGTTTGAGATTTGTTAATATTCCTATGAATAATTTATAGGAGCTACGACTAAAGCATACAAGTAGATTCTTGTAGAGCTCATCCCAAGTTGGGGTACGAGATGCTTTATCAAATTGTTGATACCACTAAATGGTATTATGCTCTAAATTAAATGAAGCAATGGACACTCGTTGATAGATAGGAGTCTGATTCAGGTTAAAGTATTGTTTGACCCCATAAATCCAATTGGTGGGGTCCTATCCATCAAATTTAGGAAAATCCAACTTTTGTGCCCATGGAGGAGGGAGAGGTGCATGTAATCCTAAGTCTAATACTTATCTCTAGCTTGAATTGTGGACTGAAAAATTATGTGGAGTGGTACATTATTGATTTCCCTATATGTTTTGTGAAGATAACTAGATACAGTACCCTATAGAGTATCATGTTTAATGTTGAGCCTAGATATCTTTTCTGAAATTTCATTAATTAAATCTAGTTTGTAAAGACTTTTTAGTTGTCAAAGAATGGTATGCAAAGTGGAGTGGAGGTTTTGGATTTCCACATCTATTTTCTCAAGTGACAGATCCTAAGATCTACAAACTGCCATCAAAATCACTAGGGTATGCTTGGAAGTGTTGTCAATGATCACATGGAATTTGATGTATGAAAATCTAATGACAAACTGGGCCCCTACCTATGGCTTTCTAGGGGTTTAAGGTAAATCTCACCATCCATAAAGGTTGTATAAGAGAGTATCACTCTTTGATTACCAACAATATTTCTAGTAGGGAATAATTCTGAGAAACCAATCATGAGTTTACCTCCAAACGATAACTTTTTGTATACTATCTCATGATAAAAACACCACTAAATAGGGTGTGGGGTTTTTGCCCCTTTTCATTGGCAACACACTCGAATCAATTACTCAAGGGTTCCTAGGGTACTCCTCATAATGAGTTTTAGGGCAAATGTTGGCTCAAGTACTTCCTCGAGTTAAGTGGTCAAGACTTGCACCCGATCCTACAAGAGTTATTAGCCCAATGCATGTGCTTATTAAACACCAAAATTAGGATCCTACAAAACCAAAAATGAGAGAATTTTTTTGGATACTCTAAGGCAAAAGCAATCCTAAAAGGATCACCACTTTCTAGTCATCAAGCTTTCGTAAGGGTGAGGTTATAACATACAAAAGTGAATATGATCCTAGAAGGAGATTAAATACCAGATGTTAAGAACCCAAGTGTAATTAAACAACAATAGTAGAATTATATTAAGAACCTTCGAGTAATTAAACAACAATACCCGAATATGCAAGCAATAGAGAGAACACAATCTTTATTGAATCATAAAAGAACTTACAATATCATAGGCCACTTTGAGGGGCTTCCTCCTTTAAGAGCAAAGCTCCAATTCACAATAGATTTAAGATTCAAGATGCCTCCCACTTAGGAAGGTAGTACAATATATAGAGTCTTACTAAGACAACTATTACTATCTCATGCATGTGGAGTAATTACTTTAATTAGTACTAATTTTTAATATCAACACATAACATCATTTTTTTCAATTGATTGTATGGGATTGAAACGGGCCCCCACTCGTATTACATCATCACCACATAGTGGTATTACAATAAAGCTTGGATATTATCCATGTATTCCTTGACAAGATTTGAACCTTGATCTCCTCCTTGAATATTGAGGAATCTAACTCATTGAGATAATACCACTTAATATCTACATATAACATCATTACAAATTAATAATATTAAAAATTAATAATATCAAATAAAAATTAAAATGTTACAATAAAAATCCTAACAAATAATAAATACTAATATTTTTTTTGATCTTTAGTTTCTTGGTTTTAAATTTGATAACATTTTTAAAAAGTAAATGTCATTATTCCCTGTACTATTCTAAATTAAGATTGTTGTGAGTAAGATTGTATAATGAACATTTTAAATTAATATTGATGTGCGTAAGGTTGGAACTTCACAATGATATTTGATTTTTAGTTTTAAATAAATTGACAACCTTTGGAATTTCACAATGATATTTGATCTTTATTTTTAAATAAATTGATAACTTAAACCTTGTACAATTATTTTTATACATTTTATGGTATAAATAATATAAGATGATCTTTATTGAGTTATTTTTTTTAATTTGGTTATTGTGAGAAATTTTCTAGGGTTGAGTAGTCTTTTTTTCAACCATAACCCCTCCTAAAGTTGAGCGTTATACTTATTATTAGGGAATTTAACACAAAGCCACCACACACCCATCCCCTCGCAGGGCCGCGGTTTGAACCTTGGACCTTTCGAAAAAGAGCCAAAGCTTACACCGTTGTGCTGCACCCAAGTGCTATTGAGTTATTTAATTATACTATGGTTACCTAAGCATGATGTAAAACCTTACCATTAATAAAATTTAAACGTAAAACCTTTATCTAAAGAGTTTAAAATCTCAATTGTTAAATCTAATTAAGTTATACTAAATAAAAGAAGACAGAAAATTAATAGTCTTCTGGTTAAAAAACAATTTAATGGCTAAGATTTAAAATTATATATATTATATATTTATGAATAATAAAAAAAAAAACATTTACTTATCACATTCCAAGCGTGAGTGCATGTATGGTGGTTGGCACCCTTCTTGTTCATTCGATCACATTATTTGTTTATTGAAAAAGGTCGATGTTTGTGCCACCTGCCAACCATATCCAAAACAAAATAATTAATTAAAGTGTGCCTAACCATATGACCTTTACAAGAGGCACATAATTAATAAAATTATGTACTTTGTTAGTGGGGCATTTACACTTATCTTCCGTATTTGCCACTTGTCATTTCTAGTTAATTCCGGTTCATTTTTTGTTTGCTTGTCACCTGAGATGTTGGAATCTTGATAACGTGATCTTTAATTAACCAAAGAGATGCCTAAAGGTTGTCGGTTTGTCCTATTTGATCGCATCATACTAGAAAAATATTATTATCCTCCTTTTTTAGGGATAAGGATCTACACAGACTGCTTTATACTTTATACTGTTTTCTTTTATTTATAATGATAAACATGCTAGACTGTTTTATAGATTGAGTGGGTTTGGTGTGAAGCTTTATACTCGAGAGAAAAGTTTATACTACTAATTAAATAACATAAAATAAGTATCTTTTTACCAAAAATCATAAAATAAGTCTTTTTGATTACCGAGGTTTAAAAAAAAAAAAAATTATAGGATTGTAAAAGATTTGGAATATGTTAAGACGGTTGTTCTTTCGAAGAGCCAAATGATATTAGTTTCACTTGTTTTAAGTTTTTGTAATTACTTGTTTTGAGTTTTTATGTTACACTTATTTAGTTTTACTATGATTGGAAATGCGATATTAATTCTACTTTTTTCAATAGTTCTTATATTTATAATTAGAATCATTTTAGGTACAAAGTTTCTTGTTTTAATACAACTTGAAACCAATAATTTCTAGTTGAAATAATCACATTAGTGAAGGAGGTCCATTTCAAGTGGTATCAGACTTCAATATCCAACCCTTAGACAACACCTATACACGGATTTGAGCTCCCACATACCTCGTGTATATCAAGAGACCCTTATAAGAAACCATGATCCAAACCTTTAGATATAAGAAGTTATTTAGTTGTGTAATTATCCATAGTGCACCAACAATAGCACTAAGGAAGATTACCCTCACATGTTGTAGTAGCAATATATTAGAGGGCTATCACAAGTACACACACCTCAACCTAGATTTTCTTTCTTCCTTGAGTTTTACTTGTGGTAGTTTCATAATTGCACTAGTCTTATTATTAGTAGGATAAAAAACACAAAGTATAGAGGCTAAAGAGTTAGTTTTTCTTGGGATAGTGTGATCATCTAGAAAAAAAGAGTAAAAAACATCATTTTGTAGTATATCCCACTTCGACCACCTTTTTAAGTTGATCATTTTGATATATAACACACATACTTTTTTTGAACCTTACTCAATATAATAACCTGCTAAAAATAACAATTTTATTTTTAGTAAATGCCACCAGAGACTAAAACTTAAGCAATGGAAGCCATAATGCACAAGATGGAGAAACAACTCATTAAGTTGGATGATATAAATGAACATACGACCAAGATATCTACCCTCACTAGTTTGGTTGCAAATTTCAAACATATATACAGGACTCAATGAGTCAAAACATTGAAGTGATTAAGTTTAACAATTATGGATAAATTAAAAATAGTCCCGTAGGTCATAAGGGAAAAGATCTTGATAGGTCAAAGTTTTCTAGGGACATGATTGAGGATAAATATTAAAATTCAAGAAACCATAAAGGCATAACTCCTAAACTCCCCAAACATACAACCGTATAGGTACCCCTACCCTAAAAAAAAATAAGATTTAGAATATGGTGGAGTTATTGGATGTAGGATTTATCCGCCCAAGTACAAGTATTTTTCTAGCCCAAGTATTGTTAGTATGCAAGAAATATGGATCATGGAGGATGTGTGTGGACTTCTATGAACTTAACCATATCACCATCAAGAATTATTCTCCATACCAATGATTTATGACTTACTAGATGAACTACATGAGGTACAATATTTTACCAAGTTGGACCTTCGATCTGGATACCATCAAATCCACATACATGATGATCATATAACTAAAATAGCTTTTAGAACTCGTAAGGGGTACTATAAGTTCTTGGTTATACCTTTTGGTCTCACAAATGCACCATCCACTTTCCAAGGATTGATGAATAAGGTTCTCAAGCCATATCTATGAAAGTTTACCTTGGTCTTCTTTGATGATATTTTGGTATACAATAAGACATGGGAGGAACACCTTTAGCACATCAACCATGTTTTGAAACTACTATAGGAAAATTAACTCTATGTCAAACAATCCAAGTGTGTCTTTGGGAGAAAGGAAGTGGAATATTTGGAACATATTGTGGCCAGGTATGGGGTGCATGTGGACCCTACAAAAATTGAGATCATGAAGGAAATACCCAAACCCAAAATACTAAAGAGTCTCTAGGGATTCCTCAAACTCACAGGGTACTACCACAAATTTGTCAAGGATTATGGTAAAATTACAAAACCCCTAATAGCTATGCTTTGCAAATATTTTATTATGTGAAACCATGAAGTAAAATAGGCTTCCCTTACTCTAAAAAATATTAAGTACGACACCCTAGTTCTAACAATTCCTAATTTCTCCAAGACCTTTGTAATAGAGAGTGATGCATTAAGGGTTGGATTTAGGGTCATACTCATGTAAGAAAGTCAACTCCTTGTATTTATTAGCAAGGTATTATAAGGATTTAATCTGGCCAAATCAATTTATGAAAAATAAATGATGGCCATAGTCTTTGTAGTCCTCCATTAGCAACTATATATGATAGGGTGACATTTCATCATTAAGACAAATCACCCTAGCCTAAAATATCTACTGGAAAAAAAAATTCCTTCCCTTGAGCAGCAAAAATGGGTCACTAAGCTCTTAGGGTTTGACTATGAGATTGTCTACCACAAGGGTAAGGAGAATGTGGTAGTAGATGCCCTTTTGAGACTTCTAGAAACATAAGACACTCTATATGCAATATCCATCCTCCAAGTTGATTGGCTCAAAGAGCTCAAGTCAAAGTGGTAAGTGACTCCACACTCGCCAAAATTATTCAAGACATTTAGATAGAAATAAAGGATCATCCAAATTACACATGGAGTGAGGAGATACCCTACTACAAGTAGAATATTGTTATCCCATCAACTTCAGAACTTAGGTCCTAATTTATTTTTAAATGATTGGAATTGAAACAGGTGCCACCCATATTACATCATCATCATAAAGTGGTATTACAACAAGTTATCTATTTTAACATGCATTCTTTAGCATTATTTGAACCCGAGTCTCCTTTGTTAAAGTCAAGGAATATAACCAATTGAGCTACTATCATTAGATAAAATTTTGAGTTAAAAATACAGGTTTTTATGAGGGGTACCAATCCCATCATACCGGGGTTTGAACTTAAGTCTCTTGAATGAAAATCTAAATATATACCACTATGGTATCCCTCTTGGGACTTTTAAAATTTTTGAGTTAAAAACATGGGTTTTTATGAGGGGTCCTGATGCCCTTGTATGGGGGTTTGAACTTGGGCCACCTAAATGAAAACTCAAAGACATACCGCTATGATATCCTTCACGAGAATAAATTTTTGAGTTAAAATGTGGGTTTATATGAGGGGTCTTGTCCCCTTGTACTAGGGTTTGAACTTGGATCTCCTAAATGAAAACCAAAAGATATACCACTATAGTATCCCTCACTTGAAAATATTTAATAGAGCTCCAATCTTCACCAATAGGTAGATACATTGGCTTCTTGCGTACATATGAATGGGTCAAATGCAATTTTTATTATTTGAGTTTGAAGATAGATATAAACTAGTTTGTAGATATCTATGGTATATCCTAGTTTCAAAAAGGAGAAAAAATTAAAGCATCAAGTTTGCTTCAACCTTTACCCATTTCTAATTCATCATGGATAGATATTTTGATGGAATTCATCGAAGGACTTCCTCTAGAAGGTTAAAAAATAGTGATCATGGTGGTAGTAGATAGGTTAACCAAGTATGTTCACTTCTACTCCTTGGGTCATCCTTATAATGTACATACAATCACATAAATTTTTATGGACTTAGATATTTCATCTTCATGGGATCCCTCACTTTGTAGTCAGTGATCACAACAAGGTATTCACTAGTAAAATTTGGGAGGAACTCCACCGTATTGAAGGGACACAGCTAAGACAAAACGTCTTATTATTCATAAACTAATGGCTAGACTAAAGTGGTCAACAAATATTTGGAGATCTACCTTAGGTGCTTTGTCTCTTAACAACAATCCAAGTGGAGCTAAGAGCTTCCCCTAGCTGAATGGTGGTACATTACCACTTTTCACACAACCACTAAGATGGCTCCCTATGAGGTTGTATACAACCAATCTCATTTTACACTTACCTCTTACCTTCCTAGCAATTCAAAGGTCGAGGTTGTTTATAGAGTCCTCACTAGTTGATAGGAGATCTTAGCTACCTTGAATAAAAATTTGGCAACCACACAAAATTACATGAAACAACAAGTAGATCAACACAAGAACAAGAGAGAGTTTGTAGAAGGTGACACGATTTTTTTATCTCCAATCCTATAAGAAAATATCCCTGTAACACAAGGGGTAACACAAATAGGCACCAAATGTCTATGGATATTATAAAGTACTTCAATGGATAAGGATGATACAAATTGAAGCTATCAATATCATCTAATATCCACTATATTTTTCACATAATTTGTCTAAAGAATATGGTGATGAAGCATATCTCGATACAGGCGGTCCTTCTAGAACTAGATGAAGAAGGATCTAGTGTTCTTGAACTAGCAACCATCCTAGAATATTGGACTTGACACCTTCGCTCCCACAACATTGCTAAAGTCCTTATATAGTGGCATGAGCTCTAACTAGAAGATGCCACATGAGATCCATTGCAAGAACTCCAGCAATAGTTTCCCATTTTTCAACTTTAAGAACACAACTTTTCTAAGGGGATAGCATCTTATGGACCCCATTAATGTAACCCATGTTGACCTTTTGCCATATGGTATATATAAAAAAGACCACATGTCAATGAACAGGTTGGAGAATATTGTCATAGAATCACATATGTAACTATCATAGAATCATATATGTATCAAAGAATATTCACATAGAATAACCAAAAATATGATTGTAAGTATTATAAAAAGGCAATAGTGTAACCCTCATAGGACTAGAGAAGATCTGGATAATTTTGTTAAGGAGGTTACCCCCTTGAAAAGGCAAGCGATATTAATTTCTCTTGTTATGAATTTCTATAATTACTTGTTCTAAATTTCAATGTTACATTTATTTAATGCTAGTGTGGTTAAAAATGTGATATTAATCTTATTTTTGTCATTAGTCATTGTATTTACAGTTAGAATCATCCATAATTCATATTTTTTTTTTGTTTCAATACAACTTAGCACCAAGAATTTCTAGGTAAACTACTCACATTAGTGGAGGAGGTTCCACTTTCTTTATCCTTAAAAATTGAATGTGTGATATTCTTTATAAGTCAACAAAAAATGTTGAGATTCACTTTTTTTTATTATAAGTTAGGTTTATAGTAGTTTTCAATAATGTAAACAAACAAAAATATTTTTAATAGTTATATATTATATTTTATATATTACATTTTTTTAATTAGTTTTTGGATTAAAATAAGTTTTTAATATATTTTCATTCTGTACTATCATTACATCAAATATCATCTTGTAACATTTGAACTTAGTTTTCTCCACTAATAGTATATATCTATATGACTTCAATGGGGTTAACGGAGAAGACTTTTGAACTCCAAATAGAAGTACCAACCTATAACCTTGTGGATGTTAAAAACTACTTTTCAACCTTTTTATTGAACTCATCCCATTTAATAAATGTAAAGGTTTATTTATTTGATTTGGAAATTGGTTTATGGTGTAAAAATATTTTTTTTGCTATTTTTTTCAAAATATTTTATCACTATATATAAAATTATTATATCTATGATCAATTTAATTTTTTTCAATGAGTTTACATAGGTTTTTGTGAGGGGTCCTAACCCCCTTGTACTAAGTGGGGTTTGAACCTTGGGCCTCCCAAAGAGAGGCCAAAGCCCTTACCACTATAGTAAGCTTACAACTAAAATTTAATTTTTTTTTGGTTACATAGGAGAGTTGGTTACAATTACTATTTTTAGTAACCGAAAAGTGCAGGGTTCAAACCACAGGGTCTGCTCCCAAAAAAAACCTATCTATATTGTTCTTGTTGATCCGACGTGATATGGGGACCATCGATTGCTCAGGGTTTGTACTGTCAACGTCGGTCTGGCGTGCACTTAGAGGATTCGGAGCAGACTACTACCTTTGCAAAGGGTTTGCTTTCCCCCAAGGTTTTAACCTAGGTCTCTTCTTGGTAAGTGCCTAGCCACACCTGCACTTACCAATCCACAACTAAAATTTAAGTTTACATGGGTTTTTATGAGGGGTCCTAACCCCCTGGTACTAGGGTTTGAACTTGGGTCTTTCGGATGAAAACCCAGACATACCACTACAGTATCCCTCACAGGTCATCTATAGTTAATTTTAATTAATTACAAATATTATTCTATTAAATAAAATAAAATATGGTACCATTTTCTATTATAATTATTCTATATAAAATCTATGTAATGTTTTCAAAAATATTAACAAGATTATAATTAAAAAACCACACATTAATCCAATGATTAATTATAATAGTAAATTTAAAATTATTTTAAATATGATTTAAATTTAAATTATATTTTTTTGTAATAAAATTATTTATATTTAATATTTTTAACATGTTTCATCTTAAACTATTATTAAAAAACATTTCAACTTAAATCGTGTTTAACTAAAGGATATAAAAGGCTATAGTAATGAAAACTCAAGGTATGTACTAGACAAAGGCTTTAAGAAGAAGAAATTTCCACATAAAGACAATAAAAAGATATATGTATAGAGAGATATAAAAATTAAATGGAGAGTAAAGGTGCTCACATTAGCTGACACAATACTTTTGTACATTAAAAACAAGAGACAAAAAGATGCTCACATTAGCTGACACAAGAGACAAAAAAGAACAATGAAAGGAGAAGATATATACCTTTGTACGTCAAAAACAAAAAAGTATTGAATGTTAGAATGAAAAGGTTATAATGATATATGAGTTAGCTAAAACTCTCTTATATGATTTCTAATATACTTAGTCCAAATAAGAGGTCCATGGTTCAAATATTAAAGGGATAGGATATATACATCTTGTAAGTGAATAACACAACATAAGTACCTATATAGTGGGCTCAAAGGAGTACAAGGTAATTTGATATGTATAATACTCATAGACTTTATATATCAAACTAATACAATAATGTATATTTTCATTCGATATTGAAATCATCATTCATATTAAGCAAATACTCTAATCCTTATAAATAATTAATTCATGTTTTTAATTATTATATTTTCAATATGAATTGAATTGAATTTGTATTAATGTCCATCAATGACCAAAAGAGGTCAATAGGATTGTAAAGTAAGACATATACAAAGCAATGGGAGTGCCTCATGCAGCTCCAGAGAAAATAAAGTAAGAAAAACAGTAAACAGAATGACATATGATATAAAAGATCTGTGGATCAAGGATTACTCCCAACATTCAAGGCTGAATAGAAGTGAGTAGTTGCATGTTTTCACTACATTGGATCTACAATTATTGGAAAGTACAAAACAATACACAATTACATTGTTAGCTCTAACATATTACACTAAAAATACCAAAAATAAACCTTTAATTCAAACATATAAGTTTGACCTACTAGGTGCATGAGTGTGTGCTATGTGGGGTGTGGATATGAATCACCTAGTGTATATACAAATGAAATGGTATGAAAATATAGAGGATATAAGAATATGGATACATTGAAGTACGTGTTAGAAATGCCTGTTCATTATAAAATAGACTTATGTCTTATTGAAACATTTAATATATGATAAGCATGTCATTTGTTGGAATATGTGTTGGTTAAGATTTTTTTGATGCCATGACTGACTCTTGTAATTGAATTGCTCATATTTTCCCTTTGGTCCCATGTGATCCTTGAAAAAAGTGCTTTTGTAATTTCTTAAAATATTTATTCCTAAGGGTCAATCTCACAACCTTAACCTAAAGGTATCATGTATTTGGGTATAAATACCCCTTTATACTAACCATTTGCTTATTGGTTGGAATGTAATTATATTTCCATTTAGTGAGCTTATTTGGTTTCCATGCACACCCCATCATATTCCATGTTCGTTTTTATACTATGTATTCTTTTGGTAAACAATATTGGGTAATGTTTGATTCCATTCATTTTGGAAACTACTATGAAATCCAACATGGTATCAAAGTGGGTGTGAATCTTCATTACTCAATTGCTTACATTGATAGGTGTTTTTTTCTAGATTTTATTGATGACAAATTTTGTTGGAGCTAGCTAAGAAGATTTTTTTGAAGGTTTATGAAGGTTTATGATGTAATTAGAATAATGGTTTTTAGATAAAATCCTAAGTGAACTTGGATTGTGAGGATCTCACTAGGATTAGCATATTTGCTCTAGGAGAAATATTTACAAATATATTTCATTTTTTTTCTCATTGGTATTCAATCTTGTTTTTTGATTTCTGGCCAGATGAATGCCCTAGTTTCAAGATTGGGTTTTCTAAGATTTTTTGAAAACCTCATTTATATTTTAGAATTTTTTTGAAAATCTATTTCCTTTTCTCTTTTGGATTTTTTTTTCCAATAGTATTACAAATGAGAGCATAGATTGCTTGAACACATTGAAAGAAGAAAAGATGAGACTATATTTTCTTATATAGACATATGGTGCCAAATAAGTCATGGTATGCTTCTATGCTTAGCAAAGACCTCTGAGCCACTTGAAAAAGTTACAAAAATAGTTTGACAACTTTTCTAGTTGTATTGACATGAGAAGATATCCTGATTGCTTGTGTTCAATAAAAGGGTTGTGTAGGAAAATCATAATTCATATAGATAGATAGTCAATATTTCTAGATTCTTTAAAAAAATGTAGGGATGGTCCCAATTCAATACGTTTGCTCATTTTACCTCTAAGTACTCCAAATTTACATTTGGAAAGTTTTGTCATTTCCTTATAAAATTTAAAATTTTGAAATTAAAAAATAGAATATTCTAGGGAATATTTCCTAGAATTGAAACAACTCCCAAGCACTTGGATGTGTGCCTAAATTAACATGAAATAGGCCCACATTATCACAGGATACTAAAAATATCAATGCCTACAGTTATTATGAGTTTAAATTTATTGGTAGCACTTTCCCTCCCAAGTAGGGTGCTTGAAGGGTTGGCTAACCAAACCCCTCTAAGGTATTGGGCTATAAGAGGTCCTAAGTTAAAATCCTCACATGGCCCTTCCTTTTGAAAACTGGTAATATTAGATGACATGGCAACCTATGATGATATGATACCTTGTGATGATATGGTATTAGATGGTATCACCCCTTTGCATAATTGTGATGATGTGGTAGGGTTGTATGAATGCCATGTATAGTTAGCACAACTAGGATGATGTTACCTCTTTGCACAACTATGATGATTTGGTAGGGTTGTAAATATGCCACATATAGTTTGTACAAATGACATGGTACTCCATACAAATTATTTATTAGCCAATGCATAAATCCTAAGGTGACACATGGTAGTCCATATGGATGATGTGCCAGATTGTACATGTGACTTGATAACATGTGCATGAATCATTAGGCGACATATGGTAGCTAATATGGCAACATGTACACCTAACTTGGTTATTAGTGTTATAATACTATGGTGACACATGGCATTCCATACAAGTGATATGGCAATCCATATGTTAGGAAACTACTATTAAAAAAACACTCACTCACATAAAATATTGTAAATAAATATAAATTCATCAATAACAAAATAACACTATGTAGAAAGTAATTGCAGAATTGAAACAATATCACAAAATAACTCAGTATCACAGGCCTCTTTGAGGGGGAAACCTCCTTCCATGAATCCACATAAAAAGAATACTTTGATATATTAATTTCCTACGCTCGTGCGGTGTATAATTTTTAAGCATTTTTCTTGTTACTAAATAATTTACAATATTAACATACCAAGGGGTAAAAATAGAAAGAGCAATTTCATTAACTTGCAAAAATATAAATTCATACATGGCTCCATGTATTTTAAATAAAAGCTTCATGCAACCCTAACCCTAAGCTCAAGAGTTGGCTTACATGCAAAATGCCACTCGAGCTAGAATCTTCTACCAAACATCTATTACATTCTTGATAACAGGCACCTTACTAGGCACCTTACTTGCCACATAAGATTACAAAAGTATTACAAAATAACATTATAAATGGGTCTCCACGTTGGAAGTGGGTCATTACATAATCAAATGAAAATTACAAAAAAATGTTAGGATGGGGTCCTAACATGTCCTTCAGCTTCAAAAAGCTTTGTCCTCAAAGTTTTAGATGAGGAAACTGGTGTTGGAGCTATTGGAGAGACACCCATGTAGCATCTTCTGGTTGTAGACCATAGCACTAAACAAGGACCTCAGTAATGGATCAGTTATAAAGAGTGCAAGTCCTACGATCTAAAAATTGTTTTGGCTCGAGCAAGATAGAACCTTCTTCATCCAATTTTGGGAGGGTAGATTGAACCTTACATGATTGCCCACAACCTTCTTAAGAGAGGATACATGAAAAATATGGTGGAACTTGGAAGTCGATGGTAGGGCCAATTTGTATGCCATGGTACCAATCCGCTATAAAATCTAGTAGGGCCCATAGTATTTGGCAGTGAGTTTCTATCACCTACGATGCTAGAGGGATGATTGTTTGTATGGCTACAAGTGAAGGAAGACCATATCACCAACATCAAAGCTACACTCAGAATAATGTTTATCAGCTTGTTGGCACATCCGGTTCTGGTCCACTTCCAAACTCATTTCCTGTTGATGAAGAATATCAACATGTTGGCTGAGTGTAGTGTCGATTGCATAGACCTTGGAGCTACCTGGAATGTAGGAGGAGGGTGTGAATGGAGATCATCCATAAACTAATTCAAAATGAGTGACATTGATCATTGTGTTATAGGAAGTATTAAACCACCACTTGGCTAAGGGAAGCCACTTCACCCATTGTATAGGATGATAAGAGGTAAAGCAATGAAGGTAGATATCCAAACATTTGTTGACAATCTCAGTCTAGCCATCCATTTATGGATGATAAGATAAACTTATTTTGAGTTGAGTTCCCTATAAATTAAATAATTCTTGCCAAAAATTACTAGTGAATGTAGGCTCACGATCAGACACAATGGAGACGTGTATGCCATGAAGGTGGAAGATAGAATCGAGGTAAATTTGGGCAACAATGGAGGCCATGTAAGGATGGAAGAGGGAATAAAAATGAGCATACTTTGAAAGACAATCCACTACCACAAAAATAATTGATTTGCCTTTGGACTTAGGTAACCCTTCAATAAAGTCCATGGAAATATTTGTCCAAACCTATTTGGGAATAGGCAAGGATTGTAGAGTTCTTGTAGAATGCATCATTTTGCCTTTCATCCATTGATAGGTGTCACATGTTATCACAAAAATTGTGTATGTCCTTCTTCATACCTTTCTAGGAAACAATTTGATTAATCCTTTCATATGTTTGAGGAATCCAAAATGGCCTGTAGTGGGGGAAGCATGCATTTCTTTCATGAGAATTTCCTAGAGTGGAGACGTGTGAGGAACAACAAGGTGTTGGTGGTAGCATAAATCTTATCCATTATATCTTGAACCCCATTATTGAGGCCTATGCATCTATCGATTGTATGACTATTGATGTGGTGGAAGGTGCATTGTTCATTGGCATGAAGAAGTATTTTTTCTTTTGGGTTCAATAGATTAATAGGATGAATCTCTATCATTTTAACTTTGAGGTGCTACTCTAGGATAACAATAAAAGTTCATCTAGTTGGGAGTAACTCCTTTTGAGTTTATGTTATTGAGGATTCCTTAAGATAATATTTTAAAGGTTCATGGCAACACTAACATTGTTGGCTTAGAGAGATGTTGTGAATCCATAGCCTACAATATGTTTATTTTTATATTGTCCATTCAAGTTAGAAGGAGGTTTATATTCCTATTTATGAGAAATAGTCTTTAATTTCCCTCCTTTGATAAGGGTGGACTCTAATCTCTTAGCCATGTCAATGACATCTTTGAACAAAGACACACTAGTTGGAATTCTAATTTCTCATTTAGATTTCTTATAAAGATGTCTAGTAGGTATCTAGGTTGAGGGATGTATTATAGTATCCCCATTAGGGCTTGTCATATCATTCAGAAGATGGATAAATTCTCATCTTTGGAATTTTTTAGTTGGTATAGGTCACTAATGGTGACCTTTTCCTCAATATAGATGGGAAATTTATTTATTGCACATTTCAACAAGGTACCCAAAGCTTTTCAAATAATACCTTGGTATCTACTACCACCATTCCAAAGTAGGGCCACTAAAAATATTAGGGAATATTTTTAGGAGTAATGTTTTATTATTAGAAATGTTGCTACAAGCAGTCTCAAATAGTCTAAGGTGGTTAACATGATCCTCTTTTCCTTTGTACATTTGAAACTTAGGTATCTTAGGAAGAAAGGGATGACTAGCTAGAAAAGGATCTAGAGGTTGGTTACACAAGTCATCATACGAGTACTTAAGACTAGATGACGATCCTTGGATAATAGCCATTTGTTGTTTCAATTGTTCGAATTGAGTGGTTAAGGCTTGAAATTTAGGAGAAACATAATTTGATGATGCAAAAGGTATATGCTAGGAGATAGAGGGTATCTATTGATAATTTTTGTAAAATGAAGGTTGGTATACCTAGGCATATGAGTTAAATCAATGAAGTGAGATGTTGGTGCATTAAGGTTCATATTTATGGACTCAAAATGTGGGCCCAATTGACTTCTTGGAAAAGAGTTTGAATTAGGATGTTGGGAGTAATCCAAAAAAGAATCATCCCCTATAGAGGCACCCAAGGTTTCATGAATTTCCATAAGGAAGGTCTCTATGGATTCCATGTGCTTTAATAAGAAATTGGCCATATGAGTTATAAATTGGAAGACCAACCTCCCATATTCTTCATGGGTAGAGTTTAGAGAACCTTAAGGCATGGAAATTTCATATTCTTGATTGAATGTGAGGTTCTCAAAGGTATGTTATTCATCACGCCCCTTGACAAGAGGATCAAGGTTAGTGTAAAACTAGTGAGTGACACTATGGGTCAAATAACACTTCGCATCCATAGGTTCTAGGAAGGTAAGATTATTTAAGATTTTAATTATTTATAGTGTTGATTTAAAGAAGAAAGAGACAATATTTTAGTAACCTTATATCTCCTTCCATTGATATATCCAATCCAACCTATATGGGATTTCCTATATATTGAAGGTCCTGATATATTTTACCCCTTTTTATATACCCATTAGTATGAGAGAGAAAGTCGATATGTGATATTTCAATGATACATGAAAGTGGCCTCCTGGATATGTGGCCAAGGTCATACATGAGGGTTAAGAGTATGCCTCCTTATGACTCCCACTATACCACTATAATATACTTCTTACTACATGTAAGTATGCATAAGACCCTATTTGGACAACTAGCGACATGGTCTTCCTATATACCAAATATATCCTAATAACTCATATAGAAATTAAATACAATATCATAAATATCCCTAGTAGGACTAGCCTTTGGTTATATTATTGTTAACTAGAATTAATACGTCTTAAATAAATAAATAGATTTAATGATTTTATTTAAATTTTTGATAAATTTTAAATCTAATTAAGGTTTAGCTTGGTCAAGAAAAAATCTTGGGACCAGCTATGGTGTTCACATTAGATTCACCAAAATACAAGAAGGGAAAAGATCATGGATGGCCTCCAATTATCAAATCCATGATGTCTCATATCTCACCTCAAGGATAGGGTTAGCCATCAACCTAATTCTAAGCATTTGATGGATTTGTGTTAGAGAACACCTATGTTTATCCCTAATATTTTCCCTTTGACAACTTAACCTTAATCTAGTTCTCTATTAAATATAAATGCATTAATCAATGCAATATACAAGTCCTATAAATTATGTCTTAATTTCTAATGATAAATGTAAAATACTATTTTCTTTCAAGGCAAGGGTTTAAGGAGATCATGCAATAAAACAAACCCTAATAAAACTATGCAATTTCATTTAGATGAGATGCAAGACTATAGTCAGTTCCCTAATGCTATTAATGTTAAATTTTTCTTCTTTTTTCTTTTATTTTAATGGATAATATAAAACATACAAAATAAAATATGTAGATACAAAAAAAACAAAGATAGATTCTTTGATCTAAAATAGCTGAATTTGTTTTTGGAACTTTAGACTTGATTTTTGCCTCATTGGAAGAATCATTGGTGGGATGTGAAAGAATTGTTGGTGCTACTACTATCTAGTGGCTCTTTTGCTACTAACTCATTCTTGGCAAAAGCATTTTCGCTCTATGAAAATGCTACCAATGCTACTGTAGTCTAGTGGCACTTTAACTTAGGACTCCTACTTTTTCAAAACCTATAAAATAGGCAAAAAACATATGGAATTAGTAGTAAAGGGGTCTTCCTAGACTAGTGAAGAGTGTATGGCTTCCTTGAATAACATTATATCCCTAATTAGAGGATGAAAATAAAAAAATACAAAAGGATAAAATGATGACAATGAATTTAGTAGTGAAATCACCATTAAGGAGCATAGCCCTACCAACGATTTTACCACCTGGTGACACTTTTGCTTTTCATAGTAGAGTATAACTATGGAGTCAATTTTTGTTGTGATAGAAAAAAAGCATAATAGCACTACTGAGACTACAATTTAATAGTGCTTTGCCTACAAATACAACAAAATATGTTTTGAAAAAAGAGACTTCCAAATGATTCAATGAGGATCCCTACCAAGGGGTGTATGGATTCTAGTGGAGATAATAGGGTAAGCTAGCTAATAACAAAATATGCAAGCTAATTATTAAATGGAAACTAAGTGATAAGTAAATATAATATTTGATAAACAAGCAAGGTTAGTATACAATGATCTAATGATTATGTAGACACCTGAAATGTGTCATGTTTAGGGGAGCTACTCATAGAGACACATCCATAAGATCACATGACATAATCTTAAACTTTCCAAGAATCAGAAGTGGTTCTCACCACTCATATGGGCATTTTAAGCCCATCCAATCCTATCTGCTCAAGACTAGAGCATCCATAAGTTAGCTGCTCAAGCGTAGAGTGGCCAAACCTTAGCTGCTGTAGATGACAACGGTTAGATCTTAGCCATTGCAGACGACAGTGACTAAACCATAAAAGACATTTTGCTGATAAATATGTTCAATCACGGGTGAAAGTGGTAGTCTGCATGCAATAAATGTGAGTGGGAGTAACTTTGCATTCCCTTTCACGACCAATTTACATAGGAGACTTGAGTTTGCATTTAGACTTTAGTTAACTAGCCTCCAAACATAGACAAAAACAAAGCTGCTTATGCTAAATGACCAGTTTGCATAGGAGACTCAAGTTTGTAGTTAGATTTTAGATAACTGGTATTTAAACATAGAAAAGACAAAAAGCTTCTCATGCTAACTCTCACTACACATGAGGAATTCAGTCCTAGGGCTTGGGCATAGACCTAGGGTTTCACACACTTTAAAAGGTGCAAGCCTAAGAGCACCAAAAGAGATAATTTTTGATCCAAAATTTATCAAAACAGGTCATTGAGGAGATCTTTTGAGACTTAGAGAGCTTCTCTTGGAGATCACGTTTATGACAAAGCCCTAACAAATTGGAGAGCAAAGTGACCACTATTTCAACATCCGATACAAGCTTTGATCCATAGCTTTGGGGAAAATAGAATGAAATTCACCTTAGCGACCGTTGTCTTAGATAGTGGCCCGCAGGTCTAGCTTAGGGTTTTATACATTAGTTTCATCATTTTGTTTAACATATCATTAGCTTAGCATCATTTCATTCATTTAACTTCATAGCATAGGTTTAATTTGTTTCCTTGCTTTCATTTGATATATTTATTGCTAACAACATCATCTAGGGAGGTAATATCTGACATCTAAGCGTGTTTTGTTGTTTCATTGCTTACAGGGCCACAGGTTCATCGGACAGAATATGCAACATATGAAAGTAAAAAGGGATCCCTCTAGGAAACAGGCCTGGAGAAGGAGGCATCTGTAAGCCCTTATACATTTCTATGTGTAGAACCAGGAAAATTTTGAAAGCGCACCACCTCTTTGCAAAAGGGGCACTCTTTGCCTATTTGTAACCTTATTGTATCAAAATGGGTATCCTTAAGAGGGACCGAAATGTAACCGAGTTTCAATCCAAATAACGAGATCTATCTTTGTTATTTTCATGTTATATGCTTTTCATTGTCTTCCATTTCATTTTGGGTTTTAATACATTGCAAGTAGAGTAAAAGAGCGGTGCGTGCATCCTAAGGTTGCTACAGATGGCAATCAGGGTGGGGCTTCCACTGATTTTTCATTTTCTTCTTGAATACTAACTTATTTTTGTGTGCAGGCTTAGCCACTTTGATCTATAGTGGCCAGAAATTAGCTGCTCTAATCCATAGCGATCAATAGAGCCTTAACCACTCCTGCTAACAACAGCTAGGATCCAGCTACTCTGGTCGACAACGACCAGTATTGGAGTGCAACAGAGGTCAAAAAACTGAATCTATGAGCTGGATCAAAGGTTGGTATAGCTTCTCTGATATTTTACAGCTTTCTATTTGCTTCTTTATGTCTAAAATAGAGAACCTAAAGCACATTTATGTTTGTAAATTGAAAGAATAAAAGAAAAAAGAATTAAGCATTTTGCATATCTTAGATCTTATTTTAGATTTCCACTAGACGTTGCTAGGAACAACGACTTATTCCTAAAAATTTTGCCCTAGAATCCAACGTTATAGACATTGTATGTTTTTTGCTTGCTTTGAGGCCGTGCAAGAGGCCATATTTGCATGAAATAAAGTGCGCTCATACAAATAATAGTAGCTCATGCATATTTCTGAATATTGAAATGTATTTTGCACTTAGGCATATAGGAAAGACTCATTGCTGCTATATGATGCACTTTATGTTACACAAGCTTAAAATGAACACCACACACGCACGTATCATTTAAACATTGGGGAGTTGGATTTCATCACCAACCCTCAATTCAATCCGATGACATTGGAATTCATATCCTTCCACCGATTTTCCCCCTATATTCTTCTAGAAACGGATTGCAGAACTTCTTCATAGTGGCACTAATATACTCATGTTCAAATTGTCTCCCACTGTTGGAAAATTCATTGGTTCAAAGTGGAAGAGCTAGGCGAACCCCCCACTAGGATTTTAGCAGTGTACCCTAGTTTTCTTTTGGAAAATCATGTTTGGCATGAGTACTTTTTATTATCACTATGAATGAGTCTCCTCATTCCAAATTCGAAGCAAGAAAAAAGAAACAAAGAAACATCATAATACATCAAACAATTAGGGCACACTTAAAATCTATAATCAAGATAAACATTTGTGTGATATTGTTTAGTCATATTTAAAGTGCAACACAAAATCTAAATTCCAAAATGATGGTTAAAACAAGAAGTATACATCCCCGACATGACATTGAGGGAGGGTATGAAATAACACATACCCTTAGGCGAAGTTGTAGTAACATTGAAAGACCTACAAAAAAGACCATAAGACATAGTTCTACGAGTCTAAGGGGTGATAATTCAACCCTTGGGGGATCTCCTCGAGAAATCCCAAATAGGGAACCACAACATGAAACTACATATCATAAACACAAAGAGGCCTCACAACCATCCTCATTAAGGAGACACAAGGAAACCTCAAAGGCTTCCTATAAAAACACAGAAACTTCTCAAAGACATGAGGAAGCTTTAAGAGCTTCCTACTCACATAGACATAAAGAGGGTTCTAGACCCCATTCTTCACACAGAGATGATGGGGTTTCTATTTCCCCATCCTCATAGAGGGTAGAAAGGACCACAAAACCCTCATCACCAAAAGGGAACATGAGAGTCGAAATATCTCAACATTTACATGAAACACTTAGAACAAATTAGCCCATTGAGGGGTAAGAAACTAGAAACACATCTAGTCATTGACATCAAACAGAAGATATCCTTCAAATAAGAGGAAGGATTCCATTAGACTATGACCTCATTAGAGTGAATGGCACCCCATGGGATCAACCAAGGAGAACAAGATAATTGGATGAGTTGGATTGGTTGCATTCGAGACCACCTCCCAGAACCATAGCCATAGAGAATTCTGCATTTGGAAGCTCACGAACCATGAATTCTAAGCCCACTTATCAAACTGGGAGCACTTCAATATGATCCCATAGAAAACACACAAAATATGATCATAGAGACACTCAACAG
Source organism: Wollemia nobilis (assembly GCA_028583015.1). NCBI lineage: Eukaryota > Viridiplantae > Streptophyta > Pinopsida > Araucariales > Araucariaceae > Wollemia > Wollemia nobilis. The sequence continues at coordinate 8,565,898 of JAQPPZ010016370.1, forward strand.
TACACTGAAAAAATCACATTAGCTAGCAAGAGCAAGGAAACAACATAAACTTCTTAGAGAGATCTGCGAATCAAAATGACTAGGGCAGGGTCATATAAGCATGAGTCCTCTATGACTACACAAGTTAACCATGTACGATGATTGGAGAATGCCTTGCATAAAGAGCAAGAGCTTGTGGATGCTCTTGAACACGATAAACAAATAGAATGGTTGTTGCGCCAACATGAGCAACGTTTGAGAGAGCATGCTGAGCATCTAGCTTGCAACAACCAACAAACAAGTGGAAGTGATAATCAAAGAGATCAACGTGTTGAATCACCAAGGGAGGAGTGCATTAGAAAAGAAAGTAACCTGCAACAAAGACACCCTCCAAATCATGAGAGAAACCCAATTGAAGCGAAAAGGGTAAACCTAATAGAGCTGGATCAGGCACATCTTGAATCCCCTAATAGAAGGGAAGAAAATAGATCCAATCAAATGGATAGAGAGTTACCTCAATTACCACTGTGAGTAGGCCTACAAGAGGAGGAAATCCATGTATCAAAGGCATTTCAAGAGCTTGCTGAAAATATGAAAGCCTTTGAGAAACAAGAGGTAGTTGGGAACTCATAGATCCCAACCATCCTAAGCCAAAAGGATATAGGGAAGATCAATTATGCCCGTATCATAGGATACTAGGGCATAATATTGAAGTTTGTGTTGGTTTGAAAAATTAGGCGCAAAACATGATTGAGGTAGGAGAAATTAAAGTGGACAACCCACTGGCCCTTGACAACAGAGATATGGGCATCTATAAAAACTCACTTCCAAACCATGAGGTCCTTAGAGGGCAAGGTGCATAAGTCAATTAGGTCCAAATTGATATGCCTACCCATAGGTGTGTTGGGATGGTTGAAATTGTCAATATAGCAACCAGGACTAGATGGTATGGTCAACCACAACCTCCCGTAGCTACCATCAATGTCCCAGGTGCACCTAGGTAGATGCAGGGGCAAGAAAACCTTCCAGGTCCACCAACCCGACCTATGGTAAATATTCGGAGTAGACTTGATCAAAATTTACAAATGACTCCAGTTAAGCTATCCATTTATGAGCTCATACAATAGTCCCCAAAGCACAGGGAGACATTGATGGATATTTTAAGGTCAATAGAGCTCCAACCACAAGACTCACATGCATTCACCCATTTTGTGGGACAAGTACAAGAATGCCAGTAACCTGTGATTCGATTCTATGATTATGAGATTAAGAAAGTATAAACTACCTTACCAGACCCTCCACTGCACATCATAGCATCAATTAATGATTTATCATTTAAGCAGGTCTTAATCGATATAGGTTCATCCATCAACATCATCACAACAACAACACTAGAACACCTTAAGATCCCCAAGTCCAATATCATTTCGGGAGCCTATACATTAAGATATTTCAATGATGCTTTATGCAATATTGTGGGAATGATAGTCCTACCTATCAAGGTGGGGCATAAGACCATCCCCGTGATGTGTCATGTATTGGAAGGGGCCATGCAATACAACATCCTCCTAGGGAGACCTTGGATAAGGGACATGAGATGTGTTCCTTCGATCTTACACCAATGTGTCAAGTATGTGCATGATGACAAAGTCTACATGGTGTTGGCTGATGAAGAGCCATTCAAGTATGTTCACCAGGAGGATTATCCAGGGGAATTTGTGATTCCTTCATCCCACTTTTTGGTAGGACCTTCATCTCCGAATATTCAACTGGATAACAAAGACAAAGGGGCACAAAAGGACCCATCTGCATAAACACCTCATCTTGCACACAAAGCAACTAATGATTCTAGTAAACCATTAACACATAAACCAAAGAATGATCAAAAGCTAAAGGCACACATGGTTTATAATAACAAACTCAAGGAAATGCTAACCATAGATATTGAAGAGTCCAACTCCCATGGAGGAAGAAGATCACCAAGACCAAGTCGAAGATGATGACTACCATACCACTTTGTCAGTATCATCTATGGGGTAATCCACATCACATGCAACTATACACTTGGAAAGCACAGGGATATGAGAGTATCTTGTGCAGAACATAACTTTTATGTCTATCATAGAATCTGCACAGGACATGGGATGATCGAAAGATCTATGACCGCCAGTGGGAATAGTGGTTCCACTTAGAATCCATCCCAACCAGACAAACTTCATCTACGCTAGCCTAGATTGCACCCATAAATCTATAGATATAGACGAGCATAATGATGAGCTATTCACTGTCAATATTCACTATCTATATAATCTTGAGTTTGCTCTGACCTATTTTGAGAGTTGCCACTGGCATGGTTATGGCCTTGGTATTTATGAGTAGGGGAGTAGGCGACCATTTGAGCCACAATACCAAATCTCATCTAATATATTTGGGTTAAGATATTACACAAGAGTTCAATATGACCCTCTAGAAGCAAAATTAGATAGATTAAACTTGGGGTTAGGAGAAGACATCGATTTTATTCCTTATCATCCACCAAGTGCAAGATATCTGAGCAACATATAAGTGGCTATGGCAAGCATACCTCCTCCCGAGACTTATCATCCAAGATCCACAATTGATGTCACCCTAATAGGTTACAACTCATGGGATGATGAGCAAGAAGAAAACATATATGTGCCAAGTGATGATGAAGCACAAGAGGGCTTGGCCGTTTGTGAGCCTCGCTATTTACAAAGCTTTACCTGGTTCGGACACCGTGAGAGTGGATACATATCAGACAAAAGTTACTATGAGTCAGAGGCCTCAATAGAGAGATCCTAATTAGGGGTAAGGTAATGGTCCCATGACTTGGGGCAACATACTAATGCAAATGGATTCTTCATAAGTGACAAAGAATATGAGGACAAAACATATATGAATTACTTAGGGCCAAGACATGAGCCCCTCGTCTTAGGGCTTCATACTAATGCTAATGGCTTTTGGATAAGTGATGATGATTTTGAGGATGAGATTGAGATGGCCTATCTTGGGCCTCACCATTTACAACAAGTCAATATGTTTGTGGAAAGAGAAGCAACACTTCGTGCCATAGACCTTGGCTTACAATTTTTGGGGAGACCAGTTGACTTGAATGTCATTCACCGCATGGTCAATCCCCCTCTGCCTGCATTCAAGGAACTCTTAGAGCCTAATGATCCTATTATATGACCAGCTCATGGACCAGATCCAGATATTCCCATTCCTCCAAAGCCTCATCATGAGTACAAAAGGGAAACCCCTGAAACAAGATTACACCCATGCGGTCTTAGATATTTCATTCCATCTGTCAATACAATCTCCATTGATTTGACCACTCCACTTCTTAACCTAGCAGGTACCACTAAACCTTTGTGTCTCAACACATAGGCTATTGATTGGGATTGCGCTAATTCACCAATAGAGCTTGAAGATATTTTCCCTAATGAAGATATGTTACAACCATTCCATTTTGCATCAGGCTGTGCATATGATGTGTTCCATGCTAGTTTAGATCCTGAGTCAGTAGGACTTTTAAATCCTTCCAATGCCATTCATTTGATACCCACACCTCATCAACTAGAGGATAGGTCACATATGGCTATAGAAGCAACTTTTGAGGTGGACATCAGCGATGATCCTACCCAACCAAGAAAAGTCAAGTTCAGAGAAAGTCTATCTCTAGAGGAACAAGCCATCCTAATTCCTCTCCTCAAAGAGAGGTCAAATATTTTTGCTTGGACTTACAAAGGCATGCCAGGGATAGATCCAAAGTTAGTCATTCACAACCTTTCATTGGATCGCATGAAGAAGCCAGTAAAGCAAAAACTAGGTAAAATGCATCCAACCATCACTTTGATGGTAAAGAATGAATTGCAAAAACTACTGGATACAGTGTTCATAGTTCCTATTGACTACCCTAAGTGGGTGTCGAACATGGTACTTATGGGGAAACCTGATGGAAGAGTCTGTATCTGCACAGACTTTAGAGATTTAAATAGGGCAACACCAAAGGATTCATTCCCATTGCCAAACATAGATGCTCTTGTAGATGCAACCGTAGGTCATGAGATGCTCTCCCTAATGGATGCTTTTTTTGGATACAACCAGATCCGGATTAAGCCCGAAGATCAACATAAAACTGCTTTCATTACTCCGTGGGGAACATTTTGTTACAAAGTGATGCCATTCGGTCTCAAAAATGCTGGTGCCACATATTAGCGGGCCATGACATACATATTCCATGACTATATGCATAAGATCTTAGAGGATTACATGGATGACTTATTGGCCAAGTTCCTATTGTGGCAAGAGCATGCTGAAGTCCTTAGAAAAGTCTTTGACCACCTCATTGAGCACAATGTTCGATTTAATCCTAAGAAGTGCGTATTTGGTGTAACTTCTGGCAAGCTTTTGGGATTCATCGTATCAAAGAAAGGTATTGAAGTCAATCCTACAAAGGTAAAGGCTATATTGGAAATGGCTACCCCTACCAACATTAGGGAGCTAAGGATCCTACAAGGCAAGATAGCATCCATCAAAATATTCATCATGCAATTATCAGATAAATGCCGACCCATGAATCGATTGCTACACAAGGAGGTCCCCTTTCATTGGGACAAAGAATGCCATCAAGCCTTTGCATGAGATCAAAACTTATATGGCAACACCGCCAGTATTGACTCCACCAAGGCCAGACATACCATTTTTACTATAAATATCGACTATTGATTTTACATTTGGCACCATGTTAGCCCAAAAGAATGCACAAGACAAAGAGCAAGCCATATATTACATTAGTCGCACCTTGGTGAGTTATGATCTAGGATATGCGTATGTCAAAAATTTGTGTTTAGCAGTGGTCTTTGCAACTCGAAAGTTGTGACACTACATGTTGAGCCATATGACCTACGTCATATCAAAACAAAATCCTTTGTAGTACATGATGAGCAAGACATATCACAATACACGTACCACAAAGTGGATCATGCTATTGACAGAATTTGATCTAGAGTTTATAAGCCAAAATTCCATCAAGGGACAAGTCATAGTAGATCAATTAGAAGAGGCGCCTCTTCAGGATAACAAACCTCTCATTATAGAATTGCTTGATGATGTGGTCTTTGCATTATAAGATCCTCCAAAACTCGAAGAACCTAAGAAAGAAAGAGACATGTCATTGTTATTCAATGGTTCGAAGTGTGAACAAGGGGGCGGAGTAGGGATTGTCTTTATTACACCGTAGGGCGCTCCATTAACCTTATCATTCAAACTAGACTTCCCTTGCATAAACAACAACATAGAATATGAGGCATTGATCTTGGAACTCCAAACATCCGTAGCAATGGGTATTAAAATATTGAATATATTTGGTGACTCCTTACTCATAGTAAACCAAGTAAAAGGACTATTTCAATGCAGATGCCCACTCCTGAAGAATTACAAGGAACTTGTTGACACCTAGCTAGCCCTGCTGGAATGGTATGACATCGAGGTAATCCCTCGTACATCAAATAGATTTGTAGATACCATGGCCTCTTTGGGATCCTTAATCCCTCAGAATCCATCTACTGATTTTATGACCGTTCATGTGAAAGTACTTTCACACTTAGCAATACATCATGAAGCTTTTGAAAATCAAGAATCAGTCAACATGATCAACATCGAACCAAATCAGGATTGGTCCTTCGCAGCTAGATATTTCTTGAAAATGACACCTTGGGGGTCTTTGATCTCCCAAGGACCTGTGGAGTGTGGTACAACCATACACCATAGAGTTTTTCCTCAATCCATGTTCACCAGCATGGGAAAAAAGGAAGAGCGAGCCATATTTTCTATAGAAGTCATGGCTTATCAGGATTGGCTTTCCCAACTACGGGACTTCTTGAAACTTGGAATAGTACCTCAAGGTTTGTCGCATATTGAAAGGCGAACATTCAAATAGAAAGCAACAAGATACATCTTGCTAGGAGAAATCCTCTATAGATGAGGATATGATGGAGTATTACTCCGTTGTCTTGAGCCCTAGGAAGCATCCTGGGAAATTTTGTAAGCTCACGATGGTACATGTGGAGGGCATTTCAGTGGCATGGCCATCGTTAAGCGCATATTGAGAATGGGTTACTATTGGCCCACCATGGAAAAGGACTATTGCGAGTATGTCAAGAAATGCATTAAGTGCCATCATCATGTAAATCTAATGCACTTACCATTGCAAGCCTTGCAACCCATCCAGGAAGCATGGCCCTTCTCGCAATGGGGACTAGACTTGATTGGGAAGATCTCACCCCCATCCTCAGGCTGACACACATTCATCATAATGGACATTGAATACTTCACTAAATGGGTTGAAGCGATCCCCTTAACATCGACAACTGGACCAAGGATTGCGGAGTTTATACTCCACAATATCATAAGTCATTTTGGGGTCCCTTCGAAGATAATATCGGATAATGGGCCATCTTTCAAGAACAAAAATGTGCGTGCTTTAATGAACAAATACCATATTCAACACAGTTTTTCAACGCCTTATTATCTGCAAGCAAATGGGCAAGCATAAGCCTTGAACAAAACAATAGTCTCCATCTTGAGGAAGACAGTGCAAGATAATCACAAAGATTGGCACATGTAGTTGTCTGTTGCACTATGGGCATACAGGACTAGTATACGGATGCCCACTGGGGCAACACCGTTTTCACTAGTGTATGGCACTGAGGCCATCATGCCACTAGAGTTGGAAATTCCAACTCTACGCATAGCATTAAAGGACTTCATAGATGATGACACCGTACGAAAAGGCCGCCTTGATTAGTTGATGCTTCTTGATGAACGACGAGTCAATGCTTTAGAGCATCTTCGTGTTTACCAAGATCGCCTTGCGCGAGCTTACAATAGTAAAGTCCACTTAAGAGAATTCAAGGTTGGAGATCTAGTGCTCAAAGAAAACCAACAAAATTTAAATCTACCGCCGCACCCACGAGACACGTTCGTGGTAAATTTGATAGGCCCGTACATGATTTCACAAAGAGTTGGGCCTGGAGCATATCGCCTTATATCATTAGATGGTGTTGAAGAGCCTGAACCTCTCAATATCATTCACTTGAAGGCATTCTACACATAAAAACACAAAAACATTCAAATATGTCAAAAAAATCAAAAACATTCAAATATGTCAAAAACACAAAAACATTCAAATATGTCAAAAATACAAACAAATCATAAAAATTCAAATTCAATCAAAATGCTCCAAGGGTATTCAAATCGCTTGGTCAAATTCAACCAAAATGCTACAAGGGCATCCAAGCCGCTTGGTCAAAATAAAATAAAAAACACTCCAAAAAATTCATCCCACTTAGTCGAAATCAAAAAGCTCCAAGGGCACTTCATGCTACTTGGTCAAAAATCAAAAATCCCCAAAGGCACAATAGCCTTTGATCAAAATTAAGCAAAAATACAAAAACAACATAAAAATAAAAATACAAAAACAATTGCATCTCATATCTTGCATCCACATAATTGCATTACATTTTCATATCCATTACATTCGCATATGTCATGAGAGCCTTAAAAGTGATGCCATAGTTTGTCTCACAAACCATTCAAATCAATACCTCCATCAACACATGTGTGTAATTGTGTTTTTCAACACAACCTGTAGCGACCCCGGGAACGCACGCACCGGTCCCTTTTCTGAAAACCCTACTTGCAATGCTTATTTAAAATACCAAAGATAAAATGGAAAGACAAGAGGAAAAAGAAAGCATATAACATGAAATAACAAAATATGGATCTCTTTATTGATATTGAAGCTCGGTTACATGTCGGTCCCTCTTAGGGATACCCATTTTGATACTATAAATTACAAGTGGGCAAGGAGTGCCCCTTCCATGAAGAGGTGGTGCGCTTATAAAAGCTTCCCGGTTCCACACATGAAAATGTATGAGGGCTTACAGATGCCTCCTTCTCCAGGTCTATTTCCTAGAGGGATCCCTTTTGCTCTCGTATGTTGTAATCTTCGTCCGATGTACCTGTGGCCCTGCAAGCAATGAAACAACAACACACATTTAGGTGTCCGAGATTGCCTCCCCGGATGAGGTTGTTAGTAATCAAAGAATGTAACGGAAATATGATAAAACTATGCCATGAAATCATGTAAATCTATGCTAATGATATAAGAAAACAGAATAAAAGATGCTATGTCTATCTAAGCTAAGCCTGCAGGCCACTGTCCAAGACAACGACCGCTAAAGTAAACCTTACCCTCTTTGCCCCAAAGCTATGGGTCAAAGACTATGATCTGATGTTGAAGTAGGTATTATGCTCTTTGATTCATCAAAGCTCCATCGTACACGTGATCTCAAAGAGAACTCTCCGAGTCTTGAAAGCTCTCCTCAAGAAGATGTCTCTCTCTCTATAATGATCTCTTGTATGTCTGATTCTCTATCTTATGATAAAAGATAAAAGATCTCTGGATATCTTGGTGCTCTTAGGCTTGCACCTTTTATAGTGTGAAACCCTAGGTCTATGTCCAAGCCCTAGAAATGAATTTCTCATGCGTAGTGCAAGTTAGCATGAGAAGCTTTTGTCCATTGTCTATATTTGAAGGCCAGTTAACTAAATCTAACTGCCCACTTGAGTCTTCTATGCGAACTGGTCATTAGCATGAGAAGCTTTTGTCCTTTGTTTATGCTTGGAGGTCAGTTAACTTAAGTCTAAATGCAAACTCAAGTCTCCTATGTGAACTGGTCATGAAAAGGAATGCAAAGTCACTCCCGCTCACCTTTATTGCATGCAGACTACCACTTCCACCCGAGATTGGGCCTGTTTGTCGGCAAACTACTTCTTATGGTTTAGCCACTGTCATCTGTAGTGGCTAAGATCTGGCCACTGTCATCTGTAGTGGCTAAGGTCTGGCCGCTCTAGGCTTGAGCGGCTAGGATCTGGTCACTCTTGGCTTGAGCGGCCAAGCTTGGATGGCTTGAAAAGGCCCCAAATGAGTGGTGAGAACCACTGTTGATGCTTGGAAAGTCCAATATTATGTCTTATGATCTTATGAGTGTGTCTATGTAAGTAGCTCCCCTAAGCATGACATGATTTAGGTGTCTATAGATGCCCCTTTTTGTGATGCGTTGTGTGGAAAACACAATGTTGAGCAAAAATGTAGACTGATCTATTTGTAGGGTGTATGGTGATCAATGGTCTGATCAACGTCGGATGGCCCAATCATGCAAGATGGTATGCATCCCTTTGAATCATTGCCTCAATATTCGGAGGACTTAGCTCAATGGCTTTTGCATGTTAAATTGCACTCATTCCTCAAACTCAATCGGGTAGCTTCAGCTGCTACAACAATTTTGATCGGTAGGAGAGCTACAATTAAAGATGTCATGTCTACTTACATTCCCAGCAAACAAGGGAAATTTGTGATTGTTGTATGCAATGATTCAAAGGATGAACATGATTTTGCTATGATCAAGTGATCTTTTGTTGATTTTGATTATGATTAAGTTGAAGTTTTGAACTACCTCTTCACACAATGGATTGGTGAAGAAATGACAATGAATGAAGCGACAAGTCGCTTGACCAATATGACTAATCTGGTTCCTTTCTAGCATTTGCTACTTTTAATGGGCAATCCCACATCCAAGTGTGATTCCAATTGCTTATGATAATCATCCATCCCTATCCCGAGGAGCGGTCCGACTATCAATAGCCTTCTTAGGGAGTTAGGATGAGTGATTCTATTCATGCCTAGATTGTATCACTTTGACTTAATGTTTTTGATGTCATAGGGGAATTAGAATGACCCCTTCGCACCCGTGGAGCAGTCCGACCATCTTGATCTTCTTCGGGTTTGAAGGGTGACATATCATAATTCCAAAATGAGTTGCTTTTGCCCCAAGTGGCCTTATGGTTGCCTACTCATCTCACCGAAATACATTGAGTGCAAGTCATTGCAATCATCGAGTGGATAGAGTAGGTAACTGGATACGAGGCCTACTTGAGATTGTGATTTTATGTAATTTTTTTGTTATTTTGGTCATTCTGGTGATTCAAAACCACCAAAGTGTGTTTATTTGTTGTTTTTGTTATTCCCTCATGGAAGGAACTACTTTATTTTGATCTGTGGGCCTGGCCGCTGTCAGGTCCAGTGGCCTCTGATTTCTTGCCTATGGTCGCTGTCACCTTGAGTGGCCAAGAAGCTCGGGCCACTGATGTCAGCAGTGGCCAAGGCATAATTAAGGAAATATAAAATTTGCAATTCTAGGGTTTGACCTATCATTTTCACTATTGAAGATTCCATTTTTAGAGCTCTGGTGCAGCGGTGACGATTGCGACTTCGAAACTTGTTGGTGTTGAGGACATGGCTGCACGGGGTGAGACATCAGCTACTGGAGGAGCCGGAGCTTCTCGGGTATTTCTCTTCAAAACCCTAGCTCTCTTTTCTTTGTCTAAGTAAAATTGAACTTCACTAAGAAATGAGAAAAACGAACCTCACTAAACCTGCTGGCAATGAACAAACTCCGTAATTAGGCTTAGGTTCCCTTTTGCTACGGTGGGTTAGTCCCCAATTTTGCTATTTGTCAGTGGCTTCAACCTAGGGTTTTTTGAATTTTTTCCATTATTCACCTGCTGCCGCCATTTTGGGCATTTTGAATTTAGCCTAGTTTTGATGCTTGGGTAGGAACATTTGCCTTCCAATTTGTTTGCTTTCCCTCCCTTTGTTGTTTTATTGGAGCTATTTTGTCAAATTTGTAATTTTTTTTTATTTTTTAGCCAAGGGTTCATGGGTTTGCCATGTCGCCCCTTGGCCGTTATCACTCAGAGCGGTCGACTCTGAGCCACTGTCACTCAGAGCGGCCAAGCTTGAATCCCAATGGTCAAAAATTTGACCATTGGGCCTTGGCCACTATTGCCTCTAGCAGCCAGGTTTCGACCATTGTAGGCGACAACGGCTAAAGCTTAAGCCTTGTTTTTTGCATTTTGTGTATTGATTTTTATGATTTTTTTTTACTTTTGAATTTTTGCTTTGCTTGATTAGGTGCAATTTATTCTTCTTTTGCTTAGATTTAGAGTAACTCATACTCTTTTGCACCATTTTCATGTTTATTGTGAATCATGCCTTAGATGCACTATAGTTATATTTTATCTTTCTTCTACTTTGTTTAGATCCTCACTGCTCGGGCTCGGGACCCAAAGCTCCTACTTGACTTACTTCCTAGATTTGATGACACTGACTGGGAGTGGTTTAAGGCCCATGGGCTATAATACGTTATCAGGTTGCCCCACATTATGGCCGACCAGGACTTATCTTATGACTTTAGCCCATCGTTGGGACCCATGGACCAACACCTTCCACCTTCCACCCGATGAGATGACTATCACGTCGGAGGATGTGTATAGGATCTTTCGGATCCCATTCGATGGGGTGCCCATTGTTTCATCGACCACTAATGATCAGGTGGTCATCTATGCTCGGGTGTTTGGAGCACGTTCTACACAGGCCCTCCGGGAGACTGGGTTCGGGGGAGTATCTATCAAGGCTTGGTATGATGCTCATGTTTTCACAGTGAGGCATGTTGTGTTGTTGATGGTGATCAACAATGTTCTTATCCCAGATTACTCGGGTTTGAGGTTCCCTTGGAACCTCCTGGCGATGGTGTAGGACCTACTAGATAGTGAGGAGCCTATCATCTATGCATGGGGTAGATCACTATTGGCTCAGTGCTATGATGAGTTGTACCACATCCATCGATGGGGATGCATCAACATTGCTTGCAGCTTGCTCTTACAGGTTTGGGGATGGGAGCACATTAAGGTAGATCACCCTAAGGGGCTCCTAGCTGAGATTACATCTATTGAGGCTCGAACATAGTGCTATGCTACCAGATGGGCTCGGGAGCATGAGGAGCATAAGAGCCACACTTTTGTAGGGGAGCTATCCCACTACACTGATGCTTTCACCAGACTATTGGCCGGAGATGTCATGTGGTGGCCTTACTATGAGTGTCCGGTTTGGGATGATCCAACTAGTTTTACTACCAAGACACGATGTGAGTGATGGCTCATTGGTCATAAGATTGCCATCCAAGAGTATTTATTCTACTCTCAGGTTCTTCATCAGTATGGATTGTAGTAGGATGTGCCCTTGATACCATTCTTGTATAGGTGCCTCATAGTAGAGAGGGACCTACCTCCATGATAGGTCATAGAGCTTGCAGATGAGGAGGATGCCCTAGTCATAGACCCTACAGTGGTTGGGGGAGTTATAGAGGCCTACTCTCAGTGGTGGGGTGATCGGATGTGGCATGGCATCGATAGCCTAGGGTGCGAGGATGATGGTGGGGGTGATGGCACAGATCCGATAGGATGTAGGGTTTGAGCCAGGACCGAGGTATGGGGCCAGCCGATAGAGCAGGTGGTAGTAGAGGATCCTGATGTTCCTAAGGAGGAGGAGGAGTTAGAGCCCGAGGAGAGAGACTCTCCTCTGAGAGCATAGTTGCACGAGGTCGAGGCTGAGCTCTAGGCTACTAAGATCTAGGTACAATGGTGAGATGCTATGATTGAGTAGCTCACAACATAGATATAGGCTCTATAGGCTACTATTGGGGGTGGCGATGTCAGGATGCAGTTTGTTGTTCCTACTTCTACACCATAGGAGGTTCCAGCAGTAGGCTCAGGGGTAGATGTGGGATGACTTTAGTATTTGTTGGATGAGCATGAGGCACGGATCCAGGGTCTTACGGATCATGTCACCATCCTTCAGATGTAGCTCAAGAGGCATGGGCTTGTCCCTAAGGATCCAGTAGGTGCAGGTGGTTCGTAGGTCAATGGGTGCTCTACCTCGGGGTAGTCTTTCACCCATCCTAGCCAATGGACCCGAACTTGGATAGAGAGACCGATAGGCTCACACCACTCGACTCACGACACCGCCACAGGGGGAGGTGGCACCGGAGGAGGTGATGCAGGGGGCTCAGGCCCGACATTTGATTGATTTTCTACTTGGTTCTTGATTCATTTTTGAGGTCGACTGACCTACATGACTATAGCCCATGGGCATTTTTGTATATCCATGGACTTGACACACATACTTTTATGATAGTTTTCATTATGACTTATTATGTGTATCATTTATTGCTCATGTTTTTGTTGTTATTTTATTTTATGATATGATGCGATGATGATATTTATGATGATTTGATGAATATGCTAGATGATAGATGATATTTGAAGATGCTTAGATGGATGTGTAGATGCTTATATGATTTGATGATATGATGTGATGTATTTTGATGATGTATGATGAATTTATGATTGGTATGCAAATGGATATTGCCTATATGTTTTATGATGTGGTTTATGGATGATTAATGACTTGTGTTTGTGGATGCAAATGTTATTGTTAAATGCATGTTTAATTTTTGCTTTAATTGTATGCATCTAACTTATGTGGTGGAATGGTATAAATGAACCTGTATGCTCTAATCACTTAAAACATACGGAATGCATATGACATTGACAATCTTAATGGGTGATACCACAGAAAGTAAAAAAAATAATCATGAATTTAAATAATCACTCTTATCATAAGAATTGATTAAGTATTCATATATGAGATGTAATGGTGTGTAATGTATTTTCTTAATAAGTTTCTATAAATTAAAAGATATAAAGTAGTCAGTGGTCATCTATATACTATTTCTAATATATATGTGGTATCTGTCCTACTATGTTGATACCCCCTAATTTATAGAATCTTATAAAGAAAGTGATGGTGTGAATGATTTTATGATTTGTTGCTATGTAAAATTTTTTGGGGCTTTTCGGAGATTCAAACACTCTAGTTCCCCTATCAACAACTGTCTACTTACCACTTAGACTTTTGAAAAGTAAGGCTTTTACCATGGACCTAGTTTTTCATGATCTCTGTGTGTGCATGTGATTGTATATTTTGAGGTAGAACTCAAGCATTTCCTCCGATGTCGGTGAGATTCTTTCAGCCCATTGCTAAGATCAGGGATCTTCAAGTGTTCATCTCATCCTTATGTTGGACTTAGTTGGACTATACCACTAGGCAATATTTGGTTACCTAAGCTAGCTCATCCACATTCAAACATTGGTCTACACAAATGCATGAAGCAATTGTAATAGACATATCATCATGCGTAAGGATTTCTCCTTCCAGTTTTGTACAATGCTGAGAATTCCAGGGATTCAAGCTTTATTCCCTTCTTTTGGCTTCTTTTTGGCTTTGGATTTTTGCTCATATGTAGTGATGAAAATCACTATTTATTTTGATTTGATTTTTTCTTTGAGTGGGGATTTTTGTAGTGATGATAATCACCGTTTATTTTTCTCATACGTAGTGATGAAAATCACTGTTTATTTTGATTGATTTTTTTGAGCTTGATTTTTTTGTAATTTCTGAATTTATGCTTTGTGTATCGGATTTTTGCTTTTGAAATCTGGACTGTATGCTTGGCCTTTTGAATGTGTACTTTGCTTTGGGATTTTTGCTTATTTTGTTTTAAGCAAGGGATTTGGATAGGGTAAAGCTTGTCCTTTTGCCAATTCTCAGCACCTTTAAACCGGTTGCATAGGGGGATAAGCAAGGATAATCCTTTTCGCTTAAGGTAACCTAGACCGCTTTGCAGCTTTCATATTTTCCTTGTACCAGCTAGGATTTTAGTGTTTCAATTAGTGACGGGATCTTGAATATCCAAGGCTTTATCATAGCTAGGCCTTACCTTCTACTAATCAAAGTTGTTTTCCTCAAAAGTTGATAAGATTACTAGGTGTGGTTGATTAACCGAAAAACCTTATTTTATTATGTATAGCAACAAATAATGGTTGTGTTGAAAAACACAATTACACACATTTGGATGGAGTTATGGATATGATTGACTTGTGTGACAAATTGTGGTATCACTTTTAAGGCTCTCATGACATATGCAATTGTAGTGGATATGAAAATTCAATGCAATGATGTGGATGCAAAATGTGAGATGCAATTGTTTTTGTATTTTTGATTTTATGTTGTTTTTGTATTTTTGATTAGTTTGACCAAAGGGCTTATTATGCCTTTGGGGCTTTTGTTATTGATTTTGACCAAGCGGTTTGAATCACCCTTGGAGCCTTTTTGATTTGATTTTTGACCAAGCGGTATGAATTACCCTTGGAGCCTTTGAATTGATTTTTGACCAAGCGGTTTGAATTACCCTTGGAGCCTTTTGAATTGATGTTTGACCAAGCGGTATGAATTACCCTTGGAGCCTTTTGAATTGATGTTTGACCAAGCGGTATGAATTACCCTTGGAGCCTTTGATGATTTTGGTTTTGACCAAGTGGTATGAATTACCCTTGGAGCTTTTTGTATTGATTTTTGACCAAGCGGTATGAATTACCCTTGGAGCCTTTGATTTGAATTTTTGAATTTTATGTTTTTATGATTTGTTTGTATTTTTGACATATTTGAATGTTTTTGTGTTTTATGACATATTTGAATGTTTTTGAATTTTATGTATAAAATGCCTTTAAATGAATGATATTGAGAGGTTCAGGCTCTTCAACACCATCTAATGATATAAGGTGATATGCTCCAGGCCCAACTCTCTATGAAATCATATATGGACCTACCCAGTTTGTCGTGAACTTATCTCGTAGATGCGATGATAGATTTGAATTCTACTAGTTTTCTTTGAGCACTAGATCTCCAACCTTGAATTCCCTTAGGTGGACTTTACTATTGTAAGCTCACGCAAGGTGATCTTGGTAAACATGGAGATGCTCTAAAGCATTGACTTGGTGTTCATCAAGAAGCATCAATTGATCAAGGTGGCCTTGTCGCGCAACTTCATCATCTATGAAGTCCTTTAATGCTATGCGTAGAGTCAGGATTTCCAACTCTAGAGGCATGATGGCTTCAATGCCATATACTAATGAAAATGGTGTTGCCCCAGTGGGCATCCGTATACTAGTCCTGTATGCCCATAGTGCAAGAGGCAATTGCATGTGCCAATCCTTGTGATTTTCTTGCATTGTCTTCCTCAAAATGGAGACTATTATTTTGTTTGAGGCTTCTACTTGCCCGTTTGCTTGTGGATAATAAGGCATTGAAAAACTATGCTGAATATGGTATTTTTTCATTAAAGCATGCACATTTTTGTTCTTGAAATATGGCCCATTATCCGATATTATCTTAGAAGGGACCCCAAAATGACTTATGATATTGTGGAGTATAAACTCCGCAATCCTTGGTCCAATTGTTGATGTTAAGGGGATCGCTTCTACCCATTTAGTGAAGTATTATGTGGTCGTTATGATGAATGTATGTCAGCATGAGGATGGGGGTGAGATCTTCCCAATCAAGTCTAGTCCCCATTGTGAGAATGGCCATGTTGCCTGGATGGGCTGCAAAGCTTGCGATGGTAAGTGCGTTAGGTTTGCATGATGCTGGCACTTACTACATTTCTTGACATACTCGCAGTAGTCATTTTCCATTGTGGGCCAATAGTAACCCATTCTCAAGATGTGCTTAACGATGGCCATGCCACTGAAATGGCCTCCACATGTTCCATCGTGAGCTTGCAAAATTGCCCAAGATGCTTCCTAGGGCTCAAGACAATGGAGTAATACTCCATCATATCCTCATCTGTAGAGGATTTCTCCTAGAAAAATGTATCTTGTTGCTCTCTATTTGAATGTTCACCTTTCAGTATGTGACAAACCTTGAGGTATTATTCCAAGCTTCAGGAAGTCCCGTAGTTGGGAAAGCCAATCCTGATAGGCCACAACTTCTATAGAATAGACAACTTGCTCTTCCTGCATTTTTGAGGTAGTGAACATGGATTGAGGAACAACTCTATGGTATATGGTTGCACCACACTCTACAGGTCCCTGGGAGATCAAAGACCCCCAAGGTGTTATTTGCAAGAAATCTCTAGTTGCGAAGGACCAATCCTGATTTGGTTCGATGTTGATCATGTTGATTGATTCTTGATTGTCAAAAGCCTCATGATGTATTGCTGAGTGCGAAAGCACTTTTACATGAATGGTAGTAAAATTAGCAGATGGATTCTGAGGGATTAAGGATCCCAAAGAGGCCATGGTGTCTACAAATCTATTCGACGTACGAGGGATTGCCTCGATGTCGTACCATTCTAGTCGGGCTAAGTAATTGTCAACAAGTTCCTTGTAAGTCTTTAGGAGTGGGCACCTACATTGAAATAGTCCTTTGACCTAGTTTACTATGAGCAAGGAGTCACCAAAGATATTCAATCTTTTAATGCCCATTGCTATGGTTGTTTGAAGTCCCAAGATCAATGCTTCATATTCTATATTGTTATTTGTGCATGGGAAGTCTAGTTTGAATGATAAGGGCAATGGAGCACCCTACGATGTGATAAAGACAATCCCTGCTCCACCTCCTTGTTCACACTTTGAACCATCGAAGAATAATGACATGTCTTTTTCTTTCTTAGGTTCTTCGAGTTTTAGCGGATCTGATAATGCAAAGACCGCATCATCAGGCAATTCTATGGTGAGAGGCTTGTTATCCTGAAGAGGTGCCTCTGCTAATTGATCTGCTATGACTTGTCCCTTGATGGAATTTTGGCTTATGAACTCTAGATCAAATTCTATCAATAGCATGATCCACTTTGTGGTACGTGTATTGTGATATGTCTTGCTCATCATGTACTACAAAGGATTTTGTTTTGATATGACGTAGGTCGTATGGCTCAACATGTAGTGTCACAACTTTTGAGTTGCAAAGACCACTGCTAAACACAACTTTTTGACATATGCATATCCTAGCTCATAGCTCACCAAGGTGTGACTAATGTAATATATGGCTTGCTCTTTGTCTTGTGCATTCTTTTGGGCTAACATGGTGCCCAATGCAAAATTAGTAGCCGATATATATAGTAAAAATGGTATGTCTGGCCTTGGTGGAGCCAATACTGGTGGCGTTGCCAGATAAGTTTTGATCTCTGCAAAGGCTTGATGGCATTCTTCATCCCAATGAAAGGGGACTTCCTTGCATAGCAACCTATTCATAGGTCTGCATTTGTCTGATAATTGCATGATGAATATTTTGATGGATGCTATCTTGCCTTGTAGGCTCCTCAACTCCCTAATGTTGGTAGGGGCGGCCATTTCTAGTATAGCCTTTACCTTTGCAGGATCTACTTCGATGCCTCTCTTGGATACGATGAATCCCAAAAGCTTGCCAGAAGTTATGCCAAATACGCACTTCTTAGGATTCAATCGGACATTGTGTTCTATGAGGTGATCGAAGACTTGTCTAAGGACTTTGGCATGCTCTTGCCGTAATAGGGACTTGGCTAGTAAGTCATCCATGTAATCTTCCAAGATCTTATGCATATAGTCATGGAATATGTATGTCATGGCCCGTTGATATGTGGCACCAACATTTTTGAGACCGAATGGCATCACTTTGTAACAGAATGTTCCCCATGGAGTAATGAAAGTAGTTTTATGTTGATCTTCGAGCTTAATCCGGATTTGGTTGTATCCAAAAAAACCATCCATTAAGGAGAGCATTTCATGACCTACGGTTGCATCTACAAGAGCATCTATGTTTGGCAATGGGAATGAATCCTTTGGTGTTGCCCTATTCAAATCTCTAAAATCCATGTAGATACGGACTCTTCCATCAGGTTTCCCTATGGGTACCATGTTTGACACCCACTCAGGGTAGTCGATAGGAACTATGAATACTGCATCCAATAGTTTTTGCAATTTATTCTTTACCATAAAAGCGATGGTTGGATGCATTTTCCTTAGTTTTTGCTTGACTGGCTTCTTCATGGGATCCAATGAAAGGTTGTGAATGACTAACTTTGGATCTATCCTTGGCATGTCTTTGTAAGTCCAAGAAAAAATATTTGGCCTCTCCTTGAGGAGAGGAATCAAGATGGCTTGTTCCTCTGGAGATAGACTTTCTTCGAACTTGACTTTCCTTGGTTGGGTAGGATCATCACTGATGTCCACCTCGAAAGTTGCTTCTATAGCCATATGTGACCCATCCTCTAGCTGATGAGGCATGGGTATCAAATGAATGTCATCGATGAGATTTATAGGACCTACTGACTCAGGTTCCAAACCAACATGGAAGACGTCATACGCACAACCTGATGCAAAATGGAATGGCTGTAACATCTCTTCATTGGGGAAGAGGTCTTCTAGCCCTATGGGTGAACTAGCATGATCCCAATCAATAGCGTCTACATCAAGATGCAATGATTTGGTAGGATCTGCTAGATTATGAAGTGGAGTGGTCAAATCAATGGAGATCATGTTGATGGATGGGATGAAATCTCTAGGACCACATGGGTGCAATCTTGTCTCAGGGGTTTCCCTTCCATACTCATGATGAGGTTCTAGAGGAATGGGAATTTTTGGATCTGGCCCATGAGCAAGACTGACAATAGGATCATTGGGCTCTAACTACTCTCTGAATGTAGGTAGAGGGGGGTTGACCATCCGATGAATGGTAGCTAGGTCAATAGGTCTCCCCAAAAATTAGAGATGAGGGTCTATGGCATGAAGTGCTGCCTCTCTCTCTACTAGCTCATTGACTTGCCACAAGTGGTGAGGTCCAAGATAAGCCATCTCGGTCTCATCCTCAAAGTCATCATCACTTATCCAAAAACCGTTAGCATTGGTATGCGGCCCTAAAACAAGGGGCTCATGTCTTGGCCCCAAGTAGGCCATCTCTATTTCATCTTCATATTCTTCGTCACTTATGAAGAATCCATTTGCATTTGTCTCTTGCCCCAAAGTCAGGGGTTGATGGCTTAGGCCTAAGTAAGCTCTTTCTATTGAGTCTTCTGATTCATAGTCACTTTCATCTGATGTATATCCAATCTCATCATGGATGGACCATGTGAACCTTTGTAAATAGTGAGGCCCTTGATAGGCTAAGCCAAGTTGTGCCTCATCATCACTTGCTTCATATCCATTCTCCTCATCCCATGAGTTGTACCCTATTGGGGTGGAATCAATTGAGGTGTTTGGATGATAAGTTTCTGGAGGTGGTATGTTTACCATGGCCACTTGTCTATTGCTCAAATTTTCTATTCTTAGGGGGTGATAAGGAATGAAATCAATGTCTTCTCCCAACCCTATGCTTAATCTTTCCAATGCTACTACAAGAGAGTCATCTCGACCTCTGCTATAATAGCCTAAGCCAAATATGTCAGAGGGAAGCTGATATAGTGGCTCGTAAGGCCTCCTGCACCCTTGCTCATATATGCCAAGGCCATAGCCATGCCAATGGCAATGCTCAAAGTATCTTAGAGAAAACTCAAGATTAGAGAGGTAACGAACATTGACTATGAATAATTCGTCACCATCCTCTTCTATATCTGAAGACTTATGGGCGCAGTCCAGGCCGACATAGACAAAATTGGTTTGGTTGGGAGGGATTCCAAGTGGAACCACTATTCCTACTAGTGGCCTCAAGTCTTTAGGCCTCCCTATGTCTTGTAGACTCAATGATAGGTGTAAAGGTAATGTTCTACACAAGGTACTCCCCTATGCCTATGCTTGCCAAGTGTATTGATGCATGCGACGTGGATGACCCCATGGATGATACTGGTGAAGCAAGGTGATAATCACTATCTTCATCTTGATCTTGAGGATCTTCCTCTTCCATAGGACTTGGCATTTCAGCAATGGCTATAGTTGGCACTTCTTTGGGCCTTTCTTCCTTAACTAAGGGTGCCTTTAGCTTCTGATTGTCTTTTGGTTTTGACATTGATGGTACTTTAGAAGCATTGATTATCTTGAGTGCACTAGGAGGTGTTGATGTGCATGGGTCTTTTCTTACCCCTTTGTCTTTGTTATCCACTTGTGTGGTTGGGGATGAAGGTGCCACGTATAGGTGAGTAGAAGGGATCATGAATTCTCCTAGAATGTCCACCTGATTAACGTATTTAAAAGGCTCTTCATCGGCCAGAACCACATAGACTTTGTTTTCGTGCACATACTTGACACACTGGTGCAAGATCGAAGGCACACACTTCATGGCCCTTATCCAAGGGTGCCCTAAGAGGATGTTATATTGCATAGCTCCTTCCAAGACATGACACATCATGGGGATGGTCTTGTGCCCCACCTTGATGGGTAGGACTATCGTTCCCATAGTATTGCATAAAGCATCATTAAAAGCTCTCAATGTGTAAGCTCCTAGAACGATATTGGTCTTGGGTATCTTGAGGTGCTCTATTGCAGTTGTTGTGATGATGTTTATTGATGAACTTGTATCGACCAAAACCCTCTTGAAAGGTAAGTCATTGATGGCCACTACAATGTTTAGCGGAGGGTCTGGTAAGGTAGCAGAAACTATCTTAATCTCATGATCATAGAATCGGATTACAGGTTCCTGGCATTCTTGCACTTGTCCCACAAAGTGAGTGAATGCATTCACATCTTGTGGTTGAAGCTCAATTGTTCTTAAAATCTCCATTAGAGTCTCCCTATGCTTTGGGGACTATTGTATGAGCTCATAGATGGATAACTTAGCTGGAGTCATCTATAGGTTTTGCTCCAATCTACTCCGAATAGTTACCATAGGTCTCGTTGGTGGACCTGGAAGGTTGTCTTGCCTTTGCCTAGGAGTGGCTGGGATGTTCATGGGAGCTGCAAGTGGTTGTGGTTGACCATACCACCTAGTCCTTGTTGCTATGTTAACAATCTCAACCATCCCAATGCATCCATGGGTAGGTATGTCAGCTCTAACCTGATTGACTTGGGCCCCTTGCTCTCGAGGGGCCTCATGATTGGGCAATGGGTTTCTATATATGCCCATGTCTCTATTATCGAGAGCCAGTGGGTTGTCAACTTTGAGTTCTCCCACCTCAATCATGTTTTGCACTTGATGCTTAAACCCGATGCAAGCCTCAATGTCATGCCCTGGTATCCTGTGATAAGGGAAAAATTGATCTTCCCTATATCCTTTTGGCTTAGGATGGTTGGGATCTATAAGAGGTATATCAAGAAATCTGATCCTCCTAGCCTCGCTCAATTGATTAAATATTGATTGCATTGATTCTATCAGAGGCATGAAATAACGAGGTGGCTTGCATTCTCGATTTCTTCCCTGATTGTTCTTTTGGTCGTAGTTGGTTGGCGGGGGATGTGCTTGATAGTTCTATGGTTGTTGTGCACCCCCATCCTTGGGTGTAGCCAATACGACTTGATTTACTGGAGTAGGGTTGCCCTGCTTCTATTTGTACTTGTCATTCTTACCATTCTTGTTCCACTCCTTTTTGTTTCGGAGCTTAATGGTTCCCTCATCTACTTTTATCTCTTCGATGAGCTTGGCCTGTGCCAAAGCTTCCTCAAATGAAGGATACTATTGGAGTTGTAGCAAGAGGGAGATATGTTTAGAACAAATTTTGGTGAACATGTGAATGATCTCTTCTATGGGAATGGAGAATGATAATTTTACCATGAATTTTCTCCATCTATTCCCATAATCCATTACTGGCTCATCATCATACTATTTCAAGTTAGCCAGGTCTGAAAGGTTCACCTTCTTCTTAGCACCAAAGGAGAAATGCTTCAAGAATGCATTTACTAGTTGTTCAAAATTGGTTATGCTATGCTTAGGTAGTTGGTTGAACCATTGAGTGGCAACACCTAAAAATGTCATTATGAATGTTCTTAGCATAAGAGCATCATTGTCTTCAAGATGAAAATAGGCATTGATAAAATTGGTGACATGCTCTTGTGCATCCTCTTCACCTTTAAACTTCTCTAACCTAGGCATCTCAAAGTGCTTAGGATATGGAGGGCTAGGGATTGATGGGCACAATGGTTGATTGTGTATCTTGCTCAATGTTGGTGAGTTCCCAGCTACCTCTTGTTTCTCAAAGGTTTTCATCTTTTCAGCAAGCTCTTGAAATGCCTTTGATGCATGGATTTCCTCCTCTTGTAAGCCTATTCACATTGGCAATGGAGGTAACTCTCTATCCATTTTATTTGTTCCATTTTCCTCCCTCCTACGAGGGGACTCAAGATTGTGATCTTGGTTTGTTATGTTTGCCCTCCCCCATTAGTTGGATTTCATTCATGATTTGGTGGGGGGTTTCATTGTGGGCTATCTTGTCTAGTGTGCCTTTCCTTAGGTGAGTCAGCATGTCTTGTTCTTTGGTGGTCACCACTATTTATCTATAAATTGTTAAGAGCTAGCCACTCAGCTTGCTCTCTTAAACGCTGCTCATGTTGGTGCAAGAGTCTTTCTCTTTGTTTCTCTTGTTCGAGAGCTTCCACTAGCTCTCGCTCTTTACGTAATGCATTTTCTAACCACCTCACTTAGTCAGTTTGTGCTGTCATAGAAGACTCATGTTTATCTGACTCTATTCTTGTTGTCTTGACTCATAGATTCCTTGAGGGGGTTTCTGTTGTATCTGTACTCTTGCTAGTTAATGTGACTTGTTCAGTGTACTATTGAGTATCCCTATGATCAGACTCCATGCATCTTCTATAGGGTCACTCTAAGGTACCCCCAGACTAGGAGGTATGTTTAGAAGTCACAGTTCATGAGCTTCCAGATGCAGAGTTCTCAGTAGCTATAGTTCTTTGGGTTGGTTGAGTAGGAAATCGATCCAACCTATCTAGCTGTCTTGTTTTCCATGGCTGGTCCCATGGGGTGCCATTTACTCCTATGAGGTCATAGTCTATGGGAATATTTCCTTTTGTGTGAAGGGTTTCTTCTATATGATTCCCATGACTAGATGTAGCTCTAGTTTCCTACCCTTCAGTGGGCAGACCTGTTTCATATGTTTCTTGTGAGTCTTGAGGTGTTGCAATTCTTGTTTGCCTTCTTGATGAAGAGGGCTTGGTGGTAACATGCTTCCTCCATGTGGATGGAGATGTGGTAGTCTCATCATCCCTATGTGAAGAATGGGTTTTAGAACCTTCTTTATGTCCATGTGAGGAGGAAGCCCTTGAAGCTTCCTCATGTCTTTGAGATGTTTCTATGTGTTTAGAGGAGGCCCTTGAGGTCTCCTCATGTCTCCTTGATGAGGATGGTTGTGAAGCCTCTTTTTGTTTATGTGACTTTGTTCCATGATGTGGTTCCTTTCTTGGGGTTTCTCGAGGAGATCCCCCAAGGGTTGAGTTATCACCCCTTAGGCTCGTGGAGCTACGTCTCACGGTCTTACGGGTAGGTCATTCAACATTACTATGACTCCGCCTATGGGTATGAATTGCTTCTATCTCTCCCTCGACATCAGATCGAGGGTGTTTACTTCTTGTTTTGACCATGTTGTTTTATGACTTGATCTTTTGAGTTTGCAATTTAGGAATGACCACACAATTCCAAACAAATGTTTATCTTGATTACCGATTTGAGTGTGCCCTAAACTGTTTGGTGTGTTTTGATGTGTTGTTCTCTTGATTTCTTTGCTCTTGTTCTTGGATTAAGAATGAGAAGACTCATCCATAGTGACAATCAAGTACACCCATGCCAAACATGATTTTCTCAAAAGAAGCTAGGGTACACCACTGAAGACCCAATGGGGGGTTCGCCTAGCTCTTCCACTCTGAACCAATGATTGTTCCAATAGTGGGAGATAGTTTGAACACAAGTAACTTAGTGTCACTATAAGTAAGTTTCCCAATCTATTTCTAGGAAGCTCTAGGGGGCAAACCAGTGGAAGGAGATGAATTCCAACGTCACTAGACTGAATTGAAGGTTGGTGATGAAATCCAACTCTCCAATGTTTAAATGAGACGTGCATGTGTGGTGTTCATTTTAAGCTTGTGTAACATAAAGTGCATCATATAGCAGCAATGAGTCTTTCCTATATGCCTAAATGCAAAAATACGTTTCAATATTCAGAAATATGCATGAACTACTATGATTTGTATGAGCACACTTTATCTCATGCAACTATGGCCTCTAGTAGGGCCTCAAAGCAAGCAAACAACATACAATGTCTAGCACATTGGATTCTAGGGTGAAATTTTTAGGCATAAGCCAATGTTCCTAGCAATGCCTAGTGGAAAATTTAAAAGAAGATCTAAGATATGTGAAATGCTTAATTCTTTCTTCTTTATTCTTTCAATTTCCAAACATAAATGTGCTTTAAGTTCTCTATTTTAAACACACATAAGTAGACATAAAGCTATAAAATATCAGAGAAGCTATACCAACCTTTGATCCAGCTCAGAGAGTCTATGTTTTGACCTCTGCTTGCACTCCAGTTCTGGTCGTTGTTGACCAGATCGGCTGGTTCTTGGCCGTTGTAGCTCAGAGCGGCTAGTTTCTGGCCACTGTAGCTCATAGCGGCTAGACCTGCACACAAAATTAAGTTAGTTTTTCGATAGAAAATGAAAAATTAGTGGTGGTCCCACCATGATCGCCATCTGTAGTGACCTCGAGAATGCACGCATCGGTCCCTTTTCTGAAAACCCTACTTGCAATGCTTATTTAAAATACCAAAGATAAAATGGAAAGACAAGAGGAAAAAGAAAGCATATAACATGAAATAACAAAATATGGATCTCTTTATTGATATTGAAGCTCGGTTACATGTCGGTCCCTCTTAGGGATACCCATTTTGATACTATAAATTACAAGTGGGCAAGGAGTGCCCCTTCCACGAAGAGGTGGTGCGCTTATAAAAGCTTCTCGGTTCTACACACGGAAATGTATGAGGGCTTACAGATGCCTCCTTCTCCAGGTCTATTTCCTAGAGGGATCCCTTTTGCTCTCGTATGTTGTAATCTTCGTCCGATGTACCTATGGCCCTGCAAGCAATGAAACAACAACACACATTTAGGTGTCCGAGATTGCCTCCCTGGATGAGGTTGTTAGTAATCAAAGAATGTAACGGAAATATGATAAAACTATGCCATGAAATCATGTAAATCTATGCTAATGATATAAGAAAATAGAATAAAAGATGCTATGTCTATCTAAGCTAAGCCTGTGGGCCACTGTCCAAGACAACGGCCGCTAAAGTAAACCTTACCCTCTTTGCCCCAAAGCTATGGGTCAAAGACTATAATCTGATGTTGAAGATAGTAGGTGTTATGCTCTTTGATTCATCAAAGCTCCATCGTACACGTGATCTCAAAGAGAACTTTCCAAGTCTTGAAAGCTCTCCTCAAGAAGATGTCTCTCTCTCTCTATAATGATCTCCTGTATGTCTCTTATGATAAAAGATAAAAGATCTTTGGATATCTTGGTGCTCTTAGGCTTGCACCTTTTATAGTGTGAAACCCTAGGTCTATGTCCAAGCCCTAGAAATGAATTTCTCATGCGTAGTGCAAGTTAGCATGAGAAGCTTTTGTCCATTGTCTATATTTGAAGGCCAGTTAACTAAATCTAACTACCCACTTGAGTCTTCTATGTGAACTGGTCATTAGCATGAGAAGATTTTGTCCTTTGTTTATGCTTGGAGGTCAGTTAACTTAAGTCTAAATGCAAACTCAAGTCTCCTATGTGAACTGGTCATGAAAAGGAATGCAAAGTCACTCCCGCTCACCTTTATTGCATGTAGACTGCCACTTCCACCCGAGATTGGGCCTGTTTGTCGATAAACCACTTCTTATGGCTTAGCCATTGTCGTCTATAGTGGCTAAGATCTGGCCATTGTCATCTGTAGTGGCTAAGGTCTGGCCACTCTAGGCTTGAGCGGCTAGGATCTGGTCACTCTTGGCTTGAGCGACCAAGCTTGGATGGCTTGAAAAGGCCCCAAATGAGTGGTGAGAACCACTATTGATGCTTGGAAAGTCCAATATTATGTCTTATGATCTTATGAGTGTGTCTATGTAAGTAGCTCCCCTAAGCATGACACGATTTAGGTGTCTACACAACCATTATCTATAACTATACAAAATATACTAAGATTTTTCGGTTATCCAACCACACCTAGTGATCTTATCAACTTTTGTGGAAAACCATCTTGGTTAGTAGAGAATAAGGTCTAGTGGTGGAAAGACTAGCATATCTCAGAATCCCACCACTAATTACAAAAATAATTCTTGTTGGTACACGGGAAGATGAAAACTACAAAGTGGTCTAGGTTACCAAAAGCAAAAAGGAACTTCCTTGCTTATACCCCTGTGCAACCAGTTTAAAGGTGCTGATAATTGGCAAAAGGACAAGTTATGCCCTACCCATAAATGAGTGATTATCATCATTGCATACATCCCTTGCTTTCATAAAAATAAGCAAAATCCCAAAACAAAGCCAAATTCAAATCTCAAAATCAAAAGTTCAAATTTTCCAAAAGTCAAAATCAATGCCCAAAGTCATAGTTCAAAATATCAAAAAAATAACAAAAGAAAAATAAACAGTGATTATCATCACTACAAGAGTCCCTTACTCAAGAAAAAAACAAAAACAAATCAGTCAAAAATAAACAGTGATTTTCATCACTAAGTATGAGCAAGTATCCCAACTAAATGAAGAAAAAAGGGAAGGGAACTTGAATCCCTGGAATTCTCAAAATTGCACAAAATTGGAAGGATAAATCCTTACGCATGACTATATGTCTATCACAAAATCTCTTGGCATTTGTATAGACCAATTTTTGAATGTGGATGAGCTAGCTTAGGAAACTTAGGACTGCCTAGTGGTATAGTCCAACTAAGTCCAACATAAGGATGAGATAAAACACTTGGAATCCCCGATCTTAGCAATGGGTTGAAAGAATCCCACCTGACATCGGAGGAAATGCTTGAGTTCTATCTAAATATATGCATTTACACACATAGGGAGAATGAGTATTTAGGACCATGATGAAAGCTTAATTTTCAAAAGATTAAATGGTCAGTACACAATCATTGATAGGGTAACTAGAGTGTTTGGATCTCCAAAAAGCCCCAAAAATTCTTACATAGCAACAAATCATATCATTCACACCATAACTTTGTTTTTAAAATTCTATAAATTAGGGGGTATCAACATAGTAGAATAGATACCGCATATATATTAGAAATAGTATATAGACGACCACTGACTACTTTATATCTTTTAATTTACAGAAACTTATCAAGAAAATACATCTCACACCATCACATCTCATATATGAATGCTTAATCAATTCTTATGATAAGAGTGATTATTTAAATTCATGATTAATTTTTTACTTTCTGTGGTATCACCCATTAAGATTGTCAATATCATATGCATTCCTTATGTTTAAATAATTAGAGCATACAAGTTCATTTATACCATCCCATCACATAAGTTAGATGTATACAATTAAAGAAAAATTAAACATACATTTAACAAAAACATCGCATCCATAAACACAAAAACCAAAGTACTCATCATTACATCATAAAATCACATCATAAAACATATATGCAATATCCATTTGCATACAATCATAAATTCATCATTTATCAACTCAAAATACATCACATCATATCATCAGATCATATAAGCATCTACACATCCATCTAAGCATCTTCAATATCATCTATCATCTAACATATACATCAAGTCATCATAATACCATCATCACATCACATCATAAAACAAAATAATAACAAAAACATGAGTAATAAACGATACACATAATTAGTCATAATGCAAATATATCATAAAATTATGTGTGTCAAGTCCATGGATATACAAAAATGCCCGTGGAATAAGTAATATAGGTCATCCGACCTCAAAAAAAAAACCAAGTGTGCCATCAATCAAATACTGGGCCTGCATCCCTTGTGGCTGGATCTCTGGGAGAAAGGTGCGAGCTGGACCCTGTTGGTCTCTCAGTACGAGTCCATACCCCATGACCAGACCGGATGAAAGACTGCCCTACTATAAAACTCCTGCTGACTTGTGACCCACCTGTGGCTCCTCTCTCCCTAGGGATGGATCCTAGCCTCCTGATCTACCTCGAGAGAGTGGCAATATGGGCTGCATCATCAACAATTTGTACATCACTCTCATCCAAAAAATCCTATAGATGATTGATCTCATCCTCGAGAGTTATCCTCGAAGGACCCTAGAGAGTAGGAGGAGCAACAACAACCTACATCCGGGTAGCTCCTCCCATAGTGGCCTGTAAAGCTAGTATCTGGTCTGAAAGTTGTACTATAGTGGTATCTCGCTGAGCTATGATGGTGTCACACTGTTGTACCTATATCTTGGCTGACTGGAGCTCGAAATCCACATCATGAAACTATTCCCTGAGAGGAGAATCTCTCTCCACAGGCTCCATATCCTCCTCTGCCTCCTCAGGAGCCTCCTGCTCCTCCATGACCACCTACTCTACCTATTGGACCCACATCGTAGTCCTATCATGAACCGTGAATCTGCCCCTTCTCTGCCATCATCATCTCGATACATACTGCCCTCACCAAACCACATCAGGTCATCCCACCATCACACAAATGCATCTGTGACTCCCCCAACCACTCTAGGATCAACAACTGGGGCATCCTCCTCTTTAGCTAACTCTATGACCTTTTGGAGAGGGAGGTCTCTCTGCGCTTATGAACCTGTACAAAAATGGTACTAGTGGCACATCCTACTGCAACCCATACTAACAAAGAACTTGAGAGTAGAAGAAGTGCTCCCAGATGCTAATATTACGACTGATGAGCCATCACTCGTGCCACGTCCTAGCAGTAAAACTATCTAGGTCATCCCAAGCGGGACACTCATGATATGGGTGCCATATGATATCTCCAGCTTGGAGTCCAGTAAAAGTATTAGTATAATGAGACAAATCCCCTACAAAAGTGTGGCTCTTGCACTTCTTGCTCTCTCTAGCCCATCTAGTGGCATAGCACTACTTTTGCCTATCCATAGCTATGATCTCAATAGTAAGCCCCTTAGGACAATCTACCTTAATGTGCTTCTATCCCCAGATCTGTAAAATCCAACTGTAGGTAATGCTGACACGACCTCTATGGTGGATGTGGTACAGCTCGTCATAACACTGAGCCAATAAAGACCTGCCCCATGCTTAGATGATAGGATCCTCACTATCCAAAAAATCCTGAATCATCACAAGGAGGTTCCAATGGAACCTCAATCCTGAGCAGTTTGGGATAAGGATGTTGCTGATGACCATCAACAATATCGCATACCTCGTTGTGAAAACCTGCTCTCAATACCAGTGGATAATAGACACTCCCATAGACTTGGTGTCCTTGAGGGCCGTCTCAGAGCGTCCTCCGAACACCCGAGTGAAAACAACCACCTGATCATTAGTGGCCGAAGAAATGATGGCCACTCCATCAAAATGGATCTGAAAGATCTTGTACACATCCTCTGGCGTAATGGTCATCTCGCCAATCGGGAGGTGGAAGGTATTAGTTCAAGGGTCCTAGAAATGAGTCAAATCCGTAAGGTAAGCCTGATCCGACATAATGTGAGGTAATCTGGTAACATACTAGAGCCCGCGAGTCTTAAGCCACCTCCAATCCGTGTCATCCAGAAGAGGTAGAAGGTCATTCATGAGCTTCGGGTCCCAAGCCGAGCAGTAAGGATCTAAGAAAAATGAAAGAAAGATGAAACATAACTATAGTGCATCTAAGGCATAAATCCCAATAAAACATGAAAAATTTGACACTCTCCTAAATCTGAGCAAAGAGGGGGATAAATACACCTAGGCATGCAACACATGCTAAAGAGTAGTTCAAAATTCCATTTTTTTTTTATTAAAAACTATCTTAGAAAAATCCAAAAAGAAAATTTTTGCAAAATTGGCTAAGGGATTTAGCTATTGTCACCCACATCAGCCAGAATCTAGCCGCTGGAGATAGCAGTGGCCAAAGCCCAACAGTTAAATTTTTGACTGTTGGGGTTCAAACCTAGCCGTTCTAAGAGACAACGACAAAATTTTTTCCGCTCTAAGCGACAGCAACCGAAGGGCGACATGGCAAACCCGTGAACCCTAGGCCGTAAAATACAAAAAAAATTGAAAAAATAAAAAATGGGGACCAACCCACCACATAAAAACCTATACTAAGCCTAGCTACCGATTCCGTTCATTACCAACAGGTTTAGTGAGGTTTGTTTACCAGTTACTTAGTGAGGTTCAATTTTACCCAAAAGAGGAAAAGGGGTTAGGGTTTGAAAGAATACCCGAGAAGCTCTGGCTCCTCCAGCAGCTAATACCTCACCCTATGCAACCATATCCTCGACGTCGGTATCTTATGAAACTGCAATTGTTGCTGTCTCACCAGAGCTCTGAAAAGTGAATTGTCAACAAAGAAAATGACAGGTCAAAAGCCCTAAAAATGCATTTTTTATCTTCAAATTATGCCTTGGCCGTTGATGACGTCAACGGTCCGAATTTCCTAGCCGCTCAAGGTGATAGCAGCCATAGTCAAAGACTCAGAGGCCGTTGGACCTGACAGACTGCTCCACAGATAAAAACAAAAAAATTTCTTCCATGGGGGATAACAAAAAAACATTAAATAAATGCATTTTGATGAATTAAAGTCATCTTGATGATCAAAATAACAAGAAAAATCACATATAAGCATAATTTCAAGTAGGCCTTGTATCTAGTTAGTTACTCTATCCACTCGGCGATTACATAGGTTCACACTCCATCCACTTCGATGAGATGAGTAGGCTACCATAAGGCCACTTGGGGTAAAAACATTTCATTTTGGAATTACGATGTGCCACCCTTCAATCCCGAAGAAGACCAATATGGTTGGACTGCTCCACGTGTGCGAAAGGATCATCCTAATTCTCCTATGATATCGAAAACATTAATCCAAAGTGATACAATATGAACATAAATAGAATCACTCATCCTAACTCCCTAAGAAGGCTATTTATAGCTGGACCGCTCCTCGGGATAGGGATGGATGATTAGCATAAACAATTGGAATCACACTTGGACGTGGGATTGCTCATTAAAAGCAACAAATGCTAGAAAGGAACCAGATTAGTCATATTGTTCAAGTGACTTGTCGCTTCATTCATAGTTATTTATTCACCAATCCATTGTGTGAGGAGGTAGCTCAAATTTTCAAAATAATCACAATCAAAATCAACAAAAGATCACTCAATCATAACAAAATCGTGTTCATCCTATGAATCATTGCATACAACAATCACATAATTTCCCTTGTTTGCTGGGAACATAAGCAGACATGACATATTCAATTGTAGCTCTCCTACCAGTCGAAACTATTGTAGCAGCTGAAGCTACCCAATTGAGTTTGAGGAATGAGTGCAATTTAACATGCCCAAGCCACTGAGCTAAGTCCTCTAAACACTCAGGCAATGATTCAAGGGGTGCACACCATCTTGCATGATTGGGCCATTCGGCGTCGATCAGACCATTGATCACCATACACCCTACAAACATATCAGTTTACGTTTTTGCTCAGTGTTGTGTTTTCCACACCACATCGTAAAAAGGGGCATCTGTAGACACCTAAAATGTGTCATGTTTAGGGAAGCTACTCACAAAGACACATTCATAAGATCACATGACATAATATTGGACTTTCCAAGCATCAAAAGTGGTTCTCACCACTCATCTAGGGTATTTTAAGCCCATCCAAGCCTAGCCACTCAAGACTAGAGCGACCAGAAGTTAGCAGCTCAAGCGTAAAGCGGCCAAACCTTAGCCACTGTAGACGATAGTGGCCAAATATTAGCTGCTATAGACAACAATGGCTAAACCATAAAAGACATTTTATCGATAAATATGCTCAATCACGGGTGGAAGTGGCAGTCTGCACACAATAAATGTGAGCGGGAGTAACTTTGCATTCCCTTTCACGGCCAGTTCACATAGGAGACTTGAGTTTGCATTTAGACTTTAGTTAACTGGCCTCCAAACATAGACAAAAACAAAGTTGCTCATGCTAAACGACTAGTTTGCATAGGAGACTCAAGTTTGCAGTTAGATTTTAGATAACTGGTCTTTAAACATAGAAAAGACAAAAAGCTTCTCATGCTAACTCTCACTATGCATGAGGAATTCATTCCTAGGGATTGGGCATAGACCTAGGGTTTCACACACTTTAAAAGGTGCAACCCTAAGAGCACCAAAAGAGATAATTTTTGATCCGAAATTTATCATAACAGGTCATTGAGGAGAGCTTTTGAGACTTAGAGAGCTTATATTGGAGATCACGTTTACGACGAAGCCCTGACAAATTGGAGAGCAAAATGACCACTATTTCAACATCCGATACAAGCTTTGATCCATAGCTTTGGGGCAAATAGAACGAAATTCACCTTAGCGGTCGTTGTCTCGGACAGTGGCCTGCAGGTCTAGCTTAGGGTTTTATACATTAGTTTCATCATTCTGTTTAACATATCATTAGCCTAGCATCATTTCATTCATTTAACTTCATAGCATAGGTTTAATTTGTTTCCTTGATTTCATTTGATATATTCATTGCTAACAACCTCATCCAGGGAGGCAATCTCGGACATCTAAGCGTGTGTTGTTTTATTGCTTACAGGGCCATAGGTTCATCGGAAGGAATCTACAACATACAAGAGAAAAAAGGGATCCCTTTAGGAAATAGGCTTGGAGAAGGAGGCATCTGTAAGCCCTCATACATTTTCATGTGCGAAACCGAGAAGCTTTTGAAAGCGCATCACCTCTTTGCAAAAGGGGCACTCTTTGCCTATTTGTAACCTTATTGTATCGAAATGGGTATCCCTAAGAGGAACCGAAATATAACTGGGTTTCAATCTAAGTAAAGAGATCTATCTTTGTTATTTCCATGTTATATTCTTTTCATTGTCTTCCATTTCATTTTGGGTTTTAATACATTGCAATTAAAGTAAAAAGAGCGGTGTGTGCGTCCCGAGGTCGCTAGAGATTACAATGCATTAAAATAAAGATAATGATAAAGCTAAGAGAGAAGGGATCACAAGCAATATTTTAGCCTTAAGACCCTTGGTTGATATCCCCTTGTTATGATGTAGTAGATGAGCTTCTTATTGTTTGAGATGATTGAGGTGGATATTTACTATTGCAAGAGATCCATATTCAATTTAATAAGACTTTGGTATCCTCAAAATTTCATATTGAATCTGGAAGAGCTTCATTGTTGCAAAATATGAAATGGAAGGCTCCTCCAAGGTTGGATTTATAGGAGGCCATGACTCCTTGGAGGATAGTTGCACTGAAGTTGATGAGACTATTGAAGGTAAGTTTTCAAAAAGGCTCAACATGCAATTAAGGATACAAGATAGAAAAGAGAAATTTTGGAGGTTTGGATTGTTGTTGAGGGTATAGATTAGATGCATGTGATCATATCCATATTGGTGGGCAGCTTGGTAGGTACTAACTATTTACATTTTCCTTTTTTATGTTTGACAATCAATAGCACTAGAAGTGATAATGCTAGAAACGATAGCATTGATGACACTAATGGTCCTAATGCTATTGTCAAAATATTGTTATTAAGCAGATTAGACAAAAAATAACGACAACTTGAAAGCTTTGCAAAAGCACTACTAGGGAGCAGAAGCATCATTGATGCTACCGCTTCAGTCTTGTTGTTTTTGCTTTTAGAGAAATAAATGCTCCTAAATTTAGATTTTAGGTGATTGAATTGATTCAAATGCTTGATTGGTTAGTTGATGAAGATGTTGACAAGTTTGGAGACTTTGACAATGTGCTCAAAATTGGGTGTCTACAATCACATAGATGAGAGAGATATTTCATATAACATGAAACAAACATGATGGGTTTAAGTAAGGCATCTAATTCACAACCTTGCAAATCACATAAACTATGTATCCTTTGTTTGGAATGATTTAAAATAGTTCTTTTAAAGGAGTAGGTAAAAATGCTTAATAGAAAGGAAGTACATTATGCTCTAATATAGTTAGATGACACCATAAACATAATGTTAAGTTCAAAACCATTGTAGTTGTATCCCTATTAATACACTCTAATGTGTAATAAGTTATTAGGTTGCAAGAGATAATTTAATCTTTGATTGGTAGTTGAGTTACATTTGCCCATAGATATAAAGTTGAAGTACCAAAGCAAACAGATCATTTTAAATGTATGGCCTTAAATAGAAAAGAGATTTATAGGAAATAATGTATCACCATTACTTTTTAGTTGTAATGGATAAGGGTCATCAATATTTAATACCGTCTTATCCAATTGAAGCTTTGTAATACCTATTTATAGGCATGTTCTGGTAATACAATTCAGTTTTCATTTGTGCAAACCTTTGGTTGTCTGTTTGTAATTGTGTTCTTTATCATTAGTATCAGAGCCGAGAACTAGGTAGGCAAGTATCGTCTTCCTCCAAGCCATTTTTGGTTCGAAAAAGGAACAAAAAAACCTCTCGTGGATCTTGGTTTGGTGGTTTCATCCACCTTGTGAACACTTTTACATTTTGTTATAGATATTTGGAAGCTTTTAGCTTGGTTTGCACTTTTTTGGATTTGAAAACTCTGCTTTATTATTTTTGCTTCATACTCGTTTACGAATAAGGATGGTGCACTTGCACCATCCTTATTCGTGATCAATCCGTTTTTGTATCTAACGGTATGATGTCGAGTTCGAAAGTTTCGCTTGATGAGGTCTCTAACAAACTTATTGATATTTTCACGAAACATCAACAAATACACAAGGATATGCTTACTGAATTTCAATAGATCCAAGCAAAAATTGTTGCTAATGTTCAACAATTCCAAGCCAAAATAGTTGCAGCTGCTACCGAAGTTCTCGTCGACAAAGAACTTGTTCCAGAATATGAAGATTCTGAAGCAACACCTGGAATCAAACTAGGATTTATGGGTGAGAAGCCCATCGTCTTCCCACTAGATGATGTTGCTAATGTTAATCTTTCTAATGATATTGAAGATGTTTCTCTTGCAGATCTGAGCTCATTTGAAGCTCTTATTGCTGTGGTAGAAGACATTCCTCCGTTTGTCATTATTTTTGTGCTTGCTACACCTCGTGGCCTACCAATTCATCGAAAACCTCTTTGCTATCATTTTATCGATTGATGGTTCTTCTCTTGGATGTTGGTTTCTTATTTTCGGCCACCATCACATAAAATTTTGACAAATTTCACTATTTTCCAAAGATTTTTATCACTTCCTACTGTCGACCCTCAACACTACCTCACCCGATCATGTAGTTTCCACTGTAGTTGTATATCGAGGTCGCTCTTGCTACCATTCGATCGTGATCCATATGTTTCATGCTCGAGTTCTCCATGGCTTTGGAGTTCCAATCTCATGTTTTCAGGCGTTGTTTAGTTGCCATCGTTGTTTGATCTGTTTTGCGATTTCTTTGCTACCGTGCACTTCCTTGGCAAACGCTCGACTCTTGATCTACCGCTTTTTGGCTTGCTTATTTCTTTACGCCATTGATCCAATATTTCTTGGTTGATCCACAGTTTTCTTTCCATCTCCACATGACCCTTGCATCATTTTCTTGTTGATCAGCCTTACCCGTGGCCTCCGCCGCTTGTTATACCCATTAACCATGGTCCATCGAGCTCGTCGCGATTGTCATCACATGATAGGGATACAATATTAATGCCATACTGTATCCCTATCATCACATCCACCACAACCAACAACCCTTCCAACACCTGATCTGCAACTTTTCGTATGTTTTTTAGGGTTTTACTGCGTATTCTGGCCAATCTCTATGTTTTCTATGACTTACAACCCTGTTAGCCATTACAGTTGCCACACATTTTTAAATGCGCAATTTATTTCATTAATGCGTGACACAATTAAACACCATTTTCATTAAATGCATTTCCATGGTTGTTTTCATTCAATAACCCTTAATTAAATTAAATTAAAATTTTTATTTAATTTAATTTAATCAATAACCGTCATTTAATTTTTTAATCCATACCGCATTCATTTAATCCATGTCACCTTTCATTAATATCCGTTACCATTCATTAATGCGCATATCCATGTCACCTTTCATTAATGTTCGTTACCATGCGCATTAAACCGTTACCCTGCATTAATGTGCACCTTTCCTTTAATGCGTGGCCCACTCTATTGCCGCCATTTACAACCATAATAAATAAATAAATTAAATTAAATTGTCTTTAAATTAATGTAATTTTTCCCACAATTATAATCAAAATTTAATTCACCCTTCTGCTGGTATTTTTGGCACGCGGTTCGAAGACTCTTTTGTTGTATTTTCTTCGACATCTTTATTGTACCATCGATGCTACTTTCTTCTATCGATTCGAGGGACCCATTTCGTAGTCTACCGATATAGCAGTGTTTACAGTCATTACAGAGCGTTTTTCGATCTTACCTATAAATAGTTATTACAAAGCTTCAATTGGATAAGGCGGTATTAAATATTGACAACCCTTATCCGTTACAACTAACAAGTAATGGTAATACATTATTCCCTATCAAAGATGTAAAATTCAAAGGAACACATCAAGTACCCATTACCCATAAAAAAAGAACACTCTTACCTAGAAAAATCAACATTTATGTCTTGTCCTTATTGTTTTGATTTGCTAATACTAATGATATCAAACTATCACTTTAATCCCTATCCTTTGCAAAACCATATTTATTATCCACAAGTGAAAAACATTCAAAATTAAAAATTAAAAATCATGTGACTAATAAAAATAGTATCTAAGAGGGCCACAACCCCCTTCTCTTCTTCTTACAAATCATACTACATGATACTCTAACTAAGAAAGAACAAGTATAAGAGGCAATAACAGGAGGGATGCATCAAAGTACTTGGTAAACAATATCAATAAGATTAAGGTTTACTACAAAACCCTAATTATACAAGCATGGAGGGATATATGAGAAGAATAAATTAAATCGATGGCATAACAACTTAATTCTTGATGTTTTTAAAAAATAATACATTATATATATATATATATATATATATATATATATATATATATATATATATATATATATATATATATAAGTAGACAAAAATGAAAGAAGTGCTCCTGTAGATAGGCACTGGTCCTAGTTCTCGCTGATCAAAAAGCGACCTAATGTTTATATATATATATATATATATATATATATATATATATATATATATATATATATAAGTAGATAAAAATGAAAGAAGTGCTCCCGTAGACAGGCACTGGTCCTAGTCCTCGCCAGTCAAGAAGCGGCCTAATGTTAACATTGCTTGTTCGTCCCGTCAGGTTGGGGGTGGTATGATGTTCCACCAGTTTCACCTTGGACAGTTATTGGTTGGAGCGACGCGGTTACTAAAAACCTTAATGAGAATTGCGATGCGGAGGGGTGGATTCCCATCCCATAATCACTAGCAGTTTATGCAAGACGACACAATATTCCATTTGATATGCTTTCTTTGATCAATGATGATTGGTAAACTTGTGTTTTGTTGACGGCTTTGTTTCCTAACCCTTGTCAATAAGGATTAGTTTGATTCTCCGTAGAATGTATCAACCCACCCATTTTTTTTAATTGTAAACACTATTATCTTAATTTAATATAAATAGGTTTTTTCATCATTAAAAATGAAATAATATTTTCAACAAATAAATAAAAATGTCACTATTTTAACATCAAAAAAAAATAATGACTTAGGATGTAAAACTTTTGCTCACACTTATCCTTGTTCAACTCTTGTGTGAGGTGTTTCAAATAAATAATTAAGCGTAAGTGCATGTATGCCGGTGGGCACCATTGTTGTTCGTTCGATCACATCATTTGTTTAATGCTAAAAAGGTCCATGTTTGTGCCACGTGCCAATCCAGAACAAAATAATTAATTAAGGTGTGCCTCGCCATATCACCTTTACAAGAGGCACATAATTAATAAAATTATCTACTTTGTTAGTGGGGGCATTTCCACTTGTCTTCCATATTTGCCACTTGTCATCTTTGAGTTAATTCCTATGCAAATCTAGTTTGCGTGTCACTTACGATGTTGGAATTTTGGTAACATGACCTTTCATTAACCAAAGAGATGCCCACTAAATTACTTACAAGCCATCGCATAATTCGTATAACCTGTCACCAATGTCTTAAAAGTGGCTTTTGTTACCATTAAAATTACTTTTCAATTCTTCTTTTGAACTCATTCCATTTAATAAATATTAAAGTTTATTTGTCTGGTTCGATTCATGTTTTTATGTATAATATTATCATATTTTAATTAATTATAATATAAATTATTTTATATAAAATTTATTAATATTTTAAAAAACGTTAATGAGATTTTAATAATTAATTATAATAATAATTTAAAATTCTTTCAAATATAATTTAAATTATATATTTTGTAACCCTGCCTTCATAGTCTTCGTCTTCATTGTCTCCCTTGTCTCGGCTTCCTTAAAATGAGAAAAGAGATGATGGGCGACCGAGCTTTAATGGAGGAGCTCAACCTTCACTCGTTATGGAGCTTATTTAATATTTTTAACATGTTTTAGCTTTAATTAAATTTTAAAAAATGTTTCAACTTAAATTGTGTTTAATTAAATGTCTCGCGATAATAATAAGGATATACAAGTCAACATTAATGAAAAATCCAAGTGGACGAAGGTTTTAAGGAGTAAAGATGCTTATAGATTAAGAGAGGCATATATATATATATATATATATATATATATATATATATATATATATATAAAAGGTTTAGAAGGTTTAGAATGATATATGAATTTGCTATATAATTTTTAGTATATCTATTTAAAAAAATCAAAGTTCAAATTTAAAAAGAACATCATACAAGTACTTATAAAGTAAACTTACAAGGTATATAGACCTTACATGTTAAACTAATAAAACATTATACATCTTCATTCGATATGTGAAATTATTCATATTAAGCAAGTACTCTAATCCTTCCAAACATTGAGTTCATGCTTTTAATTATTATATTTTCAAATACATTATAGTTAGATGTTTGCACTACATTGGAAGTACAAACTATACAATTACATTTCTAACTCTAGCATATTACACTAAAAAATACTAAAAATTAACATTCAATCCAAACAATTAAGTTTGACCTCTTTGAAGTGTGGGTACATGAGTGTGGGCTATTTACGGTGTGGGTACGGACATCCAGTGGATATAAAAGTGAAATGATATGAAAATATGTAGGGTGTAAGAATATGAATATGTTGAAGTAAATGTTAAAAATGTTTATTATTTATGTCATATTAAAGCATTTAATATATGATGAATGCATTATTAGAAAATGTGATGGTTAAGTTTTTTTTGAGGTTATGATCTATTTTGTACTTGTATTGATCATATTTTTTTTTTGGATTTATGTGTCTTAAAAAAAGTATTTTTGTATTATTTTTATAATATTTATTTTTGAGGGTTGGTCTTACAATTTTGATCGTAGGTATCATGTATTTGGATATAACTACCCTTTTATATCACTCACTTGCTTATCATTTGGAGTGTAAATTTATTTTTATTTAGTGAGATCATTTGGTGTCCATGGATACTCTATCATATTCTATGTTCTTTTTTGTTTTGTGTGTTCATTTGTTAAGAAATATTGGGTAATGTTTGATTCTATTTATTTTTAGAAACCATTGCAAAATCCAACATGGTATCAAAGCAAGTGTGAATCTTTGTTATTAGATTGCTTTCATTGATGGGTGTTTTGTTGTAGATTTTTGCAATGGCAACTTTTGTTGGAGCTACCTAAGAAGATTTTTTTGAGGGTTGATGATGCAATTAGAAGGGTTTTTTGATAAAACCCTAAGTGGACTTGGATTGTATCTCACTAGGATTAGTAGATTCGATCTAGGAAAAATATTCATGTTTCATTTTTCCTCTCATTGGCACTCAATCTTGATTTTTGATTTTTGATTAGATGAAGTCCCTAGTTTCAAGATTGGGTTTTCTAAGGTTTTTTGAAAACCTCATTTGTCTTTACAATTTTTTCCAAAAACCTATTTTATTTTATCTTTAAACTTTATCTATCTAATAGTAGTACAAATAAGAGTATAGACTACTTGGCCACCATAAAAAAAAGAAGAAGAAGAGACTAATACATTTTAGAAAGATGCTTAGTGCTAGAGAAGTCATGGTAGGCTTCTATGCTTAGCAAAGACATTTGATCCACTTGACAAAGTTATAAAAATGGTTTGAAAACTTTTTTGTTGCATAGGCATGAGAGGATATCCTAATTGGTTGTATTTAATAAAAGGGTATGTAGGAAAACCATGATAGATATAGATAAAAAAATTAGTATTTTTGGATTTTTTATTAAATTTTAGGCAGGGTCCCAATTCAGTACTTTTGCTCATTTTGCTTCTAAGTACTCCAAATTTACATGTGGAATATTTTAGATAGTACATAAACTATTTTCAAACAATATAATATTATCAAATCTCTCACAATACATCAAGATTAAAGTTCTCACACAATTATATACGCAAGTAATCAGACAAATAGATAAACTTACCGTATTTTCTCAGATCACACACTTAGTATTCTAATACTAATGAAGTATTGAAATTTCATTGCATACATATCATATGTTTGCTCTACATATAGTATTTAAAAAGACTATTGGAATTTCAACTTCATCTAACTATTCATCTCCTTAAACTCCTCAAAATTATAAGAGATTTGACTCTTCATATTTCTAATAAGAGAAATATATTTTATTGACTATCTAACAATGACAAACCTCTAATAATTACTAAAAGGTAAACTCTAAATTACTAATATTTACAAGATTATTTTCAAACCACATATTTATAAAGTATTTACAAAATATTTACAAGGTTCTTGCAATGTACTTGCAAGGTACCAAATAATGTAATAAAATCCAACACCTCCTCGTATTACATTATTTGGTATAAGGTTCATTGTCTTCATTTGTTGTGGTCTTCTTGATCACTTCTTGTTCTTGTTCATGGTGATGTGATTTGATAATTTTTGGAACTTTGTCTTTATCCTTATTCAAGTAGTACCTATCTCTATCCCAATATTGGTAGTAGCTATAACTTGTCCTTGTCATATTTTTATCTTTAAAATTAGAATCCCCTATCACTAATATGAGTTTACTATGTCCTGTCATGGTATTTCTTATTTTGATACTTTTTGTAAATAACAAGTCATCACAATATAATTTATCACAATTGAGGCCATTACTAACAAATGCATAGTCCCTATTACTATTTGAAGACTTCAAAATATATCTAGAGCTATCCTTATCAATATTTTTATTCTCACAAATGTTAACTATCTTACAAATATTTTATTCATGATAAAAAAACTTTGAATCAGTTTCAAGAGTGTTGTTCAAACTATTTGTATCTATTTTTGATGGAGGATCACCACATGCATAACTACTATGAACCTTCATAGTATCCAAATCACAACTTACTTCTATTGTCATGAGCCTCAGATCACAAGTATCATAACTATTGTCTACCACTATGGGCTTCACATTTTCCTTTTATGAAGATCACTAGTGTTATAATTCAATCTTTCATCTTGGGTGTATTATTCAACTTTTCAATTATTTCATTTTGCCTTTCATTCTTCCCCTTAAGGACATTAAGAGTGAGTAATGTTATGTTTATTATTTTTCCTAATTTAGTTGGTAATGTAACAATATTTTTAGAGAATTAATCAGATTTTTCATGAATATGATTTATGTAGTCCTTAAGTGTTGAGAAATCCCCCTTTTCATCTTTTCTTCATGAACCACATTAATTCTGTTGATGCATATTTTTGAGCTTTTCTAATAATAGAATGTAAACAGGAAGTTAGGTTTTACAAATTTTCACTTTCACCAATATCTCTTTCTTCTTGAAGAATATCCCCTGTTGTTTTAAAGTAGGTCACATGTGTCATGTTTTTTACTCAATACTTCATTTTGTTCTTGTTTAGATTATTCTTTGCAAGATTTTGATGGCATACTATTTTTTGATAACTCATCAGTTTGAATTTATGCTTCATATATACTAATTAATGATGACCCACGCATTTTTTTTTTGAATTTACATGGTGGAATCGGTAGCCGCCATGAATATGGGCAGGTTGTCCAACTTTTATGGCCGCCACAACCCACACCTTTTAATATCACTTTGTTTCTCCATTTTCTTTCTCTTTGCTATTTCTTGATCTTTTGTATTCTTTGAACATTGGTTTTTAGTTCTTGATTTAAATTCACTACTAAAAAATAAAACTTATGCATACAATTGTAATGAACTTCAACCATTCACTTCTAATTTTTACTCTTTCTTTTAAATTAACTATTTTAATTATCAAGTAGCAAACCTATTATCTCCCTAATTAATATTTTAGTACCTTTCAAATATTTCGTTCACAATATCCTTTGCACTTGAATGTTTCAATATGCAAGCCAATTTCTCTTCTTTCAATATTTTTCTTTCCTTTAAAAAAAAACTTATTTTCTTTAAGAAAAACCTTTCAAGGTTCATTTTCCTTTTAATCAGATATTCTTCTCTTTAACTTTTTTCCATATTATAAGCTTTCTCTTTTAATATTTTCTTCCTTTTAAGTTTCTTCTTCTCACAATCTTCACTTTTAAAATTTTCTTTCAAATATTTCACTTTCAATTCTTTGTCACTTAAAAAAAATATTATTTTCTCTTTCTTTAATTATTTTATTTTTAAAAGAATATGCCTTATGAATTCATTTTGTCTCCCTAATTATTTTCTTCAATATTTCAATGAATATAAATGGAGGTAAAAGAATATTTTCCATGCCTTATAATTCATGCTCATAAATCTATCTTCTTCTTCCTTCCTTGAATTTGTCCTTCAATATCATTGCTCCTTTCCAATAACCTCCTTTCAAATATTCCCTTAAATAATCCTTCTCCAAAAATATCTTTCTCACAAAACATTATATGGGATTTCTACCTTTAGTCAAACTTTAATATATGCATCAACACCTTATCACCATAACCAATGCACATTATATTTACTTGGCATCTCCAACCTTTGCTCACAAAAATTTAAAATTTTCTACTACTCTTCTAAATCCTTTTGGATGTTATTCCTACACCAAATTGTAATACCTCTGACTACATTATTTCAACTGCTATTTCATATCTTTCTCAAAATTCTTTACAACAATATTACGTCTTGTATCCTTTGTACTTCTCGGTCGTGCTCATTTTTTCTTATCTCAAACATTTATTTGGTTCTAAATGCTCCTCATTCTACTTCTCTTGTTATTCCTATGATGATTTTCACTCTAACACTTTCCTAATTTACTTGGGTACTTCTCACAATGGTATTTTATTTTTAACTATCCCAACATGATGCTCATTTTAGTTGTGATGTGCTCAATTTGTCTTTCCCTAATGTGGATTTTCTCAACATTGTTCTTCAAATGTTCCTTTATCTCTAGCTTATCTCCCAACATTAATAATTTCCTTTTTTTTCTTCTTGTTTCTTCCTCTAGCTTTATTACTTCCTCCAACTAGGTTAT
Source organism: Wollemia nobilis (assembly GCA_028583015.1). Classification (NCBI taxonomy): domain Eukaryota; kingdom Viridiplantae; phylum Streptophyta; class Pinopsida; order Araucariales; family Araucariaceae; genus Wollemia; species Wollemia nobilis. The sequence goes on from JAQPPZ010016370.1 coordinate 8,610,304, forward strand.
TTCTCTAGTTAAGGTCCTCACAATCGTTATCTCCTATGCATAGTTTTGCTCCAATATTATGCTTTAATATTTTGTTGTCTCTCACCGTCTTAATTTGTTTTATCTATCACTTTCTCCGTTCACCTGAGCTCTCCGACATTCTTCCTTTCTCCAATCCATCAATAGTTTATTATATCCATCTCCTTCAATGTAACACTCTTACAATAACAATGTCACTCTCATGACTCAATCTACGGTGGATATAATTTAATTAATAACATATAAACTATTTTCAAACAATATATGGTTATCAAATCTCTCACAATATATCAAGATTAAAGTTCTCACACAATGATATATACAAGTACTCAAACAAATAAATACACGTATGATATTCCTACGGATCATTAACTTAGTATTCTAGCACCAATAAGATATTAAAATTTTATTACATACATCTCATATGATTGCTCTACATATAGTCTTTACAAAAACTCTTGACATTTTAACTTCATCTAACTATTCATCTCCTTAAACTCCTCAAAATTTTGGGAGATATGACTCTTCATATTTCTCATAAGAGAAATATATTTTATTGACTCTCTAATAATGATAAACTTCTAATGATTATTAAATGATAAACTTTAAATGACTAATATTTACGAGAATATTTTCATACCACATATTTATAAAGTATTTAAAAAATATTTACAATGTTCTCATAATGTACTTGTAAGATACCAAATAATATAATAAAATCCAACAGTTTTGTTGTTTCTCTCTAAAATTTAAAATTTTGAATCTTAGAAATAAAATATTATAGGAAATATTCCCTTGAATGGAAGAAAATATTAGGGGCTTGGGTCCATTCCTAAATTAGCATGATGTAGACCTACATCAATGGAAGATACCAAAATAGGCATTATCTAGAGTAATCATGAGTTTAAATTTATTGGTAGCCCTTTCCCTCCCAAGCATGGTGTTTGGACGGTTGGCTAGCTAAACCCCTCTAACGTATTGGGCTATAGGAGGTGTCAAGTTCAAATATCTCTTAGGCCTAATCCTCTTACAAACCGATGATATCAATATGCACAAAGATGAAACCTATGATGACATGGAAACCTATGATCACATGGTACTAGATGGTATCACCCCATTACATAGTTGTAATGATATGGCATGATTGTATGGATGCTATATATCAACTGTATAATTGAGATGATGTTACCCCTTTGCACAACTATTATGACATGGTAGGGTTTTATAAATGCCACATATAGTTAGAATGGATGACATGGTAGCCTATACAAATTATTTAGAATTCAAAGCATAAATACCAAGGTGACACATGGTAATCCATATAGATGACATGGTAGGCTTTACAAGTGACTTAGTAACATGTGCATTAACTTAAGATAACATATGGTGGCTGACATGGTAGCTTGTACACTTAGTAATTGACTTAGCAATAAATGTGTAAATCCCAACTGACACATGGCATTCTATACAGGTGATGTGATAGTTCATACAAGTGATGTGGCATGACATATGGTAGTTGGTGTAGACACTGATTTATATAATGATATGGCATAAATTCCAAGGCAACATGTGGTAGGTGATGTAGAGACTAATGTAGGTGTTGATTTAGCATACTTCGATTGGGCTAACATGGTATACCATATGCCACTTTGAACATATAAATATGAATTTTGCCAATCACATTTTTCCAACTTATTGAAATTGAAAAACTACCCCCATAGTCAACAACAAACTTGGCAATGGAATTTTTTTGAAATGAATTAGGACATGATAAGGAGCATAGTGTAGTTTGCAAATTAGATAGCAAATTAGATAGTGACAAGTGGTGTCACATGATTCATTGATACGTTACATAGTTATCACAATCTTAAAATCCCCTCATACACTCATGTCATGACACATGGTGGCCTCCCCATTTGTTGCAAGTACTAAAATATTTCAAAAATTTCAAAGGTTTTGAGACATTTTTTTGATTTTAGGAAGAATTCTATGGATAATAACTTTTGCATACAAAGTGTTTTAAGCCTTTTTCTTTTCAAATCACATGATTTTTCAAGATATATATATTGGTAGTGTTGTTTCTAGTCATAAATACACATCAATTTTATATTTTGGTAGAATAATTATGGATCACCATATACCTTTGTTGAGTGGTCTTAACAATGCTATCTAGAAGATCAAGACTAAAGCTCTACTTTGACATAAGGGGTTACTTAAATATGTGAATTAGAAGCCTCATATACTAAATTTGAAGAAGTGAAATAAATCTATAGGGAAAAATAAGGATGAGGCTCATGGAGCTATTTTTCTTCATGTTAACAATGTATATGACACACATGTTCACAACACCATGGATCCTAAAGTTTTTCTTGAGAAATTTTAGGGTTTATGCAATTGAATTAATTCCATACAAATAAATAGATTATAGGTTGATATAGCATCCTTTTTTTTAAATAAATGGGTAAAAAATTATTGATAAGAAGATAAGATTATAGAGTACAGTGAAGCCCCCAACCAGGACTCAAATAAATAACAAAACAGGCTAAAACCACTAGACAAGATTGAAACCTAAAGAAAACAACAAGAAAAAACCACATTAAGTATGGACATCCTTGTGGATCAACTCCTAGAGGAGCTGAGAGTCCCCAGCCGGGAGACTCTCCCAGTTATACATAATCTAAGGACCCGAAAGCTTAGAAGCTCTTTTGACCAAATAATCAACAACCCCATTCCATTCCCTTGGTATGTGCACAAAGGAGATAAATTTGAACTCTTCACTAATTTTAAGAATTTGAATGGCCACAGAGGCCAACTACCAATTAACATTCTCCAACCTTTTGTTGTTTAAAATATTAACCAAAATTTGAGAGTTGAACTCACAGATGCTCCTATGCCAACCAAGAGAAAACCCCCTCTGTAAGGCCTTGAGAATCGCAAGAGCTTCCATAAAATTTATGGAGTGAACACCTTTATAAATGGAAAAGAAAAATTTGACCATGCTAGCAGAGTCTCTCCTAACACCGCCAATTCTAGCATGTCCAGGATTACCCCTGGACATCTTGTGCTTCCAAACAACATCTATTGTCCTATCGAGCTCTTTATTTTAAACTTCTATTCGAATGCCTAAATTCGATGATTTTCCCTCTCTAATTATCTCAAAGGTGACACCTCAGGGCCGTTCATGCAAGGATTTCCTTACGATTGCTGGATGGATCTTACACTTGTTTATACGGAGATCATTTTCTATAAGTATAAGTAATTTATTTTTATTATGATTGTTTTATTTTAATATTAAGGTTTTATTTTATTTTTATAAAAGTTTCACACTTATTTATTTATTATATATATTTTTAATTATATTTTAAAACAATTTTTCTTTCTTTTTCTTTTAATGATTTTTAAGGATCAGTGTCTTTTCATTTGTTAATTAAAACTATTCAATTTACTTTTCTTACAAACAAACAAACATATGCATGCAATACAACAACAAGCAGGATGTACTATATGATTTTTATTTCAGTGGGCTTCCATGTACCCATGGGCCAAGGTGCACGAGGCATGACATCATATCCCACCTTACCTGACGCTTCCAACACTTGTATTTGCCAGAGGTGGGTGATCCTTCTGCTGCATCTTTATACTGTCGTACCTGATACACAATAACCAATACCGACACACATAACCACTTGAAGTAGTATCACATTATTCAAAAAAATTGATAATCAAATAATGGGGTTGTGACATTCTAATTATTGCGGGTTTAAAACAGCTGAACATAAACTCATAAGCAAATAACCAAAGATTAAGCAATAGTCACTTTTAGCATTACAATACTTAATACGCCATATATGTATCAAAATCCCAAATACACAAATATAATTATAATATTATTCAAATTATCTCTTAATTAGTAGTTTTCAAACAAGAAAGGAATTTTGTTTTGCATGTGAGCAACATCTTCCCAAGTAACATTTTTCTCTGAGTAGTGATCCCATTGGACCCTACACTGCTCTACTGTTCTTTTCCTCAGCTATTTTGGTCTGTAATCCAAAATTTTAATCGATTGAACCTCAATGAGATGCGGGTCTGATGTCTGTAGTAGCATAAATTTTGTGTGGATATTCTTTAGTGGGATTCCTTCGGTCAGCTATGGAACAGGGGAACTACTGCGTCCACCCTTCTAGGTGTTATAGGCCTTGGAAGGGCAACCCCATGCCAAGATCAAAAGGAAACCCGAGGGAGGGGTAGGCATATAATAATAATGGCAACTTATCACGGGAAGTTGGCCGGTCCCGAGCACTTAAGTAACCAGCTACAGTGGCGGAAAACTTGAAGTGCAATCCTCTATGCGAAAGTACTAATATCAAGTTGGAAAATTCATTGTAATGTGTGATGTTTATGACTGAGTTTAACAAAATTTTGAATTTATGTTCTGACAACCAAGTGCATAGACTTGGGTTGTGGATAAGTTGACCAAGGTAGCTTATTTTATACCGAGAAATATTCATGATGATGCACCTGCTATAGCACAATTTTTTTTTAGGAAATTGTGAATTTACATGGTTTTCCCAAAATAATTATCTCGTATAGAGATTCGAGATTCACTTCTGAATTTTGGTAAGCTTTGCACCAAGATTGGGGAACAAAGCTCAATATCAACACTGCTTATCATCCTAAGAAATATGGGCAGACTGAGAGGGTCAATCAGGTGCTAGAAGACATGCTCCACATGTATTGCATAGATCACCAAAGTAAATGGGAAGATTATCTCTTCTTGGTACAATTTGCTTACAATAACAACTATCATACCACATTGGGCATGGCCCCATTTGAAGCCCTATATGAGCATAGGTGCAATACACCATTAACGTGGGATAATTTGGACGATCGAGGAGTGATCGGTCCTAAAGATGTTAAAAATATGGAGGTCCAAATTAAAGAGATTCACCAGTGACTTCGTGAAGCCACCGATCGCTAGAAGAGTTATGTTGACCTGAAATGAACCCCTCGAGAATTCACCATTGGTGACAAAGTCTTTATTAGAGTCAGACCAACCAAAAGTTCAATTAAGTCCACCAAATTAAGCCCTATATTTGTTGGTCCTTTTGACATTGTAGCCAAACTAAGTCATGTTGCCTACAAGCTTGCCCTGCCACCAAACTTGTCTAAAATCCATAGTGTTTTTCATGTATCCCTTCTTCACAAATATTTCGCTGATCCATCTCATATTATGGATATATCTTGTTTACAAATGTCGGACCCGCAACTCATTGAGGTTTGACCAGTAAAATTTTTTGGTTACAAAATAAAACAAATAAGGAAGAGGATAGTCGAACAGTGTAAGGTCCAGTGGGACCACTATTCTAAGAAAAATGCTACTTGGGAAGATGTTGTTGACATGAGAAACACATTTTCTTTATTTTTTGAAAACTGATGACCAAAAGATAATTTGAATATTATAATAAATGTATTTGAAAGTTTAGTATTTTGATATGTGTTTGACACATTGAGAATTGATACATTAAATATGACTATTACATAATTTTTGTTTAATTGCTTATGTGTATATGATCAATTTTTGTTTAATTGCTTATGTGTATATGATCAATTTTTGTGAAAACCTACATCTATATTATGGCTAACACAGGGACTGTGTTAATTCCTAAAGGAGAAGAATGTAACATCCCCACTTCTTGTAAACATATTAATTGGAAGAATTGATACTATTGCAAGAATTTGTGTTTGCAGGTGTAGGTTTACAACTGTAGCAGACATATAGAAGATGAGAATACCCACCGCCTAGCAAAGATAGTGGTTGGAGGCATCAGGTTAGGTGGGATATGATGTTTGTGCGTGATGCACCATGGCTCATGGGTACATGGAAGCCCACTAAAATGATAAGCATATAGGAGCATCTTGCCTGTGAATGCATGTTTTTGAGGGTGAATGTTGCATATGTTAGTTTAAATATTGAATGTAAGCATATTTTTTTCATTATAGGTGTATAATAACTATTAAACCATAATGAAACAAAATAAATAAAAACTCACATATGCAAATGAATACAAATATATATATATATATATATATATATATATATATATATATATATATTATATATATATATATATATATATATATAAAATAATGTTTAATAAACAAATAAATTAAATATATATATAAAATAATGATAAATATAACCATGAATAATATAAAGTAATAGCTCAAATAAGGAAACACTACACCATGTATTTAAGGTGACACTCAAAGATTTTCTATGACACGTAAAACATTTTACGTGTCTCATATAAGCAAGACTACTATGCCTTTATATATGTGGAGCCAAGCAAGGAAAAGACCATCGTTCTTTCTTCCATTCGACGGATTGTATTATCTGTTCGTAGCAAATTCAAGAGCAGAAGGCTTGAGGAGTTTTATTGAATTCACATTCCTATTTTAGGCTATCAGGTCAGAGTAAATTTTTTTGATGAATTCTATTCTAGTCATTGGATGTATGCGCGTGTATTTGGAAAATTGTGTCAGTATTGTTGGAAGAATGAATGTGCTTGTATATGGGTAACGAGAGTCTAAATTGTTGTTGTTTTTCTATGTACCATGTACATAAATATACCTTAATTTAATATGAACCTTATGCATTCTATGAGAAAATAATTCTCTTAACAAAAGAAAAATAAAATATTCATAATAGAATGTTGTTTCTTGTGTAATTTATAAAGATGCATGGTAGAGTGTGTATTTTTGGTGTATGCATATTAGCACATATAGAACCATGTTGACCCATAACCCTCCAAGCTACACTGTCTCCGTCACCTGAGGGAGTCCGCGGTTGATGATGAAAATAGTTGATGCCTGAAAGCATAGTGTGTGTCGAGAGGCTTGAAGACGTATTGCCAAATAATTATGGTATATTAAAGAAAATCCAGAGAGAATGTAAAATGTTGGATTGCAGTGTAATTCTTGTGGATAATTATGGTTTTGAAACCATGTCAATTCAAAATATTAAATGTGATTAAAAGAACCCAATTGGGCAAGCGAGTTCTTCCTCTTTCATGTTAACCTGTGACCTATTAAAATTGTCAATGAATGAATTTACAATTGATTTATGGAATAACATTGTTTTTTTCAATAGTTTGAAAGGTGGCTAACAAAGCATTGAGCTAGAAAATATTCTCTAGTAGGCACGCATTTTAGAGCATTAGTGGCCATCGTTGTTATAAAATAAACATAGGACCATGGTTGTTGTGTTTCGAATTACCTGTAAACGTCAAATTATTTTATAATTTATTGAAATAGTTCTTTGAATCACGTGCTAGTTAATGTTCACCGTGAAAAGCTTGTATTTTAAGGTTTTCGTAATTTAAATTCATAGCGAAATTACGACTTTGTATAGCCTTTTTTGATTAAAAAATTTATTGTTCTATGTGGGTACATACAAATTTTAAAGAGATGAAATAACATCGTTGCATTAACCTTGGTAAAGTCTTAATAGAATTTTGCAATCGATATGTTTATCAAAAATGAATTTTATTGCAACTATACCTTGACACCTCTCTGGCAGAAGGAGATCTATTGAAGTAATGCATCTACAGTAGTGAGTAAGGACGCCAATCTAAACCATTAATTGTTGAAGATCATAGTTGGTAATGTAGGTCTTTGTAAGAGATTGTTATAATAGTAAATCCATAGTCTGAGACGCGATTTAGGAATTGGTAATATTATGTAAATGGAAATTTAAATATAATTTAAAAATAGCTTACATTCTTCCAAAGTCAAGTTGCTGTAGAAAAGCCACATAAGAGTTAGATTTCATAGTTTTTAATTTAAAGCAAAACTTAAAAGATGAACTATCTATGGAATTTAATTCGTCAACTTGGGAAACGAAATGTTTCATTAATCAAAGATAAAACCAGATATCCTTGACTGAAATATAACCTTGGTATATAAATATAAAAAACTTAGGCAAAGAGATTTCTGTAAAATTATAATATTTTAACTGAACCGCCAATAGGATTAAACTTATTCATTATACGTTGCCAATAGGAAGTCCTTCTCTAGGAGTAAATACACGAGCTATCTCTTCGAGATAAAAAAAACTCTTAAAAGTAAGACAAATGGTCTTTGGGCATAATATATATAATGATGTATGACAGTTTGCCGCGCCCGAAATATTCAATGATTTATGTGTGGATAATTATGTACCTTAATAAATACTATATGATTAAGTTAAAAAGAATGTTAAAATTATTATAATAGAGTTGAAAGGTTAAATAGATTTTCTTCTCTTTAATAAAATCAATGAAAGTTATTTCGGATTTAAAAGAAGAATCTTATCATGTTCCAAGTATAGAATTCCTTATAAAAGGACTAGTTTATAATTGTAGGTTTTATGCATGATGAATTATAACTACTATGTATTATGTTTAAAGTTTTTGTGGAATCAAATACGAGTTTATAAGATAACATGTGGTTAGATATATGTATTTATCAACTTACAGTTACATGCTTAGATTAATTTTGTAATTCAAAATTTAAAAAAAGAAAGATATTGAATAGTTTAATCTTTAATTTCCTTAAATATATATGGATGGTTTACTACTCTATATTTGAAACAATGTTTAAGTATTGAAAATAGAACTTTATCCTAAAATAGCTTATGGATTGGTACCCGTTCAAAATGCAATCTTTATACAAGCTTGAAAACATTTATCAAGTATAAGTATAGAAACCTTGAAGATAAGAAATTCATATCTATGTATTCTTGAAAACTTAACCAAACACCAAGAAGGGTGAAGGAAAAATAATTTTTACCATCAAGGTAATTGTGCTTATCGAGTAAGGATAGCACTTACCCAACTTCAATAGCCACGAAGGTGACTATTGTGAGACGGTGTTACCCGTTCTCCAACTATTAAAAGGACAGTGGTCTTACATTGTTGAGAGTAAAGAGTGGTGGTATGAGACGTTACTCTAGGATAACATACGAGTAGTACATGAGGATACTCACGATCCAAATTTAGTTGTGGAATTGCCAACAAAGACTTAGGTCCAGAGAGTTGGCCATGAGGTTGGAAGGTCTAACGGTAGATGGTATGGATAGCATTATCGTCAATTGTAGTTGAGACTAGGTTATCTAGTCCAGAAACCATGCGATGGCGTACCCTAACTAAACCTTAGCAGAAGGTCAATGGTTAGGCACTGGCATAACAATGCTAACTCAAGGCATGAATCTTAAAAGTTCGACAAGTCAGAGGACCATTATAGACTAGAGTAGAGTTGAGAACCCTAGACCACCATGCTTTGAGACGGGGAATTAATGCATCCACATTTTCGGGTGTTAGGGGCCCTGAAAAGGAAAACCCCTTTACCAATATCAAAGAAAAAAAAACTCGAGAGAGGAGTAAGATCTTCTAAATGGTAACCAATCGCGGGAAGTTGGCCAGTTTTGAGCACTTAAAGTCACCATCTATAGTGGTAGGAAAACTTGAAGTGCAATTCCTCTATGCCAAGTACTAATATCAAGTTGGGTACTTAAAAGAGTCATGTGTGATAAATATGTTAGATTATACATTTTTTTTTAATTTTGTGTTTTGACAACTAGGTGCATAGACTTGGATTGAGACAGTTGGTATCAGGGCCCAGGAGTGATCAAAATGAGGTAAACTTTGAAAAAATACCACTTCTGGCTTGGAATGAAGAAGTATGTAGTTCAATTTGTTGCAAGATTCTTAGAATGTCAGAATGTCAAAGCTAAGCATCAACATCCAGGAGGAGAACTACACTTGTTTGAAGTACCAGAACAAAAATGGTAAGTGATTTCTATGGATTTTATAGTTGATCTGCCTAAGACACGATTTCAACATGATGCAATATTTGTGGTTATGGATAAGTTGACCAAAGTAGCGCATTTTATACCAGGAAATTTTCATGATGATTCACCTAATATAGCATAAAAGTTTGCATGAGAAATCATGAGGTTGCATGATTTTCCCAAAATAATCATTTTGGATAGAGATTCAAGATTCACTTCTGAGTTTTGGTAAGCTTTGCACCGAGCTTAGGACACAAAGCTCAATATCAGTACTTCCTATCATCCTAAGATGGATGGGCAGACCGAGAGGGTCAATCAGGTGCTAGAAGATATGCTACCCATGTATTGCATTGATCATCACAGTAATGGGAAGATTATTTCTTCCTGGTGGAATTTGCTTATAATTACAACTATCATACCACATTGGGCATGACCTATTTTAAGGCCCTATACGGGCATAGGTGCAAGACACCATTAACGTGGGATAATTTGGACGATCAATAAGTGATCGGTCCTAACGCTGTTACGAAGATGAAGGTCCAACTTAAAGAGATCCTCCAGCGACTTCGTGAAGGCATTGATTGTTAGAAGAGTTATACTGACCTGAAACGAACTCATCGAGAATTTACCATTAGAGATAAAGTATTTCTTAGAGTCAAGCCGACCAAAATTTCAATTAAGTCCCCCAAATTGAGCCCAAGATTTATTGGTCCTTTCGACATTGTTGCCAAAATAAGTCCTCTTGCCTACAAGCTTGCCCTGCCACCAAACTTGTCTAAAATCCATAATGTTTTTCATGTGTCCCTTCTCCGCAAATTGTAGCTGATCCATCTCATGTTTTGGATGTATCTCATTTGCAGACGTCGGACCCGCAGCTCATTGAGGTTCGATCGATTAAAATTTTGGTTTTAATAACAAAACAGTTGAGGAAATGAACAATAGAGCAATGAGGGTCCAGTGGGATCACTATTATAAGAAAAATACTACTTGGAAAAATGTTGATGACATGAGAAACAAATTTCCCTTCTTATTTGAAAACTGATGAAAAAAAGACAATTTGAATATTACTATACTTGTATTTGAATATTTGGTATTTTTGATACATGTTTGGTATATTACGAGTTGATAAGATAATTATGACTATTGCTTAATCCTTGATTATTTTCTTATGTGTATATGATCAGTTATTGTGAAACCTACATTTATTTTATTGGCTAACACAGGGACTGTGTTGATTCCTGGTGGGGAAGAATGTAACATCCCCACTACTGGTTATGATTTTATTTGGAAGAACGTGATACTGCATTAATTTTTGTGGTGCAGGTGTAAGTTTTTGAGCGGAAGTAGTATGTCGAGCAAGGAGAACATCCACCCCCTAGAAGAGTTAGAGATTTTTGACGTAAGGTAAGGTGGGATATGATGTTTGTGCCGTGAGCACCTTGGCCATGGGTACATGGAAGCCCACAAGAACGAATTTCATATAGGTCATGTCTGCATGTTATTGCATTTTATGCATATGTTGATTGTTGAAACTCTTTAGCAAAATAAAAATAACTAGCTTAGATATTAAGGATATATATCTAAAAACGTCGAGAGTTATCAATCTCGAGGCACCTATCTCATTTCTTTGGGGTGTGATCTCCAAGATAGGCGCCTCGGGATTGATAACTCTCGGTGTTTTTAGATATATATCCTTTATATCTAAGCTAGTAATATACATTATCATAATAATATTATAATATATATATATTATAATAGTATATTATATAATACTATAATATATATATTATAGTATTATAATATTATAATATTATAATACTATAATATATAATATTAATCTTATATTAATAATACTATAGTCCAACTTACCCAGGTGTTGTAGGTGAGTTGGAGAGGAGAGGGCAATCCTCCAAGGGAGGTCCCAGTTTTCAATATCCACCCTACCAAAAAGCTGAATTGGGTACTCAAAATCCAATTGATAATGTTGGTATGGACAGGGTTGGGTGCGACCTCCGAGTGACTTTGACGGTGTAAAATCCCTTGTTCGTGGTTTCTTAGACCAAGGCAGCCCCATAAGGGGTTTTTCGCTTAAAAAAAAATACTATAGTCCAACTTATAATACTAATATTAATATTATAATAATACTATAGTTATCATACATTTCGATAAATCAATGAAACCCTAGAAATTAATAATATAGTATTATAATATATATATATATATATATATATATTATAATATACTAAGTCAATTCTAGTATAAAATGTTTTGAGCAGTAACAAAGGTTTTTAGTATCGATTGTGTGCATTTTTAATTTCAATGATGTCAAGAATTTCCAATTATGCTACCTGACATCATCTGCATATTACATCTTTGCACCCGCCCAACTAAATAACGCTGGTGAATGTAACTCTAATACTAATATTAATATTATAATAATACTATATATATTATATTATATACTATAATATATATTATAATAGTATATTATATAATACTATAATATATTATAGTATTTTTATAATGTAATCATTTATAATATTATAATATTAATCTTATATTAATAATATTATAGTCCAACTTATAATACTAATATTAATATTATAATAATACTATAGTTTTAGTTTAAATATTTTAAATGTTTTTGTTAATGTAGACATTTTTTAATTAAAAAAAAATGTTTACGACACATGTATGAACTCTTTGCCTCCCACCCCGTCTGCCATTGTAAGAACGCCTCTCAACATAATAATAATAATAATAATATATTATTATTATTATTATTATTATTGCTAGATTGAAATTCTTAATCAATACACATTATTTAAAAAATATATATTAATAATAAAATATATAAATAACTATATATTAAACAAATAATAATAGACAAATAAAGTAACAATATATAATAAGAAAATATATTAAAAAAAAAAAAAAAACTTTAAACCATATATCATAACATTATTTAACAAACGAAAATAAGAACATACATATAACAAAGGCAATACCCCGTGTAGAGTGAAAGCTAAGAGGAATTTTAAAAGAAGGTATTAAAACCTGATTAAGACGATGCTACCATCTGGCAGACGGATAAACAGCTGTTTGCATGTCCGTCTATTATGTGTCATCATATCAAATAAATCTGAGTCTAAAAATGCAAGACAAGAAATTGAGTCCGAGGCATGTTAGATCTTTGTGTGTTTTATGGTTTATATTGCCTGTTGTGTGTTCAATTGGTGTGGAGGATTCGGTTTGCGACACTAAGAGTAATTGGGTGCCCGTGTGCTTTCGAATTTCCAAGTGAGTACGATTGAGCACTTATCTTGCTGTCCTATGAGGGAAAATTAAATATTTAATTATATGATTGGCTGTGTTTGTCGTTTGAATAAATCTGGAACTATTCTAAAGAATGATAAGTAGAAGTATGATGAAGGATGGGTCTTAATAAAAGATAGTAAATTTTAGTCTAAATTAGAATTAAACTTCATACTAAAAAAAACTGCAATGCAGGCCTGTATTTGAATGTTTTAGCAAATAGTTTAATGTGATCTGCATTTAGCCATGCATTCAATAAAGGCCAAGTCTGACCCATGACGATTTCAACTCTCTAATATTTGCTGTCGGAGGGGAAAAATGCCATAATAGTTGTTGTTGAAGAATTTCTCAACGAAGTTTCCTTCAAGTTTCTTGAGATTTTAAAATAATAAGGGAAGAGTTGAAAAACTGTTAATGACGTATGTGTGTTAGAATGTTATCTAGCCTGAGAAAAATAATTTTTTTTTTTCCTCAATAGGGATAGCAAATAGAATGGTATATGTATGATTCTTTGTATAAGCTTTGTCTGAAATGGTTATAGCTGGTCGTGTGATATTATGTATAAAGTTCGCCAATTTGGAACCGTTACAGAAATATCAATATTGAATTTTTAAAATTGATGCAGAGATATAGAGAAGCTATTTTTTTGTTTATGTTCTGCTATAATAATGGCGGATTTTATTCATTAAATAGTGGGAATAGTGGGAAATGACAAAACTTACAGAAGATATTTGACATCTAAATATATGTGACTTCATTGCTGGCTTATTTGAGTTTCTATTTTTAGGAAACCTTATCTGACAGAATTGACATAGTTTATATAATATTCTGTGGAAGGCAAAGATTATGCTTGTTGTTATTAATGCTATAAATGGTCTACGCCTTTGCTTAGAAGGATTTGAGTTAATATTATTTTATTTTAATCTATCCATGGAAAACGTGACATCTGAAGGTCACAGAAAAGTGTAAATTTAACCACACTAGAAAAACATGGCTGGGTTTCTTAAAAATATTTGAGCACAGCAAGAATACTATAGACGTAATAAGAAGCATGAAAATTTAGGAGAAACCATTGTATTGTTCAAAGATAGACTACGAATTTCTACACGGTAATTCGAGTCACCCAAACAATAAAGCTGGTATTTACCTTAAGAACAACAAAAAAATATCGAAATTTCATACTCTTTTAAAGTAGAAGCTAACACGATTTCCAGCTGTGCACTGTCAGTATTTTTCAGTGCTGCTAAATTCTTGTTGTAGATTAGCGTGAAGTGTTTAAAATATTCAATTCGTTAAGAATTGGTAATATGAAACGTAATAGTAATTACACGACGTCATAAAACTGTGAGATTAGATTTTAAAATTCGTTGCAAGGTAATGCAGTATAGTCAATACACCATCATGGGGGTATTTTAATACTCGACCAATATTTTAAAATATAGTGCATGTCCTAGGAAAACTGAAGGTTATAAAATTCATCACAACCCAAGTCTACGCATCTAGTTGTCAAAACATAAAATTAAAAAAATTGTATAATCTAACATATTTACCTTGATTCCAAAAGGGAGGAGGGGTTTCATATTTCAGATTATAGGCCTATTGCCTTATGTAATGTGGTGTACAAAATACTCACAAAGGTAATGGCTGAGCGCCTAAAACCTCTTCTTCACAACATTATCTCCTTTGAGCAAGGAGGCTTTGTTGAGGGACGACAGATTCTGGATGGGGTGGTTGTGGCCCGAGAAGTAATCCATTCAATGCACACTTCTGGTAATAAAGGGATGTTCATTAAGTTGGATACGTCAAAGGCTTATGATAGGGTTGAATGGAGCCTCCTGGCTAAAATTATGGCAGCCTTCGGCTTCTCTCAGGGCTGGATTGAGTGGATCATGAGCTGTGTCTCTTCCCCGACTTACTCTGTGCTTATCAAGGGCCTTCCTTCGTAACATTTTGGAGCTTCTCGAGGTCTGCGCCAGGGGATCCCTGTTCCCCTTATATTTTTCTTATTCTGGCTGAAGGTCTTGGCAGACTTTTCTCGAGGAGAAGACAGCAGGGCAGATTATTGGGTATTAGGGTGGGGGTTGAAGTTGTATCACACCTGCAGTTTGTGGATTTCACTGGTTTGATGGGAGTAGCCAGCATCAGGGAAGCTAGAACGATTAGGGATACTCTTAATGTCTATCTCAGGGCTACTCAACAGGTCATTAATGACAAGAAATCCAAAGTGGTCTTTAATGACAAGAAATCCAAAGTGGTCTTTTTTAATCTGGAGCAAAGGCTTCAGAACAGAATTTTAGAAATCCTGGGATTCACTAGGAATTCTCTCCCTGTGGTTTACTTGGGTATCCCCTTGCACTTCAAGAGGCTGAAATTAGACACTTGGAGGAATATGCTAGAGTGTATCAAGGACATAATTAATCACTGGCCTCACAAGTGGTTAAGTTATGGTGGCAGATTGACGTTCTTACAGTCAGTCATTCAAGCCATGCCAATCTACAAATTTTCTATCCTGGCTGCCCCGCTTACAATATGGAAAGAGTTGGACAGGATGGCTAAGAGGTTTTTGTGGGAAGGAGCTAAAGGAAAAAGAAAGTGGGCCTTAGTGGGTTGGGATAAAGTCACCCAGCCCAAGGTAAAAGGTGGGCTAGGACTGAGAGGATCCAAGTTAAATAATCAAGCCTTGGCTGGAAAGTTGTACTGGAGGTGGATTTCCCAACCAACTTCCTTATTCAGTAGAATTCTAACGAGTAAATATTTGGGTCAAGTTAACCCCAATGAGGTGGGCCGTTTCCCTCTGGATGGTACTGGATCCTTAGTGTGGCAGGCTCTCAAGCTAGGATCTCAGGTTATTAAATATCAGTTGTTTTGGAAAGTGGGGAGAGGGGAGAAGGCCCGTTTTTGGATTGATTCTTGGGATCAGTACCCACCCATCATTGTTGAATTCCCCGAGTTACTTCCAATAAAATTTGCCATAGAAATCATGGGTTGGGTCCACATTGAAAGTTATTTCAACACTTCTCAGCTGGGGGAGTATAAGTTTAAGAAGTTTAAGAGGTTGGAGGAGTGGCCAATTCCAATCCCCCCGGAGTTGGCACCCATATTAACCAAAATTTTGACAGAAAGGTTTCTCACAGGGAGAGACAAGGAGGATGAATTAGCTTGGGGCTATGGGAGCCTTGGTGTTTATACAGTGAAGGACGGATATGACAAGATCCTCCCAGACCCTCCCCCCATTCTTTTTCGATTGAGGATTGGAAAAAGATTTGGCACTCTAAGGGCTGGTCGAAAGTGAACTTTTTTGCTTGGCAGTTTATGCACAATGGTATTCTCACTTTTGACAATCTCAGATGTAGAGGAATCATCGGCCCTTCTCAATGTGTTTTATGCCATAAGAACGAAGAAACAGCTGATCACCTGATGTTTGAGTGCCCTTTCACGCGTCAGATTCGTCAGATTTGGAAGCACTGGCTCTCTCATTATAAAATCCAGGTTAATGGTGACATGAATCGGACTAATATTTGGGAAAGATGGAAGCGGGGTAGATTTACATCCAAAGCTCTTTAAATTGGGTGGGAGCTTGGGTTATACTTCATTTGGTGGCAAGTGTGGTTGGAGAGAAATGCTAGAATTTTTAGAGAAACCTTTTCCTCATTAGATGGAGTTTGGCAGGTCATCTGGAGCAAAGTCACAGAAACTGTTGCCGTCTACGCTAAAGAGGAAACTCAGGTTGTTCCTGGGCCAATGGAAGAGGGAGTTGACCAGCGAGAGGGACAGAACAGAACCAGTTGGAAATCACCCCCAGAAAGTTGGATTAAAATCAAGACTAATGGAGCTATAAAGGGCAATCCGGGTAGCGCCGGTATTGGCATGGTCTGCCAAAATCATGAGGGATCAGTGCTTTATTGGGAACTGCAGGGTTTGGGTAGAGCCACAAATAATGAAGCAGAAGCCATTGCTATCAAATCTGCCTCTATTTGGGCGATTACTCAGGGTCACAGGAGGATAATTCTTGAATCTGATTCTAAAATTCTGGTTGGAGCTCTAGACTGCATGAGGAACTTTTCATTGAATGCTTGGAGGTTGAGGATTTTGGTCTCTCAAATCAAGAAATTATGGAGGGAATTAGATGATGTGATTCCAGTATATGTGAGCAGAGATTTAAACAAAGCAACCGATTTCCTGGCTAAGATGGGTGCTGCGAAAGAGGTAGGGGTGCAACTGCACAGTGACATGCCTATTGAAGATGAGGTGATTAGGCAGGGCCTTGAAAGATCCTTGAGACAATGATCAATGAAAAAGCTAAGGGTAGTTTTTGTCATGATTTTGCGACCTGTTGCGCCATCGCGGCCATTGGTCGTAAGTCGTTGCGATATCGCGACATGTTGCGTCGTCACGACTGCTGGAGAAAAGTTGTCGTGATATCACGACATGTTGTGCTATCGCGGTCGATGCGGGAAAGTTGTTGCGATATCATGACATGTTGCGCCGTTGCAGCCGTCGAGGAAAAGTTGTCGCGATATCACGACATGTTGTGCCGTCGCTGTCGTCGAGAGAAAGTTGTCGCAATATCGCGACATGTTGCACTGTTGCGGCCGATGTGGGAAAGTTGTCGCGATTTCGTGACATGTTGCGTCGTCGCGGCCGTCGAGGAAAAGTTGTCACGATTTCGTGACATGTTGCACCGTCGCAGCCAAGGGAGGAAAGTTGTCACGATATCGCGACATGTTGTGCCATCATGGCCAAGGGAGGAAAGTTGTCATGATATCGCGAAATGTTACACCGTTGCTGTCGTCGAGGGAAAGTTGTCGCAATATCATGACATATGTCGCGCCGTCGCGGCCAAGGGAGGAAAATTGTCGCGATGTCGCGACATGTTGCGCCGTCGCGGCCAAGGGAGGAAAGTTGTCATGATATCGCGACATGTTGCGTCGTTGTGGCCGCTGGTGGATTTTTGTCGCGATATCGTGACATGTTGCTTCGTCGCGGCCAAGGATGGATTTTTGTTGCGATTTCACGACAGGTTGACTTTTTTGCGGTCAGAGGAGTCTTGTGTCACGATTTCGTGACTTGTAGATTTTTCACTGACAGAGGTGAAGTTGGTGTTTGCTGTGTGTTTTCATGATAAGTTGTTGTAACAGACCTATCAGCTCTCTCAGCTAGCTTGGTATTGGTTCAAGAGATTTGGATCCAGTGCAAATCTTCCTCTTCGTGCAAATCTTCCTCTTCTCTTGTAATCATGTGCTTTCATTGTTTTCGGCTGGGATGTGTCTTATCCCAATTGTAACTGATCAATGTTTTAATACAAGTTTTTTTCAAAATTTTCAAAAAAAAAACATATTTATCACACATTACTTTTTTAAGTACCCAAATTGATATTAGTACTTGGCATAGAGAAATTGCATTTCAAGTTTTCCACCATTGCATAGAGAAATCACATGGTTTTCAGACCAAATAACCCAGTCCTAGCTCTGGTTGATGGTAATGCTACCCATACCATCTACCGCTAGATCTTCCAACCTCATGGCCAACTCTTTGGACCTGAGTCATTATTGGCAATTCCATAGCCGAAGTTGAATCATGAGTATTCTCATGTACTACTCGTATGTTATCCTGGAGCAACATTCCATACCTCTGCTCTTTACTCTCAATAGCATAAGACCATTGTACTTTTAATAGCTAGAGAACGAATAACACTGTCTCACAATAGTTGCCTCCGCAACTATTGAAGTTGGGTAAGTGCTATCCTTACTCGATAAACACGATTACCTTGATGGTAAAAATTATTTTTCCTTCACCCTTCTCAGTGTTTGGTTAAGTTTTCAAGAATACATAGATATGAATTGCTTGTCTCCAAGGTTTCTATACTTATACTTAAAGATATAAAGGATATATATCTAAAAACACCGAGAGTTATCAATCTCAAGGTGCCTATCTCATTTCTTGGGGGTGTGATCTCCAAGATAGGCACCTCAAGATTGATAACTCTTGGCGTTTTTAGATATATATCCTTTATATCTAATCTAGTAGTTTAAATATTTTAAATGTTTTTGTTAATGTCGTTTTTTTTAATAAAAAAAAAATTGTTTACGGCGTGACATGTATGACCTCTTTGCCTCCCACCCCTGTCTACCATTGTAGGAACGCCTCTCGGCATAATAAATATTTTCAAGCTTGTATAAAAATTGCATATTGAATAGGTAACAATCCATAAGCTATTTGAGGATAAAGTTCTATTTTCAATACTTAAACACTGCGTTTTAAATATAAAGCAGTAAACCATCCATATATAGTTAAGGAAATTAAAGATTAAACTATATTAAATATCTTTCTTTTTTTTTAAATGTTGAATTACGAAATTAATCTAAGAAGTTAATTGTAAGTTGATAAATACATATATCTAACCACATGCTATCTTATAAAATCGTATTTGATTCCACAAAAACTTTAAACATAATACATAGTAGTTATAATTCATCATGCATAAAACCTACAATTATCATAAATTAGTACTTTTATAAGGAATTCTATACTTGGAACATGATAAGATTCTTCTTTTAAATCTGAAATAACTTTCACTGATTTTATTAAAGAGAATAAAATCTATTTAACCTTTCAACTCTATTATAATAATTTTAACATTCTTTTTAACTTAATTTGTATATAGTATTTATTAAGGTACATAATTATCCACACAAATCATTAAATATTTCGAGCGCGACTTATTGTCATACATCATTATATAGATTATGCCCAAAGACCATTTGTATTACTTTTATAAGAGTTTTTTTTTTCATCTGGAAGAGATAGCTCATGTCTTTACTCCTACAAAAGGACTTCCTACTGGCAACGTAATATGAAGAAGTTTAATCCTATTGGTGGTTCAGTTCAAATATTATAATTTTATAGAAATATTTTCGCCTAAGTTTTTTTATAATTATATACCAAGGTTATATTTCGGTCAAGGATATATGGTTTTATCTTTGATTAATGAAACAATTCGTTTCGCAAGTTGACGAATTAAATTCCATAGGTAGTTCATATTTTTAAGCATTGCTTTAAATTTAAAACTATGAAACCTAACTCTTATGTGGCTTTTCTACAATAGCTTGACTTTGGAAGAATGTAAACTATTTTTAAATTATATTTAAATTTCCATTTACATAATATTACCAATTCCGAAGTTGTGTCTCGAACTGCAGATTTACTATTATAACAATCTTTTACAAAGACCTACATTATCAACTATGATATTCAACAATCAGTGGTTTAAATTGGCATCCTTACTCACTACTATAGATGTATTACTTCAATAGATCTCCTTTTGCCAGAGAGGTGTCAAGGTATAGTTGCAATAAAATTTGTTTTTGATAAACACATCGATTGCAAAATTATATTAAGACTTTACCAAGGTTAATGCAACGATGTTATTTCATCTCTTTAAAATTGTATATATCCACACAGAAAAATAAAGTTTTTAATCAAAAAAGGCTATACAATGTCTTAATTTCGCTATGAATTTAAATTATGAAAACCCTAAAATACAAGCTTTTCATGGCAAACATTAACCGACACGCGATTTAAAGAACTATTTTAATAAATTATAAAAGAAATTAATGTTTACAGGCAATTCGGAACACAACCCATGGTCCTATGTTTGTTTTATAACAAAAATGACAGGCGATTTAAAGAACTATTTTAATAAATTATAAAAGAAATTAATGTTTACAGGCAATTCGGAACACAACCCATGGTCCTATGTTTGTTTTATAACAAAAATGATCACTAATGCTCTAAAATGTGTGCCTACTGAGAATAGTTTCTAACTCAATTCTTTGTTAGCCACCTTTCGAACTATTGAATAAACAATGTTATTCCATAAATCAATTGTAAATTCATTCATTGACAGTTTTAATAGGTCACAGGTTAACATGAAAGAGGAAGCACTCGCTTGCCCAATTGGGTTCTTTTAATCACATTTAATATTTTGAATTGACATGGATTCAAAACCATAATTATCCACAAGAATTACACTATAGTCCAACATTTTAAGTTCCCTCTAGATTTTTTTTAATATGCCATAATTATTTGGCAATATGTATTCAAGCCTCTCGGCACACACTATGCTTTCAGGCACCAACTGGTTTTGTCATCAGCCGCGAACTCCTTCAAGTGATGGAGACAGTGTAGCTTGGAGGGTTATGGGTCATCATAGCTCTATATGTGCTAATATGCATACACCAAAACACACACACTCTACCATGCATCTTTCTAAATTACATAAGCAACAACATTCTATTATGAATCTTCTGAAATTTATTTTGTTAAGAGAATTATTTGCTCATGCATTATATTAAATTAAGGTATATTTATTTACAACATGGCACATATAAAAATAGCAACAATTTAGACTCTCATTACCCATATACAAGCACATTCATTCCTCCAACAATACTGACACAATTTTCCAAATACACACGCATACATCCAATGACCAGAATGGAATTCATCAAAGAAATTTAATCTGACCTGATAGCCTAAAAGAGGAAAGCGAATTCAGTAAAACTCCTCAAGCCTTCTGCTCTTGAATCTGCTACGAATAGATAATACAATCCATCGGATGGAAGAAATAACGATGGTCTTTTCCTTGCTTGGCTCCACATATATAAAGGCATAGTAGTCTTGCTTACATGAGACACGTAAAATATTTTATGTGTCATAGAAAACCGATGAGTGTCACCTTAAAGACATGGTGTAGTGTTTTTTTATTTGAGCTATTAATTTATATTATTCATGATTATATTTATCATTATTTTATATATAAATATATATTTTTAATTTATTTGTTTATTAATCATTATTATATACCAATTGTCACAACCCAAGTCTACGCACCTGGTTGTCAAAACACAAAATTAAAAAAATTGTATAATCTAACATATTTATCACACATTACTCTTTTAAGTACCCAACTTGATATTAGTACTTCTCATAGAGGAATTGCACTTCAAGTTTTCCTACCACTACAGATGGTGACTTAAGTGCTTAGGACTGGCCAACTTCCTGCGATAGGTTACCATTTAGAAGATCTTTACTCCTCTCTTGAGTTTTTTTATTTCTTTGATCTTGGAAAAGGGGTTTGCCTTTCTGGCCCCATAACACCTAGAAAGGTGGAAGCATTAATTCCTCATCTCAAAGCATGGTGGATTAGGGTTCTCAACCCTAATCTAGTTCATAATGGTCCTTTGATCTATCAAAATTTTAAGGTTTATGCCTTGAGTTAGCATTTCTATGATAGCGCCTGACCATTGACCTTTTGCTAAGGTTTAGTCAGGGTCCGCCATCGCATGGTTTCTGGACCAGATAACCTAGTCTTAGCTCCGATTGATGGTAATGCTACCCATACCATCTGCCACTGGACCTTCCAACCTCATGGCTAGCTCTCTGGACCTGAGTCTTTGTTGGTAATTCCATAGCCTAAGTTGGATCGTGATTATCCTCATGTACTACTCATATGTTATCCTGGAGCAACATTTCATACTGTTGCTCTTTAGTCTCAACAGCGTAAGACCACTATTCTTTGAATAGCTGGAGAACGGATAACACCGTCTAACAATAGTCACCTCCGTGGCTATTGAAGTTGGGTAAGTGCTATCCTTACTCAATAAGCATGATTACCTTCACGATAAAAATTATTATTCCTTCACCCTTCTTGGTGTTTGGTTAAGTTTTCAAGAATACATAGATATGAATTGCTTGTCTCCAAGGTTTCTATACTTATACTTAAAGATATAAAGGATATATATATAAAAAATTTGAGAGTTATCAATCTCGAGGTGTCTATCTCATTTCTTGAGGGTGTGATCTCCAAGATAGGCGCCTCGGGATTGATAACTCTCGACGTTTTTAGATATATATCCTTTATATCTAAGCTAGTAGTTTAAATATTTTAAATGTTTTTGTTAAGCTTTTTTAATAAAAAAAATTGTTTACGGTGTGACATGTATGACCTCTTTGCCTCCCACCCCCTGTCTACCATTGTAGGAATGCCTCTCGGCGTAATAAATATTTTCAAGCTTGTATAAATACTGTATATTGAACAGGTACCAATACATAAACAGGTACCAATACATAAGCTATTTTAGGATAAAGTTCCATTTTTAATACTTAAACACTGTTTCAAATATAGAGCAATAAACCACCATATATAGTTAAGGAAATTAAAGATTAAACTATTAAATATATTTTTTTTAAAGACCATTTGTCTTAATTTTATAAAAGTTTTTTTTTCATCTCGAAGAGATAGCTCGTGTCTTTACTCCTACAAAAGGACTTCCTACTGGCGGTTCAGTTCAAATATTATAATTTTATAGAAATATTTTTGCCTAAGTTTTTTTTATATTTATATACCAAGGTTATATTTCGGTCAAGGATATCTAGTTTTATCTTTGATTAATGAAACAATTCGTTTCACAAGTTGACGAATTAAATTCCATAGGTAGTTCATATTTTTAAGCATTGCTTTAAATTAAAAACTATGAAACCTAACTCTTATGTGGCTTTTCTACAATAGCTTGAATTTGGAAGAATGTGAGCTATTTTTAAATTATATTTGAATTTCCATTTACATAATATTACCAATTTCGAAGTTGCGTCTCGGACTACAGATTTACTATTATAACAATCTCTTACAAAGACCTACATTATCAACTATCATATTCAACAATCAATGGTTTAAATTGGCATCCTTACTCACTACTATAGATGTATTACTTCAATAAATCTCCTTTTTCCAGAGAGGTGTCGTTGTTGATAAACACATCCATTGCAAAATTATATTAAGACTTTACCAAGGTTAATGCAACGATGTTATTTCATCTCTTTAAAATTGTATATATCCACACAGAAAAATAAAGTTTTTAATCAACAGAGGCTATACAATGTCTTAATTTCACTATGAATTTAAATTACGAAAACCCTAAAATACAAGCTTTTCATGGCGAACATTAACCAACACGTGATTTAAAGAACTATTTTAATAAATTATAAAAGAAATTAACGTTTACAGGCAATTCGAAACACAACAACCCATGGTCCTATGTTTGTTTTATAACAAAAATGATCACTAATGCTCTAAAATGCGTGCCTATTGGAGAATATTTTCTAGCTCAATTCTTTGTTAGCCACCTTTCGAACTATTGAATAAACAATGTTATTCCATAAATCAATTGTAAATTCATTCATTGACAGTTTTAATAGGTCACGGGTTAACATGAAAGAGGAAACACTCACTTGCCCAATTGGGTTCTTTTAATCACATTTAATATTTTGAATTGACATGGATTCAAAACCATAATTATCCACAAGAATTACACTATAGTCCAAAATTTTAAGTTCCCTCTAGATTTTTTTTAATATGCCATAATTATTTGGCAATATGTATTCAAGCCTCTCGGCACACACTATGCTTTCAGGCGCCAACTAGTTTTGTCATCAGTCGCGAACTCCCTCAGGTGATGGAGACAATGTAGCTTGGATGGTTATGGATCATCATAGATCTATATGTGCTAATATGCATACACCAAAAACACACACACTCTACCATGCATATTTCTAAATTACACAAGCAACAACATTCTATTATGAATCTTCTGAAATTTCTTTTGTTAAGAGAATTATTTGCTCATAGAATGCATAAGGTTCATATTAAATTAAGGTATATTTATCTACAACATGGTACATAGAAAAATAGCAGCAATTTAGACTCTCATTACCCATATACAAGCACATTCATTCCTCCAACAATATTGACACAATTTTACAAATACACACGCATACATCCAATGACCAAAATGGAATTCATCAAAGAAATTTAATTTGACCTGATAGCCTAAAAGAGCAAAGCAAATTCAGTAAAACTCCTCAAGCCTTCTGCTCTTGAATCTACTACGAATAGATAATACAATCCATCAGATGGAAGAAAGAACGATGGTCTTTTCCTTGCTTGGCTCCACATATATAAAGGCATAGTAGTCTTGCTTACATGAGACACGTAAAATGTTTTATGTGTCATAGAAAACCGTTGAGTGTCACATTAAAGATATGGTGTAGTGTTTTCTTATTTGAGCTATTAATTTATATTATTCATGGTTATATTTATCATTATTTTATATATAAATATATATTTTTAATTTATTTGTTTATTAAACATTATTATATACCAATTGTCACAACCCAAGTCTACACACTTGGTTGTCAAAACACAAAATTAAAAAAATTGTATAATCTAACATATTTATCACACATTACTCTTTTAAGTACCCAACTTGATATTAGTACTCCTCATAGAGGAATTGCACTTCAACTTTTCCTACCACTACAAATGGTGACTTAAGTGCTCAGGACCGACCAACTTCCTGCGATAGGTTACCATTTAGAATATCTTTACTCCTCTCTCAAGTTTTTTTTCTTTGATCTTGGCAAAGGAGTATGCCTTTTCGGGGCCCATAACACCTAGAAATGTGGACACATTAATTCCTCATCTCAAAGCATGGTGGTCTACAGTTCTCAACCCTAATATAGTTCATAATGGTCTTCTGATCTGTCGAACTTTTAAGGTTTATACCTTGAGTTAGCATTGCTATGCTAGTGCTTGACCATTGACCTTTTTCTAAGGTTTAGTTAGGGTCCGCTATTGCATGTTTCTAGACCAGATAACCCAGTCCCAGCTTCGGTTACCAGTAATGTTGCCCATAACATCTACCGTTGGATCTTCCAACCTCATGGCCAGCTCTCTGGACCTAAGTCTTTGTTGGTAATTCCATAGCCTAAGTTGGATCGTGAGTATCCTCATGTACTACTCGCATGTTATCCTAGAGCAAAATTCCATACCATCACTCTTTAGTCTCAACAACGTAAGACCACTATTATTTGAATAGCCGGAGAACGGATAACATCATCTGAAAATAGTCGCCTCTATGGCTATTGAAGTTAGTCTCAACAGCGTAAGACCACTATTAGTTGAATAGCTGGAGAACGGATAACACCGCCTGACAATAGTCGCCTCTGTGGCTATTGAAGTTGGGTAAGTGCTATCCTTACTTGATAAGCATGATTACCTTAATGGTAAAAAATATTATTCCTTCACCCTTCTTGGTGTTTGGTTAAGTTTTCAAGAATACATGGATATGAATTGCTTGTCTCCAAAGTTTCTATACTTAATAAATGTTTTCAAGCTTGTATAAAGATTACATATTGAATAGGTACCAACCCATAAGCTATTTCAGGATAAATTTCCATTTTCAATATTTAAACATTGTTTCAAATATAGACCAATAAACCATCCATATATATTTAAGGAAATTAAATATTAAACTATTAAATATATATTTTTTTTTAAATGTCGAATTACGAAATTAATCTAAGAAGGTAACTATAAGTTAATAAATACATATATCTAACCACATGCTATCTTATAAACTCGTATTTTATTCCAAAAAAACTTTAAATATAATACATAGTAGTTATAATTCATCATGCATAAAACCTACAATTATCATAAACTAGTACTTTTATAAGGTATTCTATACTTGGAACATGATAAGATTCTTCTTTTAAATCCGAAATAACTTTCATATGCTCTAGAACACATGAAATCATATGGTCTAGAACACATTTAATTTCTCTAATAAATTCCACCTAAAGTTACTATATACTCTTGAAAACTTAAAGATATAAAACAAAGTAAATTTAACTTTCCTATTAACAAGTATTCTTCCTTGCTTAAAATGTATCTCAAACTTTGATGATCAATTTTAAGCTCAAAGGGTTTCCCAATAAATAGTGTTGCCAAATTTTAAGAGCATGACTATAGTAGCCAATTCTAAATCATGTGTAGAATAATTTATTTCATGTTTCTTGAGCTTCTGACTCATCAATATTAATTTTTAAAACTCCTCTAGGGGCGACCTCCACCTACCATCTCTTTGAAATTTCTTGCTGAACTGGGGAACCATGCTAGGGCAAGAAGAGTCTGCATCAAACCCAAAGAGACCACGGACCTACCATACCTTCTCCTCCCTAGAGTCCAAAAGAAGATCTACATCACATTTTCTATGGATATTTTCATGAACCATACACAAGATCCTTTGCCAGATCTATTGAACTACCAAATGTCTACCCTAAAATATGCGATAGTTGTTTTCAAGCCAAATATTCTAGATGATGCAAGAAGGGCCCAAATTCCAATCCACCTAGAGGAAGGGAGAATTGGCTAGAGTTCTGCCCAGAATGCTCGAAAATGCCACCAGGGAGAGCACATGAAAACAAGGATGGTTCCAGGAACTCCACCAATAGTGCCAAATGCCTTTGGAAATGGAGCATTGGAAAAATAAATGAGAAGAGTCATCATCATTATTGCCACAAAGAACACAAAAATAGAGACTCTAAAATCCTCTCTTCCTCACGTTATCCCAAGTAAGGCATTTATTACAAGTGACCAGCTAGAGAAAGAAGTTACATTTAGGCCAAGCAAATCTGTTCTACACCTTTTTCCACTATGTGACAAGGAGGCTCCTGAAATTTTGCATATCAAGAACCTGATAACCATAGGCTACATAGTAGGTTACCTTGGGATCAGGGTTCCAAGCCAAAATGTCTTTATTCCTTAGTGAAGAACAAGACCTCCCCGCAAGAATAAGAGAAAGCACATATTTATCCTTGGTTAATTTCCCCTAGGGCCATTCCTACATATCTTTCCACTTGTACATATCCAGATTATTAAAATGTTGGATTCTTTTAAAGTCCTCCACATGAGACCATCCTAATTCCAAGAAATAAATTCTTAGGGAACGTAACCTAGGATATTGAGTCAAGATAGGAGGGTGGCCATCCCAAGAATCCTTCCAAAAAAGAGCATTTGATCCTCGATTGTAAATCCAAAACAAACCCTACTTAATTAAATTATCCCCTCTTTTCAAAGTGTTCCAGATAACTAAACCTTTCCCAACCAAGCTGACTCTAGGGATCTCAGCCTCAAAAATACCTCTCAAGTACTTACAAGATAATATTTTAGCCCAAATCTGATCTTGAGAAGACACCATATCCAGTAGAGTTTCACAGTAAAATCCTACCCAAAAAGAGCTACATGTTGCAACCCAAGACCTCCCTATTGAACCGACCTACAAATGGAATCCCACCTAACCAAACTCCATTTAGATTGAGCAAGTTTTCTAGATCACAAAAAATATCTTGACAAAGCATCCATTTCCTTGATAAAATGAGAGGGAGTTGTTTGCACAAAATACTTGTAAATGGGTAAAGCTTGAACAATAGATTTTAAAAGCAACACTCTATCTGCAAAGGAGATCCATATGATGGTCCAATGATTCACCTTCCCTCTAAATTTTTCAAGCATAGAATTCCAAGAAGATCTATGTAGAGGATGAGATGAAATCAGAATACCAAGTTAAATGAAGGGAGGAGTCCAACCTGGAATATTAGAATTCTAGCAATATTGGCTTGAATAAGAGGAGGGGTATTAAAAAAGAAAATAGAATACTTGTCCTCATTAATCAACTTCCCAAAAGCACCAAGATATATGTCAAGATACCGTCTAATGTTTCCAAATTCCTTGGTAGTGGCAACTCCCAACAAAGTTGTATCATCAACAAATTGAAGGTGGGAAAGAGGTGGCGAACTACTATCCCACTTCCAACCCTGAATGAGACCATGCCTAACCTGAGACTTGAGTAGTCTTCCCAACCCTTCCGCCATAATGATAAAAAATAAGGAGATAGAGTATATCCTTTCCTCAATCCCCTCAAGGCCTCAAAAAACTCCAACAACTCATTATTAACAAGAACAAAGAGCGAGGAAGAAGAAACACAACTCATCACCTATCTAATACTTTCTTCCTCAAAGCCAAAAGCAGTAATAACTTTTTGAAGAAAGAACCATTTGAACCGGTCATAGGCTTTGGCCATGTCCAACTTAATAAACATAGATTTCTCCTTAGAAGACTCCATCAAGTGAATAGCTTCATAGTAATAACAACCCCGTATAGGATTTGTTGGCCAACAACAAACCCACCTTGCTCCTCAAAGATGATTTTGCTCAACCATATCTTCAGCCTCTTAGCAATAATTTTTGTAATGATCTTATACACAACATTGTAGAGAGCAGTAGGCCTAAAAAAATCTAGAGAATTCACTCCCTCTTTTTTTGGAATGAGCACCACAAAGGTAGAATTTAGGGTCCTTAGCATCTGTTTGCTCTTTTGGGACTCGTGGACCACCTCCACAAGATGAAATTTGATTAACTCCCAAAACTTTTGATAAAACTCAATCAAGAATCCATTTGAGCTCGAGGCTTTCCCTTTTTCATATTGAATACAACATTTTACAACTTCTCAAGGTAAATTGGGCCCATCAAATGCTCATTCATCTCTCTAGAAATAATCGAGGGAATACAGTTTAGAACAAGCTTTTCATCCTCATCATCTGAAAGGGAGTCCTCCTTGAAGAGAGGAAAAATACCTCCTAGTCGCTTCTGAAATATCCCTGAAATAAGAGAGAAGGGCACCCTGAGAATTCATAAGATATAAAATTAGGTTCTTATCCCCTTCCTAAAGCCAATCCACTCGAGCTTTTTATTTCCAAAAAAATTCTTCCCTCAACTCCCATTCAACAAGTTCTTTCCCAGCCTCAGATTCCTCAAAGAGAAGCTCCTCCCATGATCTCTAATATTCCTTGAAGCTTCTTCCACCTTCTTAAGAGCCACAAACTTAGCCAATAAAAGGTTCCAAAAATTTAGACTATTCCACCTCTTCAATTTATGCTTAACAAATTGTAGTCGCTTCATAAAGGAATACATAGCAGTGTCATGAGAAGGTTTGCTATTGGTCCACCAGCCTCGCATGAAATCATGAATCTTAGGATACCGACACCACATAAGTTGAATTTTAAATGAAGGATTCTTCTTTAGCCCAAACTCAAGAGCAGATAGTTTAAGAGTGATATTCACACAATGACACTGAGAGGGGGGTGAATCAGTGTAGCAATTTAAAAATAGATCTACAACTCTTTCAAACTTAAGCAGAGAGAACTTGAAAACAGATACAACAAATAAACAAGAGAACAATCCACAACACAAGATTTATCGAGGTTCACCAGATTTGGCTACTCCTCAAAAATTAGACTGCTTGGACACCCATCCAAATCCAGCCTTTGCAAAGCATCAACTTTACAAACAATTTATCTGCACCAACAGAAAGGAGCACCAACCCCCTAATGCCAAGCACCAACTTGGACTTCAGATTTGAACAGAATTTTTTGACATAAAAATGCCTTCTTTTACAACAAGACCCTCACTGGTCTAAATCCTTTAAAACAAAAACTTCATATTCTTACAGCTCTGCTATTCTTTCTTACAACACTCTATTCTGTACTTTTACAGCATCGACTTTTGTACTTTTATAGCACACTGCTCTGTACTTTTACAGTACACTGTTCTGTACTTTTACTGCAATATCCTCTCTGCACTTTTCACAGCACAAAGCTCTCTGTTCACTTTTCATAGCAAAAAGCTCTCTGTTCACTTTTCACAGCACAGTATTCTATACTTTTACAGAACTCTATTTTGTACTTTTACAGTACACTGTTCTGTACTTTTACAAAACTTTTATAGTACTTTGTTCTGTACTTTTACAGAACTGCTCTCTGTATTTTCTTTGCACAATACACTCTGTGTACTTTCTCTGCAAAATACACTCTCTGTACTCTTCTCAGCAAAATATTCTCTCTTTACTTTTCACAGCACAATATTCTGTTCACTTTTCACAGCACAGTATTCTGTACTTTTACAGTACACTGCTCTCTATATTTTCTCTGCACTATACTCTCTGTTCACTTCTACAGCAAAATACACTCACTTAATTAATTAGCTTTCACAACACCTTTTTCTTTTTATCCCGCAAGTCACAACATTCTTGCCACGTGTAGAGCTCAACCCTAACTTTCTGTATACGTAAAGCATACTTACAACACTGCATACTACGCTGTTAATAGCCTTAAAAGCTTACTTGTGTCTCTGACAGACTTATCTGCCCACTTTACTGCTCTGATAGCCTTTCCGACTCTTTGTAAGTAAATCCGATGTTTTGACAGATTTATCTTTCTATTTACAGCTCTGACCATCTTACCTACCTTTTTATGGCTCTGTCACACCTTACCTGCGTATTTACAGTTCTGACAGCCGAACCTGCTTCTCTAACAGCATAACTGCCGCTCTAACAGCTTTTTGTCTTCTTCTTGGCAAGCTGGCACGAAAATGGAACATGTCACGAAATCGCGACAACATTTTCTCTCTCCTCCCATGAAAACTCGACGCCCGCGAAAATGGAACATGTCGCGAAATCGCGACACATTTTCTCTCTCCTCCAGCGAAAACTCGACATGTCGCGAAATCGTGACAGTTTTTCAACATTTTCTCTCTCCTCGATTTTGTCACGAAATCGTGACACATTTTCTCTCTCCTCCAGTGAAAACTCGACATGTCGCGAAATCGCGATAGTTTTTTCGCATTTTCTCTCTCCTCGATTTTGTCGCGAAATCGCGACACATTTTCTCTCTCCTCAGCGAAAACTCGACATGTCGAAATCGCGACAGTTTTTTCGCATTTTCTCTCTCCTCGATTTTGTCGTGAAATCGTGACACATTTTCTCTCTCCTCAGCAAAAACTCGACATGTCGCGAAATCGTGACAGAAAACATGTCGCGATATCGCGACAGTTTTCTTACTTGTCTTTTTCTTTGATTTTTCTGAATCTGGGCCACTTCTGTCTTCTTGGAAATTGATCTGCACTGCTTCGGTTGACCTCCGAACATCTCGTCCACTGCATCAACAATTGATCTAACTGTCTGAGTTGACAACAATGACAATACTGTTTATGCACCTTGCTCAACAATCTCCCCCTTTGGAATTGTTGGCAACACATGTTCAATTTCCAAAAATTCTTCTCCCCCTTTGACAATAATACCAAAGGGCTGCAGACTCCCCCTGAGTCCATGCACAACATTCTCAAGCACACACTATTACAGTTAGCAAAAAATACAAACAAGAGCAAACAAATATATATTAAAGGGCTGATAATCAAATATATAAATGCTCCCCCTAAGAATGTGTTCCCAAAAGCTAGTCAGTTCTTGGGTAGTGTGACCACACCCAACTTACTATGGAGATATTCAAAAACTTCCTTGGGTAACGGTTTAGTGAAGATATCTGCTACTTGCTCTGTAGTTGGAACAAAGTCCAATTTAACCTCACCTTCTCGCAACTTTATCCTTCAAAAAGTGATACCGGATTGCAATATGTTTGGTGCGGGAATGCATAACCGGATTCTTTGAGATGTTAATTGCACTGGTATTATCACATTTAATTGAAATTGGCTCTTTGAAATTAATACCCAGATCTTTCAGTGTTTGTCTCATCCATAAAATCTGTGTACAACTTGTTGTTGCTGCAATGTATTCTGCTTTTGTTGTGGATAGAGAGACTGATTCTTGTTTCTTGTTGTGCCATGCTACCAACCTGTCTCCAAGATAGAATGCACCACCACTGGTACTCTTTCTGTCATCTATACAACCTGCCCAATCTGCATCTGAATATGCAATCAGAGTGAAGTCTTTTCCTTTTGGATACCATAACCCATACTCCATAGTACCCTTGAGGTACCTAAAAATTCTCTTCACAGCTATCACATGAGTTTCTTTTGGACTAGCCCGAAATCTTGCAACCATGCAAACTGCCTGTAATATATCTGGTCTTGTGGCTGTTAAATACAACAGGCTTCCAATCATGGATCTGTACATGGTCTGATCTACATCTGGAGAAATGTCATCCTTGCTCAATTTGCAACCTGTTGTCATGGGAGTGCTTATAGGTTTACTATCCTCCATTGTGAACTTTTTCAGCATTTCTTTCACATATTTAACTTGAGAAATAAAAATCCCCTTTTCACTTTGGTTAACTTGCAGTCCGAGGAAAAATGAAAGTTCACCAATCATAGACATTTCAAATTCTTTTTGCATTTTATTTGCTATGTCTGTACATGACTCATTATTGCTGCTGCCAAAAATTATATCATCAACATAAACAACAAGGACAATAAGTTGGCCATTGTCGGCTTTGACATACAAGTTACTATCCACCATACCTTTCTTGAACCCTTGTTCAAGTGAGATAGTTGTCAAGTCTTGCATACCATGCTCCGGGTGCTTGTTTCAAGCCATACAAAGCTTTCTTTAACTTGCAAACAAAGTTGGGATTATCACCGAGTTGAAAACCATCCGGCTGTTCAATATACACTTCTTTTTCAAGATTTTCATTCAAAAATGCTGATTTCACATCCATCTGATAAACTTTGAAATTCTTATGGACTGCTAAAGCCAGAAACATTCTTATTGCCTCAAGTCTAGCCACAGGTGCAAAAGTTTCCTCAAAATCAATCCCTTCAACTTGAGCATAGCCTTTACAGACCAATCTTGCTTTATTCCTTACAACCTGTCCGTCTTCATTCAATTTGTTTCTAAAAATCCATTTAGTACCGATTATGTTTTTACTTACAGACCGTGGTACTAACTCCCAGGTTTTGTTTCTCTCAATCTGGTCTAGTTCTTCATTTATTGCCTTCATCCAACTTACATCTATGCTTGCTTCAACAATATTCTTGGGCTCAATGTTGGATAACAGGGAGTAGTTACTTACTACTCTTCTTCTTGTCTTAACACCAACTGTGGGGTCCCCTATAATTTGTTCTCTGGGATGATTTTTCTGCCAGCTTCCAGTTTTAAATTTATTGTTTTCTTCTACTTCTGAATCAATACTTAAATTATCTGGGTCAATTTTTTGATTCTCTTCTGATTCCTTTTCTTCATCTCCTTCAATAACATCTTCATAAATAGGGTAGTTATTTTCACAACTGACAACTTGTTTCCTATCTTCATCAAATTTAACATCAAGCACTGTCTACAATTTTCTTTAGCCTTTTATTGTAGCATTTGTAAGCTTTGCTTTTTGATGAATAGCCAACAAAAATACCTTCATCAGCTCTATCTTCAAATTTACCAAGATTATCTTCTGTTCTTTTAATGTAACACTTGCTGCCAAAGACTTTGAAGTATTTTGTTGTTGCCTTCTTGCCGAACCAAAGTTCATAAGGGGTCTTGCTTTCATGTGTCCTCAACATGCACCTGTTTTGGATGTAAACTGTAGTATGGACTGCCTCTTTCCAAAATCTGTCTGCAATTTTGCTTTTAGTTAACATTGTCCGAGCCATTTCCTGTACAGTTCTGTTCTTTCTCTCAACAACACCATTTTGCTGAGGTGTCCTTGCTGCTGAAAACTGTCTTCTGATCCCATATTTTTGACAGTATTCTGCAAACTCTTCTGAGATGAACTCTCCTCCTCTATCCGATCTTAAGCATTTGATCCTCTTTCCTGTTTCATTCTCAACTTGGTTTTTGAAAGTCTTGAACATTTCAAAAGCATCAGATTTCTGCTTTAAAAAGAATATCCAGGTCATTCTGGAATAGTCATCTATGCAAAGCATGAAGTATTTATCACCATTTATACTTTGAGTTCTCATGGGTCCACATAAATCAGTATGAATTAGTTCTAAGGGTTTGCTGGTAAAGTACTCCTTTGATTTAAATGTGGCTCTAGTTTGCTTTCCCTTTTGACAAGAAGCACAAATACTATTTAGTGGTTTGCCAATGGAAGGTATATCTCTTACAACCTTTTTTGAACTTATTTTAACCAAATTGTCAAAGCTGATATGACCGAGCCTTTTGTGCCACAACCAATTTTCATCTTCTTGTCCAATCAAGCAAGCTCCTTCTGAGGTCTCTCAGAGAGTATACAGATTTCCATAAGTCCTTGATCCGGTAGCAATTAACTTCCCACTGTTAGCTTTTCTCACTTCACACACCCGCTTCTTAAAAACTACTTCATGACCTCTCGTCACGGATTTGACTTACACCGAGCAGAGTTATGCTTCAGACCAATTACAAACAAGACTTCTTCTCGATTTGATCTTTCCATCACCGATCTTGACAGATCCTTTGCCAACTATCTTTGCTCCATCATTATTTCCAAATTTCACATAACCACCTTCATAATTCCGTAACTTCTCAAATTTTTGCTTGTCACCCGTCATGTGACCGGAGCATCCACTGTTAAGTATCCATGGTGCTGATTTGTTCTGTGCTTTAAAAGCGATCCTGGACAATCAAAGATTATTTTTCTTTCCATTCTGGTTTGATAGCATATTTGGCAACTTGTTTTGCCTTTCCCCTTTCATTAGCCTGTGCCTGTTTTTCAGTAAATTTCTTGTTTTGTTTCAACCCATTCGGTTGAGATTTTCTACCCCGATAATTATTTGCCGCAAAAGTGCTTCTACGAGTTTCTTGCAATATGTCCAAAATTATGACACGTGTAACATTCCACCTCATAATTCATCAATGGAGAAAAAACATTTCTCATCGGTGAAATTCCTTTGAGCTACCTTATAACCGCAATCTGAAATCTTATGACCATAAGCATTGCATTTAAAATAGTAACCAAAAAAGGAATGATTAAACCTGGGTGCAGGTCTTTGCCAGTTTGAAGTAGGAGCCATGAATCTTCTCCTTCTAGGATGTGTGACTTTTGTGAATCCATCTTTGTCAGTACTCTTCTTGAGTCTGGCATTATTGCTTTCTTTGGCCTGATTTGTTTTTTCTTGATCAACCTTGATCTTTTCTTCTTTCTTTATGGGTTCTACTTTTAAGGCCTTTGAACCCTTTGATGATTCTCCTTCATCGAAGCCCAAACCAAATTTGATGCCGAAAGGCCTTTGGTTATTTAAAATTTTATCCAGACTTTACAAGACTTTCTTCAAACTTATGATAACAACTCAATTTCTTATTCATCTCCTCTAGCTGCATCCTTAACTTGACAATGTCTTCTTCTAGCTTGCTGCATTCAACTGTCTTTACAGTTAATTGTTCATCAAGAACTTCAGACATTTTCTTGAATTCATCTGTCTGAACTTTCAAGCAGTTTATTATTTCATTGGCATCTTCAAGCTTTCTTGAAACCTTTTTAATATTTTTCCTTTCGTGCTCAGTTCTTTAAGAGCAGCAACTAACTCACCTTCCAGATAAACTTCAGCCTCATCCTCAGGTACTTCATTACATTCTGGTTTTTCCTCTGTTATTCTTTCTTCAAAAGCCATGAACAGAGCTTCACCTGCTTCTTCTTCAGAATCCTCACCGGAGCAGTCTTTAGAAGAGCTGACATTCTTGGAAATGAAGCTTTTCTTCTTGAAGTTGCTTTTTCTGAACTGTGGTTTCTTCTTCCAGTCACTTCTCTCTTGGTGTGTCCCTTCATCATTTTTGTTTTTCTCATTCATTGGACATTTAGCAGCAAAGTGCCCGACTCCTCCATAGTTGAAGCACTTAAACGGTAACTTACCTCTGTACTTTCCTTTTCCCTTTATTAGTTTCCTAACAAAGTTTGCTTTTGTTTCATCTGAAGACTCTTCTTCTGCAAATTCTTGATTAGCTTTTATATTCTTGTGTGCTTTAAAAGCAACTTCTCTGTCAGAGGGCTTAGTTTGCCCTATTCTCATTTCATATGCAGTTAAAGAACCATGCATTTCATCCAAGCTAAAAGAATTTAAATCTTTAGCTTCTTCTATGGCAAAAACTTTAGAATCAAATCTTTTGTGGAGAGTTCTTAATACCTTTTTCACGATGACTGCATCTTCTATTTCCTCACCGAGTCCTCTAATTGCATTAATAATTCCATTGACTCTCAGCATATAGGCCTCTATGTTCTCATCATCATTCATTTTTAAAGCCTCGAACTGAGCTCTATGAGTTTGAAGCTTGGCTTCCTTGATCTTGCTGTCTCCTTCATGGATGCTTTGTAGTTTGTCCCACATGTCTTTTGCTATTTTACAGCTCATGATCCTTATCAGTTCACTATCAACTAACCCACACATTATAGCATTCTTTGCCTTGGAGTTATTCTCAAACTTCTTCTTCTCTACAGCATCATATGGAGGAGTAGAGGATATTATGTACCCACTTTCTACTGACTCCCAAATGTCATAACCCAAAGCACACAGATAAGTCTGCATCCCGAGTCTCCAGAAAGAGTAATTAGTTCCATCGAACAAAGGAGCTTTGTTGGATGAAAATCCTTCACCACCGGCCATTGTGAATCTTCCAAGATCACCTTAGCTGATTAAGCTAGAACAAGAACCTTGCTCGATACCAATTGATATTCACACAATGACACTGAGAGGGGGGTGAATCAGTGTAGCAATTTAAAAATAGATCTACAACTCTTTCAAACTTAAGCAGAGAGAACTTGAAAACAGATACAACAAATAAACAAGAGAACAATCCACAACACAAGATTTACCGAGGTTCACCAAATTTGGCTACTCCTCAAAAATTAGACTCGCTTGGAAACCCATCCAAATCCAGCCTTTGCAAAGCATCAACTTTACAAAACAATTTATCTGCACCAACA
The DNA here is from genome assembly GCA_028583015.1 of Wollemia nobilis. NCBI lineage: Eukaryota > Viridiplantae > Streptophyta > Pinopsida > Araucariales > Araucariaceae > Wollemia > Wollemia nobilis. The sequence continues at coordinate 8,648,041 of JAQPPZ010016370.1, forward strand.
TAAAGGAGCACCAACCCCCTAATGCCAAGCACCAACTTGGACTTCAGATTTGAACAAAATTTTTTGACATAAAAATGCCTTCTCTACAACAAGACCCTCACTGGTCTAAATCCTTTAAAACAAAAACTTCATATTCTTACAGCTCTGCTATTCTTTCTTACAACACTCTGTTATGTACTTTTACAGCACTGACTTCTGTACTTTTACAGCACACTGCTCTGTACTTTTACAATACACTGTTCTGTACTTTTACTGCAATATCCTCTCTGCACTTTTCACAACACAAAGCTCTCTGTTCACTTTTCATAGCACAGTATTCTGTACTTTTACAGAACTCTGTTTTGTACTTTTACAGAACTTTTATAGAACTTTTACAGTACTCTGTTCTGTACTTTTACAGAACTGCTCTCTGTATTTTCTTTGCACAATACACTCTGTGTACTTTCTCTGCAAAATACACTCTCTGTACTCTTCTCAGCAAAATATTCTCTCTTTACTTTTCACAGCACAATATTCTGTTCACTTTTCACAAGACAGTATTCTCGTACTTTTACAATATACATCGCTCTCTGTATTTTCTCTGCACTATACTCTCTGTTCACTTCTACAGCAAAATACACTCAATTAATTAGCTTTCACAACACCTTTTTCTTTTTATCCCGCAAGTCACAACATTCTTGCCACGTGTAGAGCTCAAACCTAACTTTTTGTATACGTAAAGCATACTTACAACACTGCATACTGCGCTAGCCTTAAAAGCTTACTTGTGTCTCTGACAGACTTATCTGCCCACTTTACTACTCTGACAGTCTTTCCAGCTCTTTGTAAGTAAATCCGATGTTCTGACAGATTTATCTTTCTATTTATAGCTCTGACCGTCTTACCTGCCTTTTTATGGCTCTGTCACACCTTACCTACGTATTTATAGTTCTGACAGCCGAACCTGCTTCTCTGATAGCAGAACTGCCGCTCTGATAGCTTTTTGTCTTCTTCTTGGCAAGCTGGCGCGAAAATGGAACATGTCGCGAAATCGCGACAACATTTTCTCTCTCCTCCCGTGAAAACTCGACACCCGCAAAAATGGAACATGTCGCGAAATCGCGACAATATTTTCTCTCTCCTCCGTGAAAACTCGACATGTCACGAAATCGTGACAGTTTTTTAGCATTTTCTCTCTCCTCGATTTTGTCGCGAAATCGTGACACATTTTCTCTCTCCTCCAGCGAAAACTCGACATGTCACGAAATCGTGACAGTTTTTCCGCATTTTCTCTCTCCTCGATTTTGTCACGAAATCGTGACACATTTTCTCTCTCCTCAGCGAAAACTCGACATGTCGCGAAATCGTGATAGTTTTTTCGCATTTTCTCTCTCCTCGATTTTGTCGCGAAATCGCGACACATTTTCTCTCTCCTCAGCGAAAACTCGACATGTCACGAAATCGCGACAGTTTTTTTGCATTTTCTCTCTCCTCGATTTTGTCACGAAATCGCGACACATTTTCTCTCTCCTCAATGAAAACTCGACATGTCGCAAAATCGTGACAGAAAACATGTCGCGATATCGCGACAGTTTTCTTACTTGTCTTTTTCTTTGATTTTTCTGAATCTGGGCCACTTTTGTCTTCTTGGAAATTGACTGTACCTATTCTGGTTGACCTCTGAACATCTGTCCACTGCATCAACAATTGATCTATCTGTCTGAGTTGACAACAATGACAATACTGTTTATGCACCTTGCTCAACAAAGAGGCCAATGATTAGATCCCCTACCCTCCATAATCACAAAACTAGAGCTTCTGTTATTACCAACCCAAAAACTAGAGATCAAAAACCTATTCAGTATCTCTGATATGAACTCTTCCCCACATCTTCTATTGTGCTAGGTAAAGATCGTATTATCCGTCTTGATTGTTAGCATAGGTTCCTCTATTATATTATTATTACATTATATTATATATCTCATATTTTCATATTTGAGATATCATCCATCAAATATGCATTAGTTGGGGAGGTTATCAAGATTAGTTGAGTTGGTTCCATATCTCTCACCGAACTCAACTAAATTTTTCATGTATTATTTATACTTCAAAGTATTAATGGACTTATTTTTGGATGTTGGGAGGGCATGTGAATATAATTTTTATTTTAGACAATGATTTTTCTAAGTTCCTGATATACGCTAACTTCTCTAGCATAGGGAAATACTTTAATAATCTCTAGAACTATGAACGTGTCCCAGTAGACCATTGGTGATTGCCAGGACGTGTGGTGAATCCATCATGGCTTGCAGAATGAGCCACTCAAATCATTACCCATCTACAGGAGATTTCATTATCCACACAACATCCAAAACCTTCATTTCTTTGGAGAACACAACACATTAACGTGGCACACTTCCCCGACAACGTCGATATGCCTTCTGAGATTGGGGAATTTAGATCCAAGGAGCAAGACATTGGTAAAACCAAGGCACAAACCCCCTTGTTTAAGGAATAGGAATATTCATGCATAGAAGCTTGCATCGAAAAGTTTTCCATGGGGGCAACGAAAAGGATTCGTCGGACCATGAAAACAGTGTTGTGAAAACATTACCACCTTGAGCATTTGGAGAACAACGACGACCGTTAAGTGACCATCGCCTAATACAACGTGTGGAATAAATAAAATATTTTTTCTTAAATATTTTCTGTCATTAAGATATAAGACATGTTGTGCCTTATAATTTTCATCTGTCCACCTAGTGGAGATGGTCAGGCAGGCTATGCTAAGTTGTTCGGGGACAGGTCATGATTTCCAACCTCATGAAGCACATATTAACATCGTTTAAAGAACCTTTCAAAGACATGATGGAGCCAAAAGAGAAAACAAGGTATTTTTTTAATATACCTTAGGTTTATTTTTCACAATTGTAATTTTTTCATTTTTGCAATTATAAACCTCACAAAACAAACCAAGCAAGTGCACCATATAGTGTATTTTTTTGTGTTTTGGAGAGATAAGTGCTTATTCATTCAATTGTTTGAAATAGTGTATTTTTTTTGTTTTGGAGAGATAAGTGTCTAATAAAAGAAGACAAACACATTTGCTATTTCAATACATTTGCACTAAAACTAAACTAGAACATGTTTGTTTTGCCACTCAAACCCTAACGCAAAGAACCTATTTTTTTTCTTTCTTGGAGGGATACACATTCACAATTTTTCGTCCTTGTTTCTTTTGCAATCAAAAAGGGGGATACAAAAGCATTTTTTCCTTGCAAAATTCTAAGACAAGGGGGGAAGAAAATTATGAATTTTGAAAGAAAAATTGAAATTGTGGAGTTTGAATATCATTATTTTTGCAAAATAAAAAAAAATTCAATTTTTTTTATTTTTTTGCAAAAATCATTGTAACAAAGATGCATTTTCGGTGGTAACAAACATATTTTAAAAAATTGGTATTGTAATAGGTGCATTTTCGGTGGAAACCGACACCTAAGTGTTTAAATTTGTGGGTTCTTGTGATTGTTTTTGCATTTAAATTTCTTGTTTTTTTGCATTTCAATCATAAGGTAAAATTAACAAGAAAGCAAATAAAAGACCCCAAATTTTATACCTATTTGTGCAATTCAATTGCACGACAGTGTTCGATATATGTGATACCTCTGGCCCACACTTACAGGTAATGTTGTCGTGCTTGGACTATTGTATCTAACACCTAATATAGCTGCAACAACGATGTCTGAGCTATTGTTCTCTATAAATCATTGGGGAGAAATAAGGAAAACCAGTTTTGATATTCACTCCATTTAATACCCTAATTCTTTCTGATTGTTTGGCTTAAACTCCTCCAACTCATCAACCTTCTTTCGAAGGGTTTTGAGGTAGGTGCCATCAATTTGATTGAATTCCCTTTCATGTACTCTTGCAAGTATAAATAAAGGGGGACCATTTGGTGTTATAAGGAACCTTCACAATGGCCACTGTTCACAAATATCTATCAGATTCACAGTTGCTAAAAGGTTCTAACTTTGCACCATGGAAGACAAATATGAGAGCTATCCTTCAGGTTGAATATTTGTGGGATGTAGTGACTGGCACTACAAAATGTCCTACAATAGCAGGGGCAGATCAAGAGGCCTTTGATAAGAAGGATAGAAGATGTCTCATGTTTATTCTACTTGCTACTATAGATGAGGTCCAACCTCATATCTGTGATGCCAAATATGGTAAGGAATCTTGGGATGCTTTGATTACCATTTATGAAGGGAAGAATCAGTCCACTATTCTAAACCTTCAAACTCAACTACATACACTCAGTATGAAATCTGGTGAGATAGTTGACCTATTCCTATGCAGAGTGGCAAAATTGAAAGCCAAATTGAATGCTATGGGAGAGATAGTGGCAGATACTCTCTTGACCTCAATCATCTTGAGAGCTTTTCCATAATCCTACAAAGTGTTGATCACCTCTCTTAATGTGTCTGGTAGACAAGTTTCATTTGTGGAATTGGTGAATTTGCTTCAAACTGAGGAGGCAAATCAGTTTCAAAAAGATGAAGTGCCAGATAATGCCCTCTACACCAAACAAGGGGGTAAGAAACAAGGTAATTTTTATAAGGGAGGATCTTCATCAAAAGGAAAAGGGAAACAACATCAGCAGAAAGACAAAAAATATTGCAAAATTTGTGATATGAATAACCATGACACCAACAGGTGTTGGTTTAAGAATAAACAACAGAATGACCAAGATCACAAGAAGAAGGGAAAAGGGAAATACAAACCACAGAAGAAGAATAAGCAACCCAAGGGGAATGTTGCTTATGTCGAATCAGACTCGAAATTAGATTTTGAGCGAGCACACAAGGTGCTCATGACTCACACTTCATCCAAGCAGAAATATGTAGTGTGGTATATTGATTCAGGTGCCAGTAAACACATGATTGGAGATAGATCATGGTTTGAGATATTTGAGGAAAAGGAAGGTAAGCTAGTGATAATTGCTGACAATCAAACCTACCAAGTCCAGGGTGAAGGAGATGTTTCTGTCACTCTTCCAGATGGCAAATGTTAGATTGAGAAGGTACTCTATGTTCTTGGATTGGCCAACAATTTGTTGTCCATCCCTCAGATCTTGGATAGAGATATGAATGTTGTTTTTCATGTTGAGGAGGGCAGAAAGAGATGTTTCATCACCAGTAAGGGAAAGCATGTAGCAACAGGATCATACAAGCATGGCTTGTTCATCTTAGATGTCATTTCCACGCCTCATGTTGCCATGGTAGCAACAACAAAGGAGGCTACTTCTCTTTGGCACAAGAGATATGGGCATATGAGTTCAGGATATTTGCTTGAGTTGAGAAAATATGAGATGGTGAAAGGCCTTCCCAACCTTTCATCCACATTGCCAGTATGCTCGGATTGCTTAGTAGGGAAGCAACATCGGGTACTATTTGAGGTTAGCTCTTCAAGAGCTAAGAAACCTTTGGAGTTGGTACACACCGATCTATGTGGTCCTATGCCAAACAACTATGGTGGAAAGAGGTATTTTCAATTGTTTGTTGATGATTACTCATGGAAGATGTGGGTTTTATTTCTTCAATTGAATTCAGAGGTATTTCTATACTTTTAGTAGTTCAAGAAGCTTGTTGAGAAGGAGTCAAGATGTTCCATCAAAACCCTCCACTTAGATCGAGGGGGGAATATACCTCCAAGGAATTTTCATCATTTTTGAATGAACATGGGATTAAGAGACAACTAACCACAACCTATACTCCATAGAAAAATGGAGTTGTTGAAAGGAGGAATCATTCCATTGTGGAAATGGTTTGATGTATGCTTAAGGGGGCACATCTTGAGCATGAGTATTGGGTAGAAGCAGTGAGTACAACATCATACCTCCTGAATAGAGCACCCACAAGAGCTCTACAGGGCAAGACTCCACAAGAAGCATGGAGTGGTAAGAAACCCTCCATTTCTCATCTAAGAGTTTTTGGATGTAAGGCATTCATGCACATACCAAAATAGAAGAGGAAGAAGTTAGATGAGAAAACCTTGCAATGTATTTTTCTTGGTTATGATGAGCATTCAAAGGGATATCGGTTGATAGATCCTATGACCAAGAAAACACACATAAGTCGAGATGTGGTATTTGATGAAGCTTTCACATCAGATAACACTTCTACAATTGTATACCTTGAGGAAGAGGAGCCTAAGAAAGAGGTTCCACCCCCACAGAACAAGGTTCCAAAATGGTATACTAGTACATTGAGAGATTCAAAGTTGACATCACTTCTAGATCTAACTCTAGATCGACCTTGTACTCGTAGTATGACTCAGTAGATGAGAGCAGAGGCATCAACTTTAGAGGTTGATGAGCTTTACCAACAATTTTATGAACTATCTGTAGATGCAGAGGAAGACAAAGAAACATATATGGATGATGAGAGGGTTTATATGTCAGCATTGGATGAAAATGAACCCACAACAGTTTAAGATGCACTTAGTGAGCCTCAGTGGAAGGCTGCTATGGAAGCAGAACATACATCTCTCATGAAAAATCATACATGGAAGCTAGTTAATCTACCTTCAGGAAAGAAGCCCATTGGCTGCAAATGGGTGTTCAAAGTGAAGTATAAGGCAGATGGTACTATTGATAAGCATAAGGCCCATCTTGTTGCAAAGGGCTATGCTCAAAAAGAAGGCATAGATTATGAAGAGACTTTTGCCCCTACTACAAAAATGACTACCATTCGAGTACTTTGTGCCATGGCAGCTCAGTTTGGGTGGAAGTTACATCATATGGATGTAAAAAGTGCTTTCTTGAATGGTGATCTGCAAGAAGAAGTGTACATGACCCAACCAGAAGGATTTGTGGTTGAAGGGCAAGAACAAAAAGTTTGCAAGTTGATCAAATCCTTGTATGGGCTAAAACAAGCTCCACGAGCTTGGTACATCAAAATAGACAGTCACCTGGTGCAACATGGATTCAAAAGAAGTCCTTCAGATGCAAATATCTATATCAAGAACAATGGTTCTAACATAGTGATTTTGGTGCTATATGTAGATGATCTGATCATAACAGGGAGTTCAGAGAATATGATTGATGCAGTAAAATATGATTTGAAATAATATTTTGAAATGACAGATCTAGGACTTCTTCACTATTGTCTTGGTTTGGAAGTGACTCAAAAAAGAATCATATCAGAGTAACACAAAAGAAGTATGCCAAGACATTGGTTGACAAATATTGCATGACTGATTGCAAGTCTAAAGCGACTCCAATGGAGCCAGGACTTAAGTTATCATGATATGATAAATCACCATAGGTAGATGGTACTCTCTATCGTCAATTGATTGGGAGTCTCATATATCTGACAAATACCAGGCCAGATCTTAGTTTTGTTATGGGTTATCTTTCAAGGTTCATGCAGGAACCTAAGGTGAGTCATTGGAAAGCAACAAAGAGAGTTCTTCATTATGTCCATGGTAGTACAAACTATGGCTTGGAGTACAAGAAGAATGACAAGTTCTTCTTACAGGGATACACAGACTCAGACTATATCGGATCCATTGATGATCGCAAGTCGACTTCTGGATACATTTTCCATCTTGGATCTGGACCTATCTCTTGGCACAATAAGAAGTAGTAGGTGGTTGCTTTATCTTCTATAGAGGTAGAATATCACGCAACAAGTGGAGCAGTCTATGAGATAATGTGGTTAAGTCACATTCTTACAAACATGGGTCTTCCAAAGAATCTTCCACTTCATTTATTTTACGATAATCAAGGTGTTTTGAATCTTGTCAAGAATCTAATATTTCATGAGCGTACCAAACACATTGACACTCGATGTCATTTCATTCGAGATGAAGTTCCAAAGCACCACATACAACTCCAATACATTCCCACTGATGAGCAAGTTGCAAATATTTTCACCAAGGCACTTGCACGTGTCAAATTTGAATTGTTTCGCAATGCTATTTGTATTTGCCAATAATGTAATAAGGGGGGATGTTAGCATAGGTTTGTCTATTCTATTATTATTACATTATATTATATATCTCATATTTTCATATTTGAGATATCATCCATAGGATATGCATTATTTGGGGAGGTTATCAAGATTAGTTGAGTTGGTTTCATATCTCTCACCGAACTCAACTAGATTGTTCATGTATTATTTATACTTCAAAGCATTAATGGATTTGTTGTTGAATACCAATATTGATGTCAACCAAGTTTAGGTTCTGGATAGGAGCACTAAATACAGAAGAAAAAGGCTCAAGACGATCAACTCCATCATGTTTCTCCTCCATACAAGTGATAGAATTGAAATTTCCAGCCAAAATTCATGGGTACAAGGGAGGTAAACTTCTTACAAAGCCAATGTGCTCCCACAAATTTACTTTACCATTGTAATCAATAGGAGCATACAAATTTGTAAGTAGGATGGTTTCACTAGATTTATTATCATACCTAATCATTGAAATAGAACATTTTTTGGAAATCCAAGTAAGAGGAGAGATATTAAACAGATCCTATAAAAAAGCAATACCACCAGCATATCCACATGTGCCAATACACTGGCACTGACCCCTTCTCCACAACTTGGGAACAATATTGAACATACTACTAGTAGCCAATTTAGTCTCTTGAATAAACACCACATCCAGAGAATGTACACGAATCAAATCATGAACAATTTTTTATCTGGGATGTTTTTCAACCCCCTTACATTCCATGAGAGGATAATAATTTTTGGGGATTAGAAAAATGGGAGTCCAATGTTCTCACCAAGCCTAACTCCACCAAAGTCTCCCCCATTAACTTAATTTTATCCTAGTCTTTCTTTTGAACCACCTTCATATTCTTATCTGAAGCACCTTGTTAATTGTTTTCTACTACAATCCCAGCACCATAGGAGTTTTTCAGTCCAAGGATGACTGCATCAGTGCCCAAGTAGAAGAGAGCACAACTATATCTGTGCCACTTTCCAAAATAGTTTTCCTTCCAGGGCTAGAGCCAACCATATCACCTGTACTTGGAGCCAAAGCCATATGTTCTTCATTTAAACCCACTATATTTGATTCCTTAGGTTCCACCTCAAGAAGAGATATCTGATTCAACCTTGTTATATATGCATCAGGAAGTGATATTTCAGGTAACTCCAGCATTGATCAAGATCATCTAGTATATCAAAATGGTTGAGCAGAGCATCTTGCTGGCTATCCTTAAGGTCTCTTTTTACCCTTCTTCCTTTGTTTCAAGGTTTTACAAGGACAAAACCTTCCTTATCTCAGTCCCCTTCCTTTATTGAGGCCTTTTCTTTATCCATATTTTGTGCTAAACATGTCATGTATATACTTAGATAATAAATATTTTAAGAAAGGTTAACATTTAATATTTGACTAAATGTCAACTATGATTGATTTAGTTGATTAATAAGATGACATTGACTCCTAAAACATATTTCCAACCACATAAATATTAATCTAATTCCTTTTCACAATTGACATTTTCTTTTTTTTTCTCTTTTAAGTTTACCCAAATACAAAAAAAATCAACCTTTATGTGGAAAGAAGGTTATGGCTATAAATCCAAATAGAATAGATAATATTGGAGTGTTTAATCTACAACCATTTTATTACCGTACTAAACCCCCTAAACATGTCATGTATTTAATTAGATAATAAATATTTTAAGAAAGGTGAACATTTAATATTGACTAAATGACAACTAAGATTGTGACGGGTTTTGATACCCTCATACTAAGTGGGGTTTGAACCTTGGATATCTCAAAGAGAGGCCAAAGCCCTTACCCCTGCAGTAAGCTTGATAATATTAATTATGTTTGATAAAACAATTATCTTAATGTTAAATAATTTAAAAGTATTTATAACTTGAAAAGTTTAATCCATATAAATACAGTTAGCATTTGATTCCAATAATATAAAAATAAACTCTTTGAAAATGCAAAACTCCCACTACCACAGTTCCCTTGTTAGTACTTGAATGTTTTGGATTTCCCTTTTATGGATGCCACATGAAAACATTATAAGGACCACTAGAATTTAAGATTTTTAGAATTGTTTTTAGAAATTAAATACTATTATTTTCCTTGAAACAAATATTTTTTTTGGTCTTTAGTTTCTTTGTTTTAGGTTTCAAAATATTTTTTAAAATTAAATATCATTATTTTCTCTATCGTTGCATAGTGTAACATTTTGAACTAAGATTGATGTACATAAGCTTGGAATTTAACAATGGCATTCAGTTGTTAGGTCTTTATTAACTGATAACCTAAACCATTTTTCACCTCTTAGGAGATAAGAGATTAGTTAAAGGGCCTTTAAGGGGATCCAATAAGTCTTTCCATTTATATTTTTACTTCGAGATATTTAGGTTATGTTATGAGACTAATGATTAGTTTGATGACTTAACTAGAGAACACATGTGTTTCCCAAGAAATTATATTTGTTATAAGATTCCTCTTGTGTTAAGCCTAACCTTAATCTAGTCTAGATGCACATACAAAAATGCAGCATACAAGACCTACAACCAAAATGATATTTTTATTTTTGATGATAAAATAAAAAATAATTTTTCTTTTCTCTGAGTAAGAGCACAAGAGAATGCAACAAAGCCTAAGATGCAAGCAACATGCAATCTCAATTTAATTACTAATGGTAAAAAAAAATTATGATGTATTCGCTATATGATTAAGACTAAACTAGTTTATTATTTTTCCTTATTTATTTTATATTAAACAAAAAATAGAATCTAGTCTAAGTAAACAAGCAGAATCTAAGTCCTAAATTATAAATGACAAAGTGGAGTAGTGTAATAACCTAAATCTACCAACCCAATTTTTTTTTTGAAGAGCACTACAAGACACCAACTCTCAAAGGGAGACACCCTTATTATAATTATTTCAACATGCAAGGCTTCACCATATTTGAGTTCTAAGTCATTACAAACGACACTCAGTGGACAAGAGAGGCCAACTCCCATATATTTGGGGTTCACCTTACTAAACCTACATGTTTAAAAGGATGCCATAAGTGGTCTTCCCACATTTCCTATACCCTTCTCAATATAGGATCATTGGACCATGTCCTAGAGATTATCCTTTAAGGCCCATAACACTTAAAGAAAGATGTAAATTCTTGAACCTAATCTAGCTTCTCCTAGATAAGTTATTCAATGTAGAGCCTTGGTTCTTAGTTACCACACCTCCATGGGCTAACTGAGGTTATTACCACTTCGATGACAACTAATATGATATTCAAATCCTACATGGTCAAGGAGTCACTATTTTTACCTTGTGAATAGGTTTCCACACACACTCAATCTTACTCGATCAAGGTGCGATTACTCAAAAGTACCCTGGCTATTGTATACACATAAATACTTCCATGTTCATGAGATCCTAGCTATTGCATTCTCGCAACTCCTTCTAGGACTCTTGACTACCTAGCTATTACATTCATACAACTCCTTCCAAGATTGGATTTTATCGTTTACAAGGGAAATTCTATCTATCCTAGGGATAGATAACAAAATCAAATTGCCATAAATCTAAACCAAAGCATTAAGCACATTGCAATAATCATCTCAAATGAAAAGCACTAAAAAAGAAGATTCCTCTTAACCATAAACCAAACTATGCTCTTATCAAAACTTGGATCTCAAAAGCTTTCCATTAACATTCATGCATTAGCAAAATAGTCAATATCTCAATATAAACAAGTATTTCAAAAACTAACGAAACATAATAATAACCATATCCAAAGATTACTCAGGAGTGCAACTCCAAGATAGCATTAAACAACATATTTTAGTTGTACCACATTTAAAAGTTTAACTTAACCAATACAAGACCTCAAAACCCACACTTAGAGCAACAATATTCAACAATATTAAAGCAACTCTTCATTACATAAAGAAGCATCATAAACCATCCTTGAATACAAGAGTCACGATTACAATTCTTTCAAGCAAAACAAGCCTTTTCTTATTTACAACAATATCATTTTGAAGAGCTTATGATCATCTTCCAAGGTCTGCAAAATAAGTTTGCAGGCTTCTTTGATGGAAAACCACCCACCAATATGAAGTTTACTTAGGGATCAAAACAACTCTAAATGCAATGCAACTTAGCTCATGCCTTACTCTATTATGCAACAACCATGCACATAAAGCAAGCTATAAGAGGATAGTCCTCCCTCTCTTTATAAAGAAACAAGCATTATTTTAACCCATAAAAAGTTAAATCAATTCCATAGCAATCTAGGAGAAGCCCATACTTCTCTTTATAATGATCCCTTAATCCACATAGATCTCAGGAATCATCATAAATATTTTATTTTTTCAAACAAAAATACAACATTCACAACAATCCAAGAGAAGCCCATACTTCTCTTTATAATAATTCCTTAATCCACATAGATCTCAGGAATCATTATAAATATTTAAAATAAAAAATAAAAAACACAACATTCACAAAAATCTAAGAGAGTCCCATACTTCTCTTTATAATGATCCTTTAATCCACAAAGATCTTAGGAATCATTATAAATATTTTATTTTAATCGAAACATAAATATTCTAAAGCACAAATACCTTGTTAAAATCCCAATAAACAAGTATACTTTTAATATTAACTCAAATCCAAATGCTTTAATAAAACAAAAATATTAAAGCATCTCTAATATTAAATCGAATACAATGCTTTATTAAAACATAATAATCAAAGCATAATTAATATTAATTAAACACCAAAGTACATTATCAAAATATTTATAAAGCACATTAATATTCTTTATAAATGAGTGCTAAGGAAAATAAAAACCCAAATAAACCTCAACTGAGCATTACTACCAACGTTGACAATCAAACAATCTCTTAAAAACATAACCAAGCAAGGAGAAAATGCAGGAACACTCCAAGCTATGGCTCTCACAACCCTAAAATTGATGCACATGAAAACAAGGCAGACAAAACTCAACCATCACATAGGATTAAGGTAGATCACCACTAATATTGGGTTGAATCAGGTCTACCAAACAACCAACCAACCAAAGAGCACAAACAAAATATGTAGCCAAATAAGAGGTAACATGTATAGATAGCACTGTCAACATTTAATAAGGAACACACAATACCACAAAATTGCAATGAAAATGGAATAAAACCAAGCCAAGCATGGCCAAGGTGGTAATGAAGATCCACAGTGATGAGTGCCACAATAAGGAAAGCAACAAGGGGTGCAAAAAACAAAGACACCAACCAACACACATGAGAGAGATAAAATGACCCACATGTAGACCCAAAAACATACAACAACGACAAAAATAACAAAGCCATAAGAGATTAAAAATAATAATGTATTCCACCCAACATAATAAACCAAAAAAGTACCTGGTTAACTTGTACTTCTAGGGTTCTCCTAACTAATGTATTTCTACTCCAAAACGGCTCTTCTCTCGTCACCTCGAAGCTTCCTTTTCTCTTGCCAATCCAAAACTCTAGTTTTTAAACAACTTAGAAATAAGGGAGAAGCACCCACAACATGCATAGAGGGACACCCCTTGTAACATCCAAGAAGGCATTACCTTAAATATCTTTGCCACCCTTGTCACCATTAGGGTGGCATGCTCCTTAATGAGCCACAAACATCCTTATTAAACCTTTTACCTCTTGATTTAATATAAATTCAAGATAATTGGATTAATTTCTCCTTGAAGCCTTAATACTAATAGGCTATTTAATATTTTTCTTATCTAAAGTATTAAATCCATCAATCAAGCAATTTGATTAAACCAAACTATTGGATTACCAAACAAAGCTTAACAGAGATCAACTAAAACATAGACAAACATAAGGATGCACTCATCAATACTTTCGATAATCATTTTATCATCAAATGGATGATCTCCTTTAAGATAGATTAATGCTATCATCAACCCATTTTTAAGGAGGCTCATTGCAAGCAACTTCATAGCCCAATGGTGTGAATCATGAGAATAAACAAAATGCAATGCATCTACATGAAGAGTAATTTTTCTTGTTACTCTAAGTTGTTGATGAGCAAGCCATCATCATCATTTCCCTAGGTATCCCTCATGGTAGGTGGTTTACCCATAGCCCCACCAAGGATAAGGTACCTAATCCTACATCCATAGATACATTAGCAGTACCATATTTCATGCTTAAAGAAAGCAATCATTCTATTATTAAATCATCCTAAAAGAAACTATGCCATTACATAAACACATCAATACATAGTTCATTATCCATAAAAGTTCTACCAAGGAGGGGTGTTACAAGTAGAGTGACATATTTTTACCGTAGTGGAATAGTTTTTGTCTACTTGTAGAAGCATCACCTTCTCATAAAAACATCATCGACACTATCATCAATTGCTAATGTTATCATCTACTACCGATGTTATCACCAAAACCTATAAAATAGACAAAAAATGAAAAAGTTAGTATAGAGGGGCCCATTTGATCTAGTGGAAGATAGTTATATTTCTTGATGCAATGATTAGACCCTTGTTTAGATGAAAAAAAGTATCAAAGTGAAATACTATTCTAGTTATAAATATAATATGCAAGATGCAAATATTAGCCAAAAGATTAAAGCTTGGTTGGTGTATGTTGCTTGATTGCTTTATGCTTGGTTGAGAGCTTGTTTGGAGACTTAGAGACTTATTTTAAATTCTTGAAAACAAGCTTGCAAGAATGAGAGCTAAGTTCTTATAATATTTTAACATATTATTTCTATGCAAAATGCTAAAATGACTATGATTATAAGAAGATTTTGGCAGAGTTTGGCTAAAATAAAAAATTGATCAAAAGAGATATTGGCAACGTTTTGGTTCTTGAAAGACTTGATGAAATGGTCACCCCTAGGGCTAGTTTTATATGAAACCATGGATCCTTTGGTGAAGATATGCAATGAATATGATATTATGGAGACATGATCAAGGAAGGTAAGAACCATAAAGGATGCAAAATGGAATCAAGAGAAATATCATGATAATGGAAAGTCTTGCTCTTGGGTCTATTACATGGGTATCACATTAGAATGTGTGATTGGGTTCATTAATGGTGAGCAACTTGAAAAATATAGGGACTCACATCTTTGAGATTTGATATATAATAGGTCAAAATCATTGGGAGGCAATAGTGCTGGCAATGCCATCACACTAGCACATGCATGATATGACCATTAGAAGTGTGACTCTCTATATCTTTTAAATTTCCACTAGGGTTATGGCAACATTGTTGGTGCTACTACTCATGCCTTGAAAATATTGCTCTTAAATCAATAAATGCTCCAACTTTGGGAATAAGGAAGGTTTAGATAATTAGAAGGCTAAGTGAAGAAGGGAAAGTAAAACTTCATTATTATCCCTATGCATAAAATTGGGTGTCTACATTTACCCATTTTGATGCATTTTTTACATGATATATACATCAAAAACTAATGTAGATACCCCAAGTTTGAGATAAGATTTTCTATTACTTATGTTTGATGATGTTGGTTGAGTGATGCAAATATTTTTTGTTTATAAGTGATAAAAATTACATTTTAGGTATCATTAAATGCTACCTTGTCCTAGTGTACCTCCTCAAGTTTCAAAGAGAAAATCAAGTTGGATCAAGGAAACTTGACTTGATTATAATCCACACTAGTACAATGATGACATATTGGGAGAGGATGATTTGGATGGATGGGTGATGATGTTTAAGGATTAAGGAGCATGAGTAGATTATATGATTAGATTTTACAATGGACCAAATAAAGTTTAAAATAGATTTGTGGATCAAATCATGAGTGCTTGATTTAGATTAGATATGCATGAATGTGATAACTAATGTTGAATTAAAGATAATTAACTAATGATGATTAATTAATAAAAAATATTTGAAGAATTAAAGGATAAAAGATAAAAGATATGATTAAGTGAAATTATTAGATATGATGAGAGATGCTTCATGGACACAAAACTTTGACAAATGCTTCAAGGACTTTTGTTAGCTATTGAGAATTACCTTTAAGCATATGCTTGTTCGCCTACCCTTTAGATAAATGCTTAATAGATTTTTTCTAAGTTTTCTATGATAAAATATATGTATAGCTATATAAAAATATATACAAAATTTACCTCTAGATAAAACTTCATGTATAAAGGACTTTTGAGATAACACTTACATTTAAGAAAAGATTCATATTTAAAGGACTTTGGATATGTCTTTATCCATTAGTTTTAGAATATTCTGATTTGCTTTGATTATTAGCCTTAAGGCATTTTTTTTCTTGTTAACGTTAGGGTATTTTGATTTTTTTCCCATTAGCTATAGGGCATTGTGATTTGAGATTTACCTTTAAGCAAATGCCTATTTTCTTAGTCTTTAGACAAATTCTTAAAGGATTTTTGGTTAAAATAGTTTGAAACTTACCTTTAAGTAGATGTTTCTTTATTAGGCCTTTAGAAAAATGCTTGAAGTGATTTTATTGAGATTGATTTACCTCATAGAGAAGTGTCATAGAGTTCTTATTATTGATTGGTGTGACAATGAATAATATATCCAACTGAGAAAACAACTTTGTTGTTCACTAGTTGCTCCCATAAAATCTATATTGTGGAAAAACAACAAATGATGATATTGATATGGCTATCATCACCTATGAAACCTAATAGTATTCATCATGTATCCATTGATGATATAGAAGAATATTTATTCTTTATTTTTCCATTAGAACCTATGAGCTTCATAGTATTCATCATGTGGCAAGGAAGTTGTAGTTCAAAAGACTTAATGGGTATGATTTTGAGATAAATAAAATTGAGCTTGAATTAGATGAGAAATATAGAGATTGATGATTTAGATTGATAGATATATATGGTTGCATGAATCTAGATTTGATTCATAAATAGGAAACTCAAAGGATGCACTTGTACCAGTCACCTAGTGCGATATAAGAATGACCTATTTTGAATAGGATCATCATTTGCATCATCATAAATCCCTGAATTAAGATGCACCAAGTAGTCCAAGCATAAAAAAACATGTGTATACAAGTAGATGAATTTAAACAAAATACAAGCAAGCAATGCCAAGTAGCTAATAGAAATAGACAATTAATACAAAACTCAAATATAATACCTTTTAAGGTGCATTATATTTATTGGTTCTTTAAGTTATTTTTCATCAAGTGTGGTAAGGCAGTAAGATCCAAAGATAAAATTGGTAATTATGATGAATGGACATAGCCAATTAGGTTTAAACTTACCTTTGAGCTTAGGTTTAGCGTTGGATTTCTTTTGATTTTCCTTGAGAATGAGATCACCCATATTGAAAGAGTGGGATCATACCTTTTTAATGTAAGCATGCTTAAGCCTTTGTTGGTATAATTTTAGGTTCTCTAGGATATGGATTCACTTTTTATAAAGCAATTTTTATTGTCTTTTATAAGCCTTAATACTACCACAAAATATCATAGATTATCTAAAAATATATCACACAGGTCCCCAAATATAAAATAGCCATAATAAAGGTCAATGTAATAATATAATGAGTAGAATAATATGATCAAATTAATATGTATATCAAGGCTTATAATAAATCAAATAACATTCATTTATATATTGAAATATGAATGTAAATAGCCTAAATCATTCATGTACTATGTATGAAGAACAACTTACAATATTAATTGCTCAAAATGTATACAAGATTTATTTCTCTTCTACTTCTTACAATCATACAATAAGATATATGAATATGATTTGATATATCCTATAGAGCATTGTATCCATAATATAGCCATAGTGATATGAATCTTCAAGTACTAGACTATTTCTCTCCATATGCCAAGTCTCATGACTCTTGGCTTATCAACTTACCACTTGCATACTTGATGAACACTTGACACTATAACATTTGCACACCTCTACATGACTCTTGGACTCCTACATGCACTCCTAATCTAAGATACTTGTGCACATATTTACATTACATATTTGCACTCTTACATACAAGACACTTGTGCACATTTACTCAATCTACACTTGCACTCTAACTTACATGACACTTGTGCATTTCTTACACATTACACTTTTACATGACACTTGTGCATTTCCTACACATTCACACTTACATAGAAGGATAAATATA
Source organism: Wollemia nobilis (assembly GCA_028583015.1). Taxonomy (NCBI): domain Eukaryota; kingdom Viridiplantae; phylum Streptophyta; class Pinopsida; order Araucariales; family Araucariaceae; genus Wollemia; species Wollemia nobilis. The sequence continues at coordinate 8,666,212 of JAQPPZ010016370.1, forward strand.
ACTCACACTCTAAACTATGGACTCAATACTAATATACTATTTACAAATGTACCATGACGGTACCATGGGGGTACATTACCATTTACCAAATAATGGAATATACTCCAATAGTTCCAATTGTCTAAGATAGGCAAGATAATATTTTTGATAAAGGAGTCCTAAAACAAAAAGCATAATGAAGGAACCTTAATATCAAAATAGAAGTCAACTTTAATTTTATATACCAAAGCATATGGTGTTGTATTAGTGTGAGTTTGAACACTAGTGAGATAGGTCAGGATGATATAAATATGAAAATGAGAATCTCGATTGGTATTGATAATGAGATTCTTAAGGATCTTGACAATATATTTTTTAGAAGCTTTAGCTTGGTATTTACCTTGAGGATAGTAAGGCATTGCACATTTGTACTAAACCTTGTATTTAGCACAATTTTTCTAGACATCCTTGATATTGAAGGGTGTTTCATTGTTAGAAATTAGCATGGAAGGGACATCGCAGTGAAAAATAATTTGGTTAAGAATAAGTTTTGAGACTTGGACTCCTGTTATCAAGGCTAAAGGTATAGCTTCAACCCATTTGGTTAAGTACTCAATAGTTGTTATGATGAACTAATACTCATCAGACAACACCATGTTGATATTCCTAATGATGTATAAGCCCCAAATGAAAAAATACCAATGATAGGTTAAGGTTTGAATAGCTTGGGATGGAGCATGGATAAGGTTTTCATGCTTATGAAACTTATCACACCTCTTGATATAGTCACAAGAGTCCTTTGCCATCAAGGGCAAATAACAACTCATATGTAGGAGTTTCTTGGTGATGGAAACTTTTCTAAAGTGACCACAATATGATCCATCATGCACCTCTTTGATAACCAATTGGAATTTAGATAGGTTAGAAATCTAATGAGGATTTCATCAAAGGAATTATTTTATACTATATTCTAATTACAACTTACCAACATGTGCATTTCTCAAGGTTCTTGTGCTCATTACGGTTTAATCTAACAAACAATATGTCATCTCTAAGGAAAGCAAATATATCCTTGTACAAGTATTATAAGAAGGATATATTTCTATAAAGAAGAGTCTAAGAGGAATCTAGATAGATGCTAAGAATGAGGGCTTTCTAATTTGTCAAATAATTATCATGGTTTGTTTGTCATCCAAATCTAAGGGGATAAGGGATGCAACTATGGCCATAGCATCGACATGATGATTTCTAAAGTAAGATATAGCTTTGATTATGAATTTATCATAAGTAGACATTAGCTCAAAGATGATGTCTTTGTATGGCCTAAGATTTCTATATTTCATTTACTAAACACCATTGAATTGGTTGACTATAAGTTGTGAGTCTCTAAAAATAGATATGGTCCTAACATACAAGGCTAAATTTACACAAAGACCTAGGATAAGAGATTCATACTCCATAGTGTTGTTAGTATAGTAAAACTTAAGCTTAAAAGACAAATGGATAACCTAATATTAAGGGATTCATACTCAGCTAAGGTCATGAATTTCCTAGCTTAAGGATCTTGGGATTATTAGGATTCCTAATATCAACATCCATGGTTTCCTTCATCATAATGCGAGACTCGTCTTCCAATTGAGGGGATAAAATAGCACTCTTGGAATATTAGTATTTATATTATCTAAGGATGGTTGAGTATAATTAAATTGGATACAAGATAAATATATTGACAACTTTAAAAAAATATCCAACGAAATAGAAGTCATTTTGGTTGAGATAGTTTAAGGGACTATCTTGAGGAGGATTGTGTAATATGTCCTCCACCTCACATTGGTCTTCATTAGCAATTAGCTTAGGATAGGATAAGGTTAGGATATTTATGCTAGTGATATTTGTAAATTGAGAGGAGCTAGGATCTATGAGGAGTAATGACCCATTGTCATCCTCCTCATCCCAATCCAATTTGTTTAAGAAAATTGTGTTGTTATGAGATAGTCTAAAGGGAATATTTGCTTCATTTTCATTTTTGGATAAAGAGGAAGGAGGAAGAGGCTAACTACAACTAGGGATATAACCTATCCGATAGCATCCCAACTAGATCTTTATCCCAAGTTTGTATAGGTTTTTGATCCCAGTTAGAAGAGATTTGTTTAAAGGCACACCAGGGGCCAGGGGTTTTTATTAGACCAACACAAAAAAAAGACTCAATGTTTCCCCCTACTAAAAGGAGGCCAATGGAGGGAAGTTTGGTCAATGATAATAATTGAGTTAAAGGAGCTTTACACCAAATAAAGAGGTGAGGGTCAAACACCCAAAACAATGTTCATTTTTTAAATTTCAACCCTACATGGGAGCAAAAAGGCCTTGGATTATTTTTGCACAAAGAAAGGGTGAAAAATTTGTGTTGTGCTTTGTACACCAAAGAGATAAAAAAGGATCACCACTCTACATCAAGTTTTTTCTACCTTTGATTTTGATTATGATTTAGCAATAGATCTTAATAAATTCCAAGATCTTGATTAGAAGAAGGTTGAGACTTAGAGCTACTAAAAATGACTTGATATTTCTTGGTTAAATCTTGTATAATATCCCTAAGGCTATGGCATAAATTAATCACATGACTATTGGTGCAGTGGAAGGCATAATGTTCATTGGGGCAAAACCAAGTAGCTTTTTACCTTTTGGCATGTAAAGGTTTGATAGGTGGAAGTTCCACCATTTTAGATTTAAAGTGTTGGTCTAGGATGGCTAAAGGATGTTAGTCTAATCAAAAGCACTTCCTCCTAGGTTTCATTTGTTGAGGTTTCTATAAGATAATATTTTGAAGAGTCACCACAACATTCACATTGTTGGTTTAGCACTAGCTCATAACTCCATTGCCTATAATATGCTTATTTTTGTATTGCCCCTTTGGATGGGGGAAGAATTATATTCCTCCTTATGGGATTTGGATTTCAATTATCCTTTTTAAGGAGGGAAACCTCTACTCTCTCATCCATTTTAATTGTATCCTCAAAAGAAGATACATTGGTTGTCTCCAAATAGAAGGTCAATTTCTCATTTAGGTTGCCTATGAAGATATCTAAGATTTCCTTTGGTGGAAGGACATATTGGGTTCTTCCTACCAAGGCTCGCCATATTGCTAAGAAGTTTTTTAAATATTTATCTTTATATTTCTTGAGCTTATATAGGTCATTAATTGTGACATTTTCCTCAATGTAGATAGAGAATTTCTTGATAAAGATCTCAACAAGATACCTAAATATTTTCATGGAATGCCTTGGTAGTTGGTAGTACCATAGGACCACTAAGGCTCTTATAATATATATTAAGTGGCAAAATTTTAGTTTCAAAAATTTCACTACAAGAGGTTCCAAATAGCTTAATATGGTTGATGGGATCTTCATTCCATTTGTACATTTACAACTTAAGCTATTTAAAGTTGGGAGAAAAAGGGGTGAGTAGATATGGAAGGATCTAAGGGTTGGTTGTACAATTCAATATAGGAGTACTTGTGACTGGAAGAATACCCTTAGATTGTGGTCATCTATTGCTTTAGTAACTCCAATTGAGAGGTTAAAGTTTGAAACTTAGAGGAAACAGGATTTGATTGCATATAAAGCATGTGCTAAGAGATAAGAGGACATTGATAATTGATATGAGGATAAGATTGAAGCATTGGGTATACAATATCAAAGTTATCATTGTATGGCTTTTCCCCAAGCTAGTCAAAATGAAAGGATTAGACTATGAAGGATAAGAGGTTGTGGGAGTAGGGTTCTAAGTGAAACACATAATCATGCTTATGGAAATAGAAGGAAGGTTTTTGAAAAGAGGATTACAAATTAAGACACTAGAGGATACATTTGGGTTAGAAATGTAACTCGTGTCCACATGTTGAGATATAACCTATGTTGATCTATAACAACTCATCAAGAGAAGGTAAAGATGAATGATATATTAAGGATGATGGGATATTTTGCATCCTAGCATCCACATAAGTAGTGGTGATGGAAGGATTATATTTAACAAGATTATAAATTGATGCATTAAGGTTTACATTTAAGGATCCAAAGGATAGATCCACTTGATTAAAATACAAAGTGTTAGAGCTAGGTTGTTGGGAATGGTCTAAAAATGAACCCTCCCCTGTAAAAACACCTAAGTTATCAATACCTTCCTTGAGAATGGATGCCATGATTTCCCTATGTATCTACAAGAAGGAAGCCATGTGATCAAAGGATTTGAAGTCTACTCTTCCTTAATCATCATGAACTAGGTTTAGATAGCCTAAGGTGGAAGCACCCTTATCTTCTTATTCAAATTTAAGGTTCTCAAAGGTGGATGGGTCCTTTGGATCATCCATCAAAGCGTTAGGGTTAATGGTCAATTGTTGTGCTACACTACAAACTAGGTAATGTCTCTTGGCCATGTTTTGGAAGGAAATGGGATTCAATTAATTAAGTTTTAAAGCTTATAGAGTTTATTAGAGAAGAAATAATTTTTTTTACAACCATATATATCCTTCCTGATATATCATGTCTGACCTATATACCTCAAGGGCCTCCCTATATACCTAAATTCTCTATATGTACCCATCAATACATGAGAGAAAGCTAATATATGGGTTTCCAATGATACATGGAAGTGATTGCTTAGATATGTGGCCAAGATGGTATGTAAAGGGTGTTAGTATGTCTCTTAATGACTCTCACTAGCCCACTATGATATGCTTCTTACTAGGTGTAAGTACATGTGAGACCCTATATGGGTGGTTGGTAGCTCGAGCTCACTATAAACCCAATATAGCCTAGTAGCTCATGTGACAGTTACTTAGAGGGTTGTGAAAACCCTTAGTAGTACTACCACTTGGTCATGTTTTTATTATATTAATTAATGTGATGTAATCTATACAAACACCACTTCGATACATTGTCAATATGGTACATAAGGGGTATTAGTATACCTCTTTATGACTTCCACTAGCCCACTATGATATACTTCTTACTAGGTGTAAGTATGCATGAGACCCTATATGAGTGGCAAACAACTCAGGCTCACTGTAAACCCAATATAGCCTTGTAGCTCATATGACAGTTACTCAAAGGATTGTGAAAACCCTTATTAGAACTAGAACTTGGTTATATTTTTGTCATCTTAATTAATATGATCTAATCTATACAAATAGTATTAGATGGTCTTGATTGCAATTTAGAAAAATTCTAATCTCAGTTAAGGTTTGGCTAGGACAAAGAGGGATCTTGGGAACCATGGTGGTGTTCACGTTAGGTTCACAAAATTGTGAGGAATGAAAAGACTAGCAAAGGCCTTCTAAGGGGATCCAAAACATTGTTTCCTCTATATTCTCACTTTTAGGATGACTAGGAGAGGTTATGAACCTAAATATTAGTTTGATAGATTAATTGGAGAACACCTACATTGACAAAAACTATACTCATTTTAAGATTTATCTTTTGCTAAGCCTAACATTAATCTAGTCTAGGTGCACATACAAAAATGTAGCATACAAGACCTACAACTAAAATGTCTTTTTTAATTTTATTATAAAATAAATAATTATTTTTCTTTTCTTTTGATGAGTAAGGGTGCAAGAGAATGCAACAAATAAAGTTTAAGACACAAGCTACATGCAATTTTGATTCCAATGCTAAAGCTAAAAATATTAGATTATGTTGTATCCTTATATGATTGAGTAAACTAGTTTAATATTTTTCCCTTGTTTATTTCAATAATAAACAAAAATTAAAACCTAGTCTAAGCAAACAACAAGTAGAACCTAAGTCCTAAATGTTGAAATAATAGAGTGGGAGCAAATTGACCCATTTTTCCATAGTGATAGAAGCACCATATACTCACATAAGCATCTCTTTCTTGTAGAATCGCCATTGATGTTATTGTCAACTATCAACACTATCATCTACTACTGGCACTATTGCCAAAACTTCCAAAAAAATAGAAAATGACAGATTCAATGTAGAGGATATTGTCTAATCTTGTGGAAGACAACTTCCTTGATACAATTATGAGACCCTTGTTTAGATGATAGAAATAATAAAATTTTAAAAATCCTAAAATGAATGCTAGGATGTTGAAAGCACCACTAGGCAATAGTGTTGCCAACCCTATCACTACATGCACTTCTACTTTGTGTAAAATAAAATAGAGAGCAATAGTGCCACCAACCTACAATTTGACGATGTTATTGCTTCTATGAACAAAACAACAAGAATAGATGCAAGATGAGATATGATAATGATGACTATGATGAAAAGCCTTTACTTGGGAATATAGAGGTTTGTTAGAGAGCATATAAACAAAGATTTGATTGCTTAAAAATAATATTAAATGATCAAAATGAAATACTATGTTATTGCAAATATGATATGTAAGATGCAAGGATTAGCCAAAAGATTAAAGTTTAAGACAAAAGCAAACAAGAGCCAATAAACAAAGAAGAAGAGAAAATAACACAATCCAAGATAAGAGGTTGTTGCCCCCTTCATAGGGAGCTTGTTGAAAGTTTACTTGTTGCTTATTGGCGACCCTCCTAAATGCTTGAACTTAAAGGCTCGATGTGTGTTGCTTGATGATTTCTTGATGCTTGGTTGAGAGCTTGATTAGAGCCTTGGAGACTTGCTTAGATGCTTGAAATAAAGCTTGCAAGAATGAGAGTTAAGTGCTTCCAAAATTATGTCAATATTTTGGCATAATCTTGCCATGTAAAATGCTAATATGACTATGATTCTAAGGAGATTTTTGTAAAGTTCAGCTACAACATAAACTTGATAAAAAAATATTGTGGGGGGGGGGAGAAAAGGGAATGCAAGGGGGGAAGAAAGGGGGAGCTCAAGGAATGGAGGAATAATTTGAAAGGGATAAAAAGGAAGAAGAGAAAAGAAAAGGTGGAAAGTCATGGTCGGTTTCGGTAAGAAAAGGGTAATGCCACCCAATTAGAAAAAAAAAAAAAAAAGGAAAAAAAAAACCGGGCACTACTACTCAACCCCACCACCTGAGAAAAAAAAGGGGCAAAAACAAAGAGTGAGGGAAGACAGGGATAGCAAAACACACTATCATCAAAACCAAATTATTATAATTATATTAATATAAAAAAAAAAAAAAAAAAAACCCACAAATACAAAAAAAAAAAAAAAAAAAAAAGAGTATCCCCAACAAAAAAACCACAAATAAAATAATTACTTTCCTTTTAAAAAAAAAAAAAAAAAAATAAAAAAAAAAAAAATAAAATTAAAAAAAAGAAAAAAAAAAAAAAAAAAAAAAAAAAAAAAAAAAAAAAAAAAAAAAAAAAAAAAAAAAAAAAAACAAAAAAAAACTTCCCCACTAACAAAGTAGATAAAGGTCTTCTTCAAAGGTTTTGTAGGTCCAATTAGAGGATTATTAAATTTATCCCAAAGGTTGGTGATCTAGAAATCATCAACAATTGGAGGATTATTACTCTCTTTAATATTTTTTATAAAATAATTGTCAAAGTCTTGGATTTATATATCCACAATCTTCTTCTTATTATCATGCACATGGAGCAAATTGGCTTCATTCAACATTATTTTTGTTTGGGAAGGTATGGAGTGGGCTCACAATTCCAATCAATGATCCTTGTTCATCAAAATTGACTTTGAGAAAGCCTACGATAGGATTGATTGGTCATTCATTTTGGCCATGCTTAAAGCTCTTGGTTTTGGGCCCTCCTTCATTAGCTTTGTGGAGATGTTGTTTGTTGAGGCTTCAATTGTTTTATCCATTAATAGGCATAAGTCCTTAGCCATTGGGCTCTTCCATTCCATTCAACAGGGTTTCCCATTGGTGCCATCCTTGTATGTCCTCACCGTTGAGGGGTTTGGCTATTTATTAGCTCACCATGCTGCTCAGGGTTCCATTAAGGAAATTTCTCTCCTCGGAGGTGAGTCTCAGTTGATCAATGGTCATTTTGTTGATTCTTTTCTCACACTTATTGAGGATGAAGGTGTTATTCAACAAGCGCTTGCCTGTCTGGACACTTTTTGTTTGGCTTTTGGATCCTCCATTCAATGGAGAAAGACACAATGTTACAAGTAATCTCCTAACCTGATTCCCCACTGGCTTAGTCACTATCAGTGGAGGATCATCTAGGAGAGGGAAATATTTCACTTTTTAGGTATTCCTTTTGCTTTTAACATTTCAACGTCAGAGTTGTGGAAGTATGTTATTAACAGGGTGGAACAAAAACTTACCTACTAGTCCACAAAGAAGCTTTCCCTTGTTGTTAAATTCTAAATTTGCTTCAAAGTCCTTGTAGCCACCCATGTTTATTATTATTCCTATTGGGTCCCATCCAAAAACTGCTATAAGAAGCTTGATAAGCTTTTGTGAGACTTTTTATGGTCCTCTTCCAGTAATGGTTTGTGATTCCACCATCTTGCTTGGAAGTATTATTGTCTCCTCAAAAGCCATGGCGGGCTTGGCATTCTCAATACCCAACATCAAGGTTGGGCCCCCTATGTTAAGTGGACCATCAGAGCCCTTACGGGTAATGATTCCTGGAAGATTCTCATTTGTTATTGTATCTGTGAAGGTTCCCATTTTGGCTATAAGAGTTGGAGGGGCATGGGTTTCCCTTCCCTCCTTATTGCTCTTGTGTCTATCAAAGTGACAAGATCCTTCATCATCAAGAGCATTTGGAAAGCTTGGGAGAGTGTTAAGCCTTGGCTGATATGGAATGGTTAGAGCTTTTGGTATGGCCTCTCCATCAACCAGATGAATGTCTAGTGGTCGCATGTTATCACCTACGAGGGTTCTTCACTTGTGCAATTGGGTTCATGCACTTAGATATTTTTGCAAAGGTGTGCGGTGTATCACCAATTTTTTCTCATCCTACAAAGAATTGGATCCCTTGGGATGACTTCATAGTCAAATTTGGACTCAAGCACTCTGACAAGGACACATTTGAGGATATCAAGGCCACTCTTCCTAACTCCATGTTTCATAAAATTTATGTGTTTTCTCAACAACCTTGGTGGAAGGACTGGAAGTGGTATCCAAACACTCCTCTTCAAAATTACAAGGCCTATTGGGGTATGTATGACTCTCTCCTTGCCTCCCCATGATTGATAAGCTCAATTAATGGTGGAATGTCTCCTCCCCTTAGTCGGTTTGGATGTGCAGGTTCCAAACTACATGGGCTCCATTCTCGAAGCCCAAGCTTTCTTGTTTTTCCTAGAGTTTTCTTCACCAAGGGCTTCCTTTTGAAGAGCATCATTGACATATAGGCATCCGTAACCCTTTTTGTCCTTTCTATCATCAGTTTGATGACTTTATCCATCTTTTTTGGGTCTGTGTTCATACTCACTCCCTTTGGGAGTGGATTTTTCCTTTTTTAGACTCTATTCCTATACCACTTTTGACTGGAAAGCATATCATCCTAGGAGGCCCCCTACCCTTGCTAGGTATTTTTTTGGAAGTGTGGCACTTGTTAGAGTAATATTCCATTCTTTGGGATATTTACCCTTTACTCCACTAGGTAAAATAGGTAGTATATTGCATTATACTACATAGGTAGATTATTACATTTACTTTTTACTACTTACCATAGAGATATTTACTGTGCTAAATATCTACTGGTAAACCTAGGTTAGTATATAAAATATCCTAGGTTAGATATTTTAGATTAGTAGTTAGTTCATACTTCTCTACCTAGGTTAGTTGTTAGCACACTACTCTCTTGACGCATTATGTTAGCGTTATTTGTGCTAATATAGTTTGTTTGTAAACTATATAATGCTTAGACCTTTCTAAGCTAATGTTAATGCATATTTTATTTATCAAATCATTTATCTTACCTTTCACTTACTAACATTGGCATCAGAGCCAGAGGGAGGAAGTGTTGGAGATCTCGTTCCAAGTGGAGAAGACGAGAGACAATCTCGTTCCATTGGAGAAGGTGAGGAAGCGCTTGAGAATTCAGATCTCGATCTCGTTCCAAGTGGAGAAGACGAGAGCAGATCTCGTTCCACTAGAGAAGGCGTTGTGAAGGGTTTGATTTGATTTGTTATGCAATTCATTATTTATCATTTCCTAAGTTTGGGTTTGATTTTTTTTGCCTTACCTTACTCGGGCCCACAGAGACCGAGCAGGCAGGCATTTGAGGTGGCTCAGCCACATCAGGCGAGCCCGCCCATAGGAGGCCACCAGATCTAGGCCTCCGTCGACAAGCTGCTCGATCGACCATCGAAGCTAGGCTCCGACGACCAGCAGCTCGGTCGACTACCGGCTCCGGCGATCGACGGCCCATAACCGACGATCGATCGGCCCACCGAGGAGGGCAAGAGCGCCCTCCCATGGGACTACTTTGACGATTGACGACCCATAATCGATGATCGATCGACCCATCGAGTAGGGCAAGAGCGCCCTCCTGTGGGATCGGCTCCGACGACCGGTGGCCCATAACCGGCGACCGGCCGACCCACCGAGGAGGGCAGGAGCGCCCTCCCATGGGACCGACACAAGGACTGGGACCGACATCGGGATCTATGAGGGCAGGAGTGCCCTCCGATCTCCGGTGACCGGACCGACACGACTCCCTAAGACCTACACACTCTAACAGGGCAGGAGCGCCCAGTCAGCTATCGAACGAGGACCTGGGTAGGAGTGCCCTAGCACAAATCCCAAGGACAACCATCTAAACTGAACACATGGCAGAAGCCACCTGGCTCTAACGTGGCAGCTCACTAGAAGCTGAGGAGGACAGGGGGGCTGACCTAGATTGGACACGTGGATGCTGACTGGACCTGACACATGGCAAAGAGCCACAGGGACTGGACTAGGCACAAGGTGACATGTGGTAGACTATCCACATGGCACCTGAGCCGGACCTGACACGTGGGTGACACGTGGCGGACTGCCACATGCCACCCGACTCGACCTAGCCACGACGTGGCGGTGACCAAAAGTGACGGTGACGGTGACTATGACTGCCCGTAGGCAGTCAACAAACTAAGGGCTTGTAAGCCCTTTTAAGGCCCACAACATCTCCCACACGGGCAATGTGGGATAAATCCCACAATTTTTTCCCCGCCCATGCGAGGAAAGAAGGGAAAGGGAAATTAATTCCCTTCCCTTCACGTTGGGCCCTGTAGCCCGACCGGCCAAGGGGGTCGGGCTAAGGCCTTGGGCAGCGGGGAGTCACGAGTTCGACTCCCGCCGACCCTACAAAGGCATTCTTTTGCCTTATAAAACAAAGCGGCGCCCCATTTGGCAGGTAATGAATTTTTTTTTGCATTTTTTAATTAAAGTTTTTTTTAATATTTTTTTTAATAATTTAAATATTAAATAAGTGTTTTATTTAAATCAATTTTTTTTGAAAAATTTTACATTGATTTGATTAAAATATTTGTTTTATTTTTATTATTAATTAAAATTATTTTAATCAACTTTATTTTAATTTGCAAATTCAAAATCAACTTTAAAGGACCTATTTTTTTTGCAATTTACAAATCAAGAAGGAGCTTTTGTTTTCTCCATATGGGGATATAAGACATAAAAGAGCACCTAATTTTTATTGCAAATTAGAAAGCCTTACACTCTTCTCAAAAGACTTGTTAATTTAGCAAACAATAAAGAATCAAACTTGAATTCTTTTTTGCCAAATTGGAAAACAAGGAGACAGAGAAATTTGCAAAACATCAAAATTGAAAGTGTGCATTTGTTTTCTCAAAAGGGGGATATAAGACATAAAATTGCACATATTTTTTTTGCAAACTTGAGAAGAACTTGAAGCCTTGGGTCCATCAAAACCAAGTCGTTTGTCAACTGGTCTGGAAGCCTTTCAAACGCGGGTCGTGTGTCGACTTGTCTTGAAAGGAGTGCTCATATTGTTAATTTTGCAAAATAAAAGGGGGAAGACAACATTGTACTTCTTTTGCAAAATTGTAAAACAAAGTAGGAGACATAAAAATATCAATTTTTTTTGCACAACACACATTAATATTTTGTTGCAAAAATTAAAAAGGTGCATTTTCGATTTTACTCGACACCTTCATTGGCAAATTAGGTGCATTTTCGGTTGCATCCGACACCTAGGTGATAAGAATTTTGTGGGCATTCTTGTTTGATTATTGCATTATTTATTTTTTGCAATTATAAGTCATAGAATCAAGAACACACTAAACCCCAAAATTTCACAAATTTGTGTAAATCCTTGCACATATTTAAAGCCAAAATTCACTTGATATTCTCTCCTAAATCAACAAAACCCCTAATTCACTCTTATTTGTTTGGCTTAATTTCCTCAAACTGATTATTCCTCTTCAAGAGGATTTTCAGGCAGGTGCCATTAAATATCTGTTTGAGTGAATTATATTTTGGTACTCTTTTAGGGTAATCAAAAAGAAAGAACAAGTTTTTGAAAATAAGGAACCTTAAAAAGTTGCAATCCTTTGCACTAAGAGGGGATAATTCCTTTCTTCCTTCAAAACACAGATTTTTGACAAGAGGGAAATAAAACTTGTAAAGGCAATCATAAAAGTAGAAGTCATAAAAATTATACCTTTTCTTTTAGACTTCATAATAGCAACCATGCTTGAAGTTCTTACAATAAGGAAGGATGATTTGGTGAACTTTTTGATAAAATTGCCTAGAAAGCATAGTTTTGCACAAATTGTAAAAATGACAACCATGACACCATTCAGTGTTGGTTTCAAAACAAGCAAAACTAAAATGGCAAAGGCACATCATAGAAGCCATATTTCTAGTGAAGTGTCTCATTCGGATTCTGATTCTGGTTCAAAGAGAGCAAACAGAGTGCTCATTGCTAAGACAATATTGTAGAGGGAAAACACATTTTGTCACCTTGAGCAAAACACCATTTCCTCTCTCTTTTTTAGGCTTCATAAATAGCATAAGTTTTTGTTTGAAGTACTTGCAATAAAGGGGTGATTGTACCTCTTTTAGGCTTCATAAATAGCAAACTCTCAATGTTTGAAGTACTTGTAATAAAAGGAGGGAATTTTCTAGTGTAAAATTGCCTAGGAGGCAATATTTGTAAAATCCTTCACAACACTCTTGAGTTGCACATCTTCTTTTGCAATTAAGGGAGGATATACTTTTCTTTTCTTCACAATTTTTTGTAAAAAGAGAAGAAGACTTATAAGGGTGCATTTTCGGTAGTGTCCGACACCTTAGTCATGCTTCTTTCAGAAATTAATTACAACATGTTTTGCAACAAGAAGGGGGGAACTTATAAGGGTGCATTTTCGGTAGCGACCGACACCTTAGCTACCTTATATTTTGCAAACTCATATTGTAAAATGAATGAACCTCGTATGAAGTGATCTACTCTACTACACCTAGCGATTGCAACGGCTAGTTACCCATGCAATTCGGTTGGATGATGAGATTACTATAAGGACATTCGTTGGTGTGAAGACAAAGTGAGGAATGACCCATTTTTTGCTTAGGAGCAGCTAGAGCATTGTGACAGAGCAAGAACCAGTAGATCGACATTTTGTTTACTGTATTGGGACAGTTATATACATTACCCAAATAATGTAATAAGGGGGGATGTTAGAGTAATATTCCATTCTTTGGGATATTTACCCTTTACTCCACTAGGTAAAATAGGTAGTATATTGCATTATACTACATAGGTAGATTATTACATTTACTTTTTACTACTTACCATAGAGATATTTATTGTGCTAAATATCTACTGGTAAACCTAGGTTAGTATATAAAATATCCTAGGTTAGATATTTTAGATTAGTAGTTAGTTCATACTTCTCTACCTAGGTTAGTTGTTAGCACACTACTCTCCTGACGCGTTATGTTAGCGTTATTTGTGCTAATATAGTTTGTTTGTAAACTATATAATGCTTAGACCTTTCTAAGCTAATGTTAATGCATATTTTATTTATCAAATCATTTATCTTACCTTTCCCTTACTAACAACACTTGTTTTGTATGGTGACCTTGTACAACATATAGAAAGCTAGAAATGATTGTATATTTGGTAAGTATTCTTCCTCTCTTCACATATTTGATTTTGAGAAATCTAATATTATTTCATTTGTGTATTTTCATATTGTAGTTCAGGCTAGTAAGGTGAAAATGTAGCTTTCTCAACTTCAACAACTTATTGATCATTGGGGAACGCTCTATGCATAATCAATCAAGTTCCTCCTGAGTAGGATTATCCTTGAAGCTGCTCCAAGTCCAGGAAACATCGTCACTCGGACCCAAATCACACTCTTACCCCAACTCAAGGTCCCCCTTCTTATAGATTTGGCCCTCATAACTTGATTGCTTCTCTCTCTCACCTGGATCCTTAGCTCAATGCCTGGGTCAAGTTGGGTGATTTGGTGTTTGTTGCCAATGAGGATCTATCTTTTCATGACTAGGAATATGTTCTAGACACTTCTTCTTTTGGATAAAGTCTCTTGATGATTTTTTTGCGTATTAGTTCTTCATCATTACGAGGATTCCTCTTTTTTTTCTCTTGTGGTGTGTGCTCAACCATCATTTTCCGTATATAATCATTATGTTAGCTAGTTGATAGTGTCTACCTGCCAGTTCTATAAGGTAGTTTTGTTTAGCTGATAGTTGATTTCTTGGTTTCCTGCACTATTTTTATGATGATGGTTTTTTGGTTGATGGCATTGGCCATGTGACGTGTTTATCCATCTTTTTTTTTGTTTGTAAAAATGTATTTTATTACTTCTTTAATATTATATATTTTTTTACATTTAAAAACAAATAACATAATTTTGAGTGTTTTCAATATATAATGATAAATATATTAAATTATTTTGTGGTTTGAAGGGTTATATGGTAAAGGTTTGATACCCTAGTTTAAGATTCCATATATATATATATATATATATATATATATATATATATATATAATATATATCTTAGGCAGAATGAGTGTCTTCATATGAATAAGTGTCTTCTTCCACATATGATGACAAACATGTGTTTCTTTATTCTTAAAATTTGTATGTGTGATGATGTCATAAGCCAAAAAAAAAAGTTGGGATTCACTTTTAACATTGAAAGTTTTCTTTTTGTTGTTTTTTATAATTATATAATTAAAATATAATAATTTTACAAGAAACAAAAATAATAGGTATATATATAGCTTTAAATAGTCAATAATTGTCTATAAATAATAGAGGTCAAACATGTATTAGACTACTAACTGATTTAATGACATCTATCAAGACTATGGAGGCTCATCTTTGGTATATTGCTCTTATTTGTCACTTCTTGCTTGCAGCGTGTGTTCCAACCTAATGCAAAAGATGAGTGTGGTCATACCTACCACATTCATTCTCAAGATCTATCTATTTGATCGGAGAAATTGCCAATGTAAGAAAATAATGTAAAGAGCATTCTTCCAATGCGTAATAAATTCCTATAAATGGGTCATTAATTGTTCATAACAATGGAGGCCAAACATACCTTAGACCACTAATTATTTTTACCACATCTACTAACATTATGGAGGATTGTGTTTGGGAGATTTATCCTAGTCATCAATTCTCATTTGCAACTTGTGTTCTAACCTGGCATAAAGGATGAATCACTTCAATGGTTGGACCTACCATATTTTGTCTCAAGTCCTATGTATCTGGCAAGATAAATGACCAGTGAAATAAAATAGTGCAAGGAGCATTCTCCCAATGTTCAATCAACTCCTACAAATGGGTCAACTTTATTGCCACTTATTGACCCTATTAACAAAACTATAGAATGGAACAACAAAGGCCTGAGACAACAAGGGATCATTTTTGGCTTTCCATAAGGAAAATAAATTACCAATTTTTAAGAGGTGCCAAACTTTTAGAAACACTAGAGGGAGGAGAGAAGGGTCTCCAAGGGGAATTTATTGCCATGTGAACCACTATGGAAGAAAACGTGTCTTGAGCCTTATGAAATCTCCAAAAGAGTTAAAAACATTTGATTTCATGGTAGAATGGATAAAATGGTTTGGGAACCCCAATGTAGATGAGTCATTTACAAGCCAAAGATCTTGGTGAATTAAACTCCAAGTGAATACAACTTATATGGGTTCGAGATAAGCAAAACAAGCTATGTGAATATGACGGGCCCAAGTATACTTGGGTGAAGAGAGGCCCCAAAAAGCATTTATTTTTTCAACCATGGGTAAGTATGGCGATAGCCATTTATAACCCAATATAGCCTTATAATTAGGAGGGGTGTCTATAAATACCATTTCTAGTCCTTCCACTAAGGACACTAAGAGAACACTATGATCTTGTGAAGCATAAAATTAGGAATATTTACTTTAATTACCTCAAATATTTTATTATTGATAGAGGTAATTCTAAACCTAAACTTGATATCATCCCAAGGATATCAATCCCTAGTCGATCGAGAAAACAATTCAATCACTATAAAGCTACCTGTTTTATAGATTTTTTTTGCATGCATCTAGGGGATTTGGTAAAAAAGGACTCCCTAGATAGTCAGGATAGGGGACCACTAAATCTGGCCCCAGACTCTCCATCCTTTACATCCATAAGGAGAGCCTAAGGTAATTCAGTGTAAACAAAAAAATTCCCATGCTACTCTATGGAAACTAAAGCTGAAGGTAGAACTTGCCCAAAGAAAATATCTAAGCAACTTTTCCAACTTCTAATAAAAATCCTGGGGGGCCCAAATGAGGAAATACATAAGGGTTGCATCCAATATAGCGCGCCCTTGGCTACCCAACATCTCAAAAACCAAAAAAAAAAGAGGGGGAACCTTGTCTAATTAAATAAAAAAGGCCAATAGCCTCTGATTGAATTCTATTGATAGTGAGGATAACAATGAAATCTACAAAGAGAATCTTGGTTGTAGAGATAAAAATATTTTTAAAATCCAAGGCTTTGAGCATGGCAAGAATGAAGTGTCACTCAATGCGGTCATAGGTTTTTTCAAAGTTAATTTTGAGAAAAATAGCTGGTTGGTTGGATATTTTGACCCATTCCATTCCCTCCTAGATAGCCAATATATTATCTAAAATATATCTTCTTCCGATGAAACATGTTTGCTTTGGTTTGATGATGGCATGAATCAAATGGCATAGACACAAGGTTAAGGCTTTGGTAATGATCTTGTAGGAAATATTGAGAAGTGATAGTATATGCCAATTGGTGATCAAATTAGAGTATCTAGCCTTTGGAATATATTTTATATTACCCTTATTAATTTTTGGTCCAAGAGAGCCATTTGCCAAAGCTTCCCAATAAAATTGGAGCAGATCAAGGCCTACAAGATCCCAAAGGGCTTTGTAAAATTTATAAGGAAATCCATATAGCCTAGGAGCTTTAACATTGAACATTTGAAATGGGGCCTCATGCAGATCTTCAAGCAAGAGTGGTTGATCACAAACAACCCTTTGAGCATCAAAGATTTTGATGGGGACCACAATAAGACAATCTTAGAGGGAATGCTCCCTCTGGTATGAAGGCTCTTGTGAGGCAAAGACCTTCCTATAGTGTTAGATAAAGGCTCGAGTAACCCCCAAAAGGGTGGTAATTCTAACCCCAACCTCTTGAATGGATTTGGTGCAAGTGTTGTGATAACGAGGTTGAAGATGATGGAAAAATTCCTTAGAGACCATGTTTCTAATTTTGAGCCAATATATTATGGCCTTGATCTAAGCTCCCCTAGCATCATAATGTTCAACCAACATAATTTGGTGATGAAATCATGCCACATGCTACTAGAGATCATGATTAAAATAGCAAGACTCAAGTTGTCGAGAAACCTAAAACAATTCTTGTTTGAGAGCAACATTGACCCAACGCCTAAAATAGGCAACATATTTTCCAACATATCTAAGAAAGGAGGTTGTACTATGGGTGGCATCCGACCACCATTCAATCCAAGTAGTGGGACCAAAAGAACAAGGACCCAAGTTCCATATCCTTCTAATATATGAAAGAAAGGTAGGATGGCAAAGAAAGGAAGTATTTAGAAAGAACTATGAGGTAAACTAACAAGGAGTGGAGGTGGATATTTCAATGGAGAAAAATGTGGGGGAATGATAAAAAAGGATGACATCAAGGAGAACCTCCACAAAAGGAGTTGAACTAGACAATCAAGAAAATAAAAATGCACTTTGATAATAAATCATATCTCTATCAAGGAATTTCAACACTCATTTTCTCCCTACTATTGATTAGACCAAGAGAACAAGTATGATTGGAGGAGAAGGGGGAGAAACAAGAATTATGGTCAAATAGACCCAATTTATTCTTCATAAATTACCAAGCCTCACATTCTCTTATATCCTAATACATAGGAAGGATCCCAAATTTATCATGTGCATATTCAACCATATTAAAGTCATCGTTGATGATCCAGGTGGTGGTGGAAAGGGATAAAACAATCTACCATCCAATCTTACATCTATTTGAAGCATCATTGGGAGTATAAACATTGAGAATGCCAAGGGGTTGACCTGTAAACTCTAGAATAATCCAAACTACATGAGAGGTTGCTTCCACTCCCCAAGTCACAAAATGGAAGTGTAGATATCCAATTCAGAAATAACGGATAAAATAATGTCATCAAAAAATTGGAGATGATATTCTAAGGAACCATTTATTGTAACCTAAATACCTTTTATTTTTCCTTCTATTTTTTCCTTTGATGAAGCTATTTTCAAATTCTCAACAAGAAGATTGAAAAAATAAGGATATAATGGGTCACTATGGTAGAGATCATGAGATGATTCAAATAATTTAATGGGGGATATGTAGATCAACATAAAATAATTTGTAGTACTATAATATCATCTAATCCATTTACATCTACGCCGATCAAAACACTTTTGTGAAAACCATAAAGAAAACTCCAACAAACCATA
The DNA here is from genome assembly GCA_028583015.1 of Wollemia nobilis. Lineage (NCBI taxonomy): Eukaryota > Viridiplantae > Streptophyta > Pinopsida > Araucariales > Araucariaceae > Wollemia > Wollemia nobilis. The sequence goes on from JAQPPZ010016370.1 coordinate 8,685,080, forward strand.
TCATATGCTTTGTTTGTATTCAGTTTTATAAACATTCTTAGTTTTCATAAATTGAAGGGAATGGATGACCTTTTATACGATGATTATACCATGAAGGATTTACTTGCAATGAAAAAACGCCCTCTTCCTTTGAAATAACAAAATATATAATATTATTTAATCTATTAGCCATATTTTTTTTAATTATCTTATAAAGCATTCTATAAAGGATTGTGGGATAAAATTACCAGTATATTGTCTCATATTTATTGGGAACCAATGTAACAAATGTGTGATCTGAGTAAAGTACGGGTTGTTTATAGTACCAAGGAAGATTATGCTAGTGCCTTCCCAACATGTAGACCTTAGAGCCTATATGGGCTCTTCACCAAATTTCCTAGTACCAAGATGACTTATGGTATCATGAATTCTATGGCGCCAACCTTTACTAGTGCCAATATCAATGGTTTCAACACACATATATACAAACCTATGGTGCTAATTCCACATATTATCATATGACATCATGCATATAAAGGACATTGTATCACCATATGCCTAATAAATCTATGTGTAGGACTAGTTCAATCACCTAATAATCCAAAGACTAGCACTAGATATAGAGAAAGTAGAAGGTACAATTATTAAAAAAAAAAAAAAACTTATTCTTTATCAATTAGAAATTTAAAGAATTTCACCTTCAAAGTATTTCATAATTGATGTACACACTTTATATAAATCATAGTGTAGGAACTTCTTTCTATTCTTATGAAAGGTCTTCTTATGTTCCATCTTCTCATTTTATTTCTCTCTCGTGGTCCCTTTTGTAGATAATGGTTGTTTCCATCACCACAACCTATAATTTCATGTTTCTTGTATTTAATTATTATATAGTTTTTTTTTTTTCAAACACACCCCCCCCCGCGCCCCCGGCGGCGGAGAGGGGCCACCCCCCCCACCACCCCCCCCACCCCGCCCCCCCCCCCCCCCCCAACCCTCCCCACCACCGGGGGGGGGGGGGGGGGGGGGGGCGCCCGCCCGCCCCCCCCCCCCCCCCCCCCCCCCCCCCCTATATAGTTTCTTAACTTAATACATGGGCCTTATATTCTACAATATATTTTTATATTTATATCATCATCTATGATTTCCTTTATTGTCCTTCATGACTTGCATTTCTTCATTGTACTTGAGAGAGGGATATTATTGCATCGTGACTTCTATTGCACAACTCTAAAGCATAATTTTTAGGTGTCATAAGGTTATTCCAGGAGATGTTCTTTGTGCCACCACATGTTGGGCCCCATAGTGTGGATCATGTGGTATTAGAGAAATATAATTCTCATTGTTTTTTATTAATTTATCTTCTTTGCAAACATCCTTTTCTAGAAAAAAGCATTCTAATACACCTCATAGTTGGATGTCCATCCATACACATTTGCAGTATAAGAAGACAACACAAAAGAATATATGTTTGAGTATCCCAAAGCATGTTGCGTTGAAAAACCAACATGATAAATAGATAAATTTTTAGCATAACTAGATTTAAATACACAATACATCTAAGAAACTCATTTGAGACACCTGGAAGAATAGAGGAATACACTTTTCAGACTATTCTAGGATATTGCAATCAATATGGGGGTCCCATCCTTAATTACTAATCCTATGCTATTCAAGAGCCACGACACTTGAATATATAAACCAACATATAAATTTTAGTCTTATAAGGCTAGATACATACCAAAAAGTTTGATACTTAGCTTCAATAGTTTGAGGACTACTATGTTGCCATTTGTTTCTTTGACTTTGTCAATATTGCTTTTGTAATATTAAATATATCAAAAATGGTTGTCTATTGGTGGGAAGCCAAGAGCAATATACTCATAGATGAAGGATACCTATTCACTTCATGAACATCCTTTATAAATTTATTTCATGGGAGGTTCTACCCATTATACCATTATGAAGATGAACGCATGTGACTCTAGCAACTACGCCAACAAAAAGACCAATCTCCCCAACAATACATGAATGAGTTCAAAGAAATTCTTAGTATTTTAAGCATTGATAGTAATGAGAAATATTAATTTTAGAAATATTTTAGTGGGTTTTTATATCAAATATGGAGTTACTTCTATTGGACACATTGGTATAAGTATTATACTTTATATAAAAGTTAGAAGAGAGATCGTGATCCAAATATAAGGATACAATATTAGCCCCATATAGAATATTGGTGCCAAACGCAAGGCCATAAGTTGCATGAATACCTATGATGCTAGTGCCCAAGGATTTTATGGTTCCATATAAGATTAGAATTCACTTAACATATGACAATGATAAATAATATGTAAGATGTAAATGGTGCATCCACCTTAAGACTCACATTCATAATGATATCGAGTATCAAGTGTAGTAGAAGAAGCCAGTGGTTCAACCATAGGTGAATTGTTATTCCTTCTCATAATATAAATAACAAGAGGAAGATACCACATGCCTAAGCACAAAATATCAATGGGTAATTAATATTTCTCTATGAAACCCTTATTAAGAAAGAGAGTGTTTTCTCCAAGCCTAATGTTGGATATAGGGTAAGTCTCTCTATGTAATCATTAATAGAGGAATCCATAAGAACATCCTATCTCAAGACATATTCAAGTACATCAACTTCTAAACTATGGGACACCCATAACCTTACTCTCTATGTTGGCTTTATCTATGGAAAGAAATAGAATTCAACGTTATTACATCCTCTAGTATGACATCAAGCACTTGTGTGATATAGTCACCTATGATATAGTTCCACTAAACATCTATGATGTCTTACTAGGAAGACCTTACCTCTTCAATCATCAAGTTATCTACCAAGCCTATCCATAATAATGTCCTATGCAAATTAGAGAGATTATTTGCAAGATACTAGAGTTCCTATGACAAAAGAAGATAACTTTGATTTTGGTAAAGTAATGTACAAAACTCATTTCTCATGTTTAATTTTTTTTTTGTTAAATGTTCCTTGTGGGAACCAAGACACCAAAAAGTTCACTCTTTTCATGCCATATATATATATTATCTTATATACTCTTAGCAAATGGACACACTACTCCACCTATATTTTAATGTATTTCAATATTATAAGGGAATCCCACTATACTATTTAGTGAAGCATCAGATCATTCTAGGGTCATCACTTCCTGATATTCGTTTGTACCATTTATTAGTTTGGAATAAAAATGAGATTCAACATCAAATTTAAGAGTTGATTAAGTAAGGTAATATTTGACCAAGTTCAGTGCCATGTGATAGTTCCATTGTGCTAGCATTAAACAAGTATGGGACATGGGGTCTATGTATTAAAGGTGCCAAACAAGATAATAGTTAAGAGCATGTACCCACTTCTATGAATTGATGATTGATTGGAAAATTCCAAGATACTTAATAGTTTAGCAATATGAATCTCAAATCAGGTTATCATCAGGTCTAAATCAACCCCCTTGACATCTGGAAGATGATCTTAAAAAAACAAATAAGGACTATATGAGTGCTTGGTTATGCCAACTTGACCAATGCCATGATGATATTCATGTATCCCATGAATAATATTTTGCATTAAATATTTAGGATATTTTATCATTGTCTACTTGAATTATTTCCTTGTATTCAATAGGACATGGAAAGAGCATTTGTACCATGTGCGCAAAATTATAGCCACCTAATGCTAGCACAAGCTTCAAGCTTTAAGCTTCTAGACATATATTTATTGTTTGGGATACATTATTGATAGTATGGAATACATGTATATCTAGATAATATCTATGCCATCCAAGAATGGTTGGCACCCAAGAACGTAATAGATCTCAAAAGTTTACATAACCTTACCAACTTTTACCATAGGTTAATTTTGGTTTCTTACATGTTTCATGGCCTCTAAAAAAAGGTCATACATGGGAAGGTGAAGTTACGCTAGACTTCACAACAACAATGGCAGTTTTATGATCTAAATCAATACCTCTATTTAATGTTAATACTAGACATGTGAAACATCACTTGGTCATTCTAGCTAGAGACTAATACATTTGACTATGCACTTGGTACCATCCTAATCAAAAATAGATATCAAGTGGTATTCAACTATGCACTTAGGACCATCCTCATCCAAAATAGAAATCAAATGGTCTATCATCTTAAGACATTCTCTAACATAACTTTATGTTATTCTACATGTGAGAAAGAGTTATAAGTCATTGCTCAAGCTATATGATAGTGGCACCATTACATCATAAGAAAGGAAAATGTTGTTCATTCTTATCCCTTTATAATTTTTACATTCTCAAATTAAGCTGGAAAATACTAACAACATGAAGTGTATGAATTACTTATAGTAGTTACAATATGTTATCAAACACCATAAAAAAATAAAAATCAAGCAAGAGTCTATCTAAGCCATCCATCAGTATAGACTTTTTTTTTGTCAATTTTCAATGCTAGAGAGTATGACACCATGTCCTTAAAAAAATTACTTTTTAAAATTCTCACCAGCTTTAGGATCAATTGGTTTACCTTATTAGAAAGCCTTATATTCCATTTGATACACCATGCTAGCTACTACTATAAGAGGTACACTATTATAAGGTATTTGGACACTTTAATGTCAATAAGAAACTTGTAGTACTACATTAATATTTTTATTGACCCGCATGTGCCTTGAGGTGAAACTCTATGTCCATTCCTATGTACCCCACAACATTGTAAAATCAGCAAGTAATAAATTAGGGCTCTATAAACCATTGCATATTCTTTACATGTCTTAGGAGTTCATCAACATGGATTTTCTCTTAGGGTTTTTTACCATTAAGAACCAACATCACTATATCTTCAATGTTGTGAAGAGGTTCAATAAGATGGTCATCATGGTATATTACAAGAGTACCATTAATATTGTTAAGATAATCAATCTATTCTTTCAAAAAGTCTATTTATTTTGGCCTACCTAGCTCAATAGTCTCAAATAGGAAATTTAGGTTCATCGACACTATCTCTTTTGGAACCATCTATGGAACCTATTAGACACCATGCTCTAGCATTCCATAACTTTATATCTATATACAAATGGAAAAACAAAGTTATAAACTAAGTATTCACTAGGGGATACACAAACTATTTAGTGTTACTAAGCAAGGCCGGTTTTATTTAGCAACTAAGAGGTATGTGCTTGAATGATTCAAGCATCATTTCCAAAAGTTGAAGGCTAAAATAATGGAAACTATTACTTCCCAATGGGGGTGAATGATATGATTAATACAGGGTTTGCTCAAAGTCCTACAGAATATGATGCCAACACCTTCCTAGTATGTGTACTTTGGTTTATATCATGGATCTTTGCTAAATGGTCTAGTTCCAATTTGATGTGGTGATGAATTTTATAGTTGTTTCATAGTACAAATAGAGATAAACATATGGTGCCAACTCCATGTGTCATCATATAAAATCATACATAGAGAGGAACTTACAATGCCAAATACTAGACACATATTTGTGTACGACCACTTCATCTATTTTTCAATCCAAATATTGATTTTAGAAAATAGAGGAAGCACAAGGTATTATTATTCAACTATTTTTAAACTACTTCTTGATCAATTAGTAGCCAAAACATTCCAACTTCTAACTATTTTGTAACTAACGTGTATACTTTGTATAAAATATAATATAGGAATTTCTTTCTATTCTTTTAAGGAGTCTTCTTTTGCTATGTCTCCTTATTCTATTCCTTTATCTTCTACTTTTTATAGACATAGGTTTCTCCTATCAACATAGTAGAACAAAGTGCCCTTCATCCTGTAGGATTGCATCCCCTATATTAAACTATTGTATAATTGCTTTACTTAATACATGGACCTTATATTCTACAATATATTTTTGTGTTTATATAATCATCTATGATTGAGTTTTTTTTTTTATCTTGCATGAGGTGCATTTATTCATCATACTTGAAAGATAGATATTGTTATGACCTACATCATTCTACATAAATCTAGAGCATAATATTTAGGTTCCACAAGTTGGTTTTAGGAGTTATCTTCCATACCACCATATCTTGTACTTCATGGTGCAAATCAATGTGGCATCAATTTTACTTATTATAGTCTTATTTGTCCTAGCCTATTCAATTGTATCTAATATTTCATTATTTAATGCATCCCAAAATATTTATAAAAAACCATGAGAAGTCCATTAGGACCAAATGTCTTATCAGGGTGGAAAGAGGAAATTACCTCTTGTAGATCCTCCATCGATATCTTTCTCATTAAGATTTCATTTGGTTCGTGTGTGGTAATTGATGAGTATTTTGTAAAATCTCACTCTAAGCCTCCTTATCCTACCCAAGTTCTGAAAAAAATTGTTTGAAATTTATTGATTGTTTGCTTCCTAATTAATTTTTCTTCTTCAATAATTCTTCCATCTAGAGATACAATATTTTTAGTTTGGTGAAAGGTCAAATATATTTTAATAATTGCATAAAAATTGTAGTGTTTCTATCATATTTCTTAAGTCGTCTCTTCTTAGTTTTTTGGACTCAATATCACACTTCCCATTGTAGAATGTTATGCTACTAAAAAAGTAATTAGTTTTATTTCACAAGCATATTTGTTCATTCTATTAATTTAAATTATATTTTGTAAACCATTGACCTTGGATTTGATTTTATTCTTCATTTTAAATATTGTACCAAAATATTTGATATTCCAAATCTTTATCTACCCCTTTAGACATTTCACCTTTTAAACAAGTGTGTACATAAATGATCCTTCAATTTTTCTCCATCCCACCATAATATTTAACCACTTGGAAGAAATGAGGGTGTTATAGTTGCATAAACTAAAAATAAGATGGATTTAATTTATGATCTTATCCCACTTGCAACAAAATGTTTGAAGATATTATATACTTTATCTATAGCCAACTATTAGATATCAAAATATATTCATATTTCTACCATATGAGATTGCTTAGTATATGTATTATGCATTTTATATTGAAATCTTGAAGGCAAAATGTCTCAAAGATCATTTAAAATGATAAAGGGAGAAAAATACTTCGTTGATCTAGACCAACCAGGAGTACCATCCCTATTTTTAAAAGGAAATAAAATTATGTTAAAATTCCCTCCATGAATCTAAAGACTATATTTCATCATTGAATTTGGCATGAATGAATTAATGCCCTTCCAATATCAATATTAAATATTAATTGTATTTTTAGCATATACATGTATTGTAGACACCAAAATAGCACCAATCCGATTATGTGACTGCAAACACTGATCGCATTGACACACACAGCCCCAAGGGCAGCCCCTAGAGGTTAAACAGTGGTCCTAACCACTCTCACAGTAGTTTTGGAAGGTCAGAGGTCAATTTGGCACCTTCAGGCACTCTGCTCCATACTCGTTCCACCCAGGGACGATTACAAACTGGTATTCACCCCACCCAGGGATGAATAGCAATATTCGCTCCAGGGTGGGGCGAATAGCAGGTTTGACGGGAAAAAAGTCAAATCTTGACAAATGGCAGCTCAGATCCGCCACTTAATTCTTCCTTCATTGCATGGGAGTGTGAGTGAGCATTTTTGAGCATTAGAGGCAGTTACAGGGGCAGTCATGAAGCCCCTAATCAGGGAGGAATCTTCCCTCCCCTGGAGAGGCATGATTGCCAAGTGGCACCTCTGCATGCTCATCCAAAGAGACCATCAGGTCTATAAAATGGTGAGTCTTCTCACCCCAAAAAATATAGAGAAGGAGCATTTTGGAGCAACGAAGTGCTGTCATTTTACTTTCACACCCACACCCCTTTGAGTTGTGCCTTTCACATCCTTGATCTCTTTTGGAAAGGAGGTCATAGGGTGGTTATTGGAAGCACAAATCCGGAACCAAAACCTAACATTTGGCCACAATATCCCATCAAATTTGTCGACAATACCCCACAAGAGGTTTTGGACCCATCCCAAGTGGATTGGTGCCAAAATCGAGCCCCAAACGGTGGGCGGCCTGCCCCGGGCGCCCCCACACTGCTACAGTCCTAATCGCCCCGCTCCGGAGTGATTGGAAATCTATGGCAAATTTCCTTTCTATCATTTTTGCATTCAATTCTATGCTTCTTAGATAGGTTGCCATTTAAATTTCACCTTGTTTTGAGCAATTTTGATCATGTTTCTATCTTCGCTCACCTTTACTAACTTGCAGGTAGCCCCATCAAATTCCTGGTGATAGAGGCCAAATTGGGGAAATCTGACCTTCTGGGTCTTCCCAAAACACCCCCAATTAGCTAATACCAACTTTGCAGGTGATTTGGAGCTTCCCAGATGTGACATTTGGGACAGTGCCTTTTGACATTTTTGTTGCAGGTCTATTCGTCCCGCCCCGGAGCGAATACAAATCTGTGAGGAATTTCCTGACTGTTCCATTTGCAGTGTTTTCTTTGTGAGGTCTTGATGTCCCTATCAAATTTTTAGATCATTTGGATATATGTTAGTTATCATTTTATTTATACCTTGCATGCACTAATCGAAGGCGTGGGGATTGCATGTTTTATTTCATCCACAGGTGCTACTGATTGTTTCTTGTTTCTTTGAATGTAGGATCTAGGACATTAGAGGAGCATAAAGGAGCCAAGACTCATCAACGCAAGTGGTGGTGACGTTTGGTCCACCCATTTTACATGTGGGCACGCGGAAGAAGGAATAACATCAATGGGTGTAACAAGAACGCATATTTAACGCTCCTAGCCCTTAGAAGGGGAGGAGGCGCATTGTAACTGGGTTCTAAAACATATCAATAAAAAGGGCTATCTTCCTTATTGGCTTTTGTTTTGATTCGATTCGTTCATGCTTTCCCTCTTTTCATGCACTTTCAATTCATAGGATTTAGCGTTAAGTTTAGTTCAGTTTGCATCGCACTTGGAGTTTCCTTTTTGCTTCCGTATCCTCGTGCTTTCAGTGGTGATCACGGTGGGACCCTTGTCCTCTATTTTTAAGATCATAAATCTGATCAAAACTTGGTTGTTTTTTGCTTGCAGGTACCGAGTTTTCAAACGCTGGACTATTGTTCGTTCCAGCCTGTGGCGAATACAGAGCTGGAATTCGTCTTACCCAGGGACGAATGGGCATTTGCCCCACCCTATGATGAATACAGTCCTATTATTCATCCCTCCCTAGGATGAATAGTTGTCTGTGCAGTTTCAGGATAGAAACTCAGAACCAACAGATTTGGGCAGAGAAGAGGTAAGGGTCTTGAACTCCTATCATTTTTTGTTTTCTGTTTCCTATTTTTTTGGTTCTTTGCTTGCTTAGGAAAAGTTGTACTGCATGTTTATTTTCTTTCATGCAAAATAAAAAGAACCCCACACATCACGTGGCAACATAAACACCAAGGAGTTGGTCGTAAAACCCTAGCCCTTGATCAAGACCAACGGTGGATTTCATCACCACCTTGGCTTGAATTTTGCATTCATAACCCCGATCGCTACTATTGCTAGACGTAAATCCTGATGAAAGCTGACCGAGTGTAGCTGGGTGATTCCTAGTGCATGAGGATAAGTCTTCTATGGTAGGTGTCAAAAATAGGGTGATTCCCCTTTCGTACCGCCTACGTTCCACGTACCATCTGCTCTCACGTACCAATAGTTTCCCTCACATAAGGGCGGGTATATAGAGAGGTTGGTATATCGGCCTGGCAATGGTATATCGAAGGGGCGACCATTTTTTGGGAGTCATAAGAGCCATCATATTGCATTTAAACGTCCTTTACAAAAGATTTCAAAACAAAATCAAAACACACTAAACCAGGTTTAGGACACACTTTAATCTTTAAACGAGATAATCATTGCTTTGTGTGTGTGTGACCTTTTCTGTTTAGTGTAGCATAAAAATCATAAAAAGAGATAAAAACCTACATATCTTGTAGAGAAAAAACCACCATGGTGTACACCCATAGCCAAGCCCAATCAAGGGCGAAAGCTGTGGAGAGTGTACAAGGGGGCACAAGTCACCTCCGCTATAGCCCCAAGGACTTGGTCATACCGCCTTGGCGGCTTGACCCACAAGAGAGTCCACATCATGCCATTTTAGAATGGGACTATAGAGGCACCCCTTTGAGGGACACGCCCGTCCATCATAGCCCCTTTCAGGAGGAGTCCTTACACGTGGCACTCAACATAAATAAGAAGGCTCCCTTAGAAGCTCGATATGAGTGGCCACCATGCGATGAAGCACTAGAGCAGCATAGGGTCCATGAGGAGAGGCCACATGATTATGTCATCCCTCCTTTACCCCCCATCATTGTTAGGAATAATAAGCCAAATCCAGAGCACAAGGCTCTTCAAGCAAGGTGAGCCAACTCTGCCCGCCCCTTTCACATATATGAAAGGGAGCATGAGGAAGACCATTACATTCCTCAAGAGCAATACACAGTGTGAGAGCAATGCGCCTCCGCACCTGCTATCTACCAGAATCACCTACCGAGGCCAGAGCCTCGAGTGAATGTCACCAACCTCGACAGAGGGAAGTGACCTATAGAGATCTCGGATCATCATGATCGAGATAAATGTGTAGGAGAGGCATCTAGGCCTCCTAGACTCAAGATGGTGGAACAAATCGACCTGGTAGTCACCAGACATGCCGCCCACCAAGCGTAGATCATGCAGCTTGAGCAAGACCAGCAGAAGCTAGAGCATCTATATCACCTTAGCAAAGAGCGCATTCGGTGCCAAACAGATGAGCTGCTCCATAACACGGTGCCTGAGAGGGTTCCAACCCCTCGCACCCAAAGAGCAGAACCATATGAGAGGTGCAACCCCTTGGTATGAGACAGGTCCCCATGACCTTACCAAGTGCTGCCTCCGAGACCTCCTAGACCTGAGCGGGAGACCACTCCCAGGAACAATGATGGGCCCCCTCTATGGGGACCCACCCATGGTCATAGGTCTCATCCAGAGACTCCTCAAGAAGCCTATGAGGAGTATGAACAAGAAGAAGAGCGGGCCAAAATGCCCTACCAAGGTGGAGGGGCTGCTATCCGGCCACCCCTCCATAGGCCTCAAGTTTCCCACAACCCACGACGGGAGCAAACTAAAGAGGAAGAGATTAAATCTTTCGATGCATATAAAGCGCTGCTAGAGCGTTTGGAGTCTATGGAAACCAAGACTTCTGGGCCCCAAAAGCCCACGTTACGCCAACTCCGCAGTCATCCTGTGCATCCGTCAGTGCCTGCACCCCCTTACCCTGAACACTTTAAGCTGCCTCGGTTGGCAATCTTTAGAGGTGAGGAGGATGCCCAAGAGCATGTGACTAGATTCCTGAGCCAATGCTTTGGCATTCAGGATAATGATGCTTTGCTATTGAGAACATTCATCACCATGTTCGTAGGCCCTGCCTCGGATTGGTTCACTCAATTGCCAAAGCACAACATTAGCAACTTAGATCAGCTAGTGGATGCATTCCTCGAATGCTTCACCTTCAACACCAAGAAGAAGGTGTCACTAAGTGACCTAGCCAGCCTCAGGAAGTATGAGGAAGAAACCATGGCGGCCTATGGGAATCGGTGGAGGACTCTGCTTTCTAAGCTACCCTACCTCCCTCCTATGTCCGACCTCACACAAATGTTCTCAAAGAGCTATTTGAGATCGATCTCTGTGCTATTGCAGCTGCAGCAATATGCCACCTTAGAGGAAGCTCTGGCACAAGCCAGAATCATTGAAGAGATCAAGATTCAGGATGGCGAGATAGCCAAGCCAAAGAAGAAAGAATGGTCTAAGAACACCAAAATAGGGACCACGCAACAGAAACCCGTTGCGGTCAATCAAGTTGCTATCAACGTCCCTAAGCCTGCACAAGCAACACATCCCCAAAAGGCTAACTACCAGGTGGTGCCTCTCAATAGCTATGACCGAGAAAATTAGAGGCAAGAACAAAATCAGCAGCGTCGCCCTAGGCGACAATTCACACCTTACACAGAGTCCAGAGACTCCCTGTTTGACCGCTTGTCAGCGGCAAACTTGATCAACCTACCCGAGATTCAACCCATAGATCCCAACGCGCCAAAACCTAAGGGCTATAGGGAGGATTTGTACTGTAGGTTCCATAGGCGGAAGGGACATGACCTTAATGCCTGTTGGAAGTTTAAGGGCTTGGTGCAAGACCTAATTGATAACAAGACATTAGCGGTGGATAATCCCATGGCACCAAGAAACCAACAAATGGAGGTCTTTAAGGACCCCTTGCCTACCCATGATGCATAGGCAAAGACCCTACAAGTCAATGAGGTCACACAGAACTACCCCATGTAGGGGTATGTAGGGATGATCAGTATAGTGACTCGAAATAGGAGGTATCCGAGCACAGCTGCCCCGTGGCAACTACAGGTGAGGTGCCAACAATGTCACAACCACAACAACACCTTATGCAACCCCCTCCGCCTAGACCCATGGCCATAATTCGGACCAAACTCACTCAGAGCTTGAGGACCACGTCGGCTAGGCTCTCCATATACGAGCTCATACAACAATCAATGCCCCATCGGGAGGCTCTAATGGAGATATTGAAAGCCATCGAGTTGTAGCCCCATGAAGCAAATTCTTTCAACAACTTTGTGGGACATGTCAAACGATGCACTGAGCCAGTCATCACCTTTCGAGAAGATGAAGTGAAATCAGTGGCTGATGATATGGTGGATCCACCCCTGCACGTTATCGCGTGGGTCAATGGGATTCCGTATAAGAGGGTGTTGGTAGACACTGGCTCATCCAATAATATCATCACAACAATGGCATTGAAACATCTGAAGTTGCCAGCATCTCACATCACGGCTTCCACCTACACTCTGCAAGCATTCAATGATGCGATATGCTCGATAGTTGGCACAATTGTCCTACCCATCCAGGTGGGACAAAAGACTATACCTACATTGTGCCATATTTTGGAAGGTGAGATGGCCTATAACATCTTGCTGGGTCGGCCATGGATCAGGGACATGAAGTGTGTCCCTTCGATAGCTCATCAGTGTTTAAAGTATACATTTGAAGGGGAGGTACATGTAGTCCCGATGGACTTAGAACCCTTCAAGTATTGCAATGCGGTGCAGCTGATGCCGCAATCGACCCTTCCATCCACGCATTTGGATTTTTAGTTGAATCCATCTAGACAGGGTCCGATTCCGTAGGCATCCCCATTGACAAGTCCATCAAAACCATAGTCGGGTCCATCTTCATCGTCTGATCCTTCACCAACGATGCCACCTACGGTGGCCACATAGAAGGACAAAGGGAAGAAACCCCTGGAAGAGGCACCACCATCAGTATCAACTATCTCTACTAAGGAGATGCCTAGCAGAATGGAAGTCGAGGCTCCTAGTCCACCCGACATGGAGTGGACTTCGAAAGAACTTCCGTTCCCTCCCCCTCAATCGCCAACAATCACCGTTGAAATGGCCAATATGGGCCTGGGGGAGTATCTGGTGTGGAATATTGTAGCAACACCCACACTAGAGTCCATGCAGGACATGGGGAGACCTCGCCTCCCCATCGGTACTATTGTTCCTCTAGGCTACCCGTCGAACCAGACAAACTTTGTGTATGGGGGCCTTGATCATGGTACTGAGCCATGCATGCAAGAGGATGAAGATGAAGAGCCCTTTGTAGAAGATGTCAACTATTTGTCTAACCTAGACTTTGCTTTGAGATACCTTGGCCAATGCAATTGGCATGGATATGGGTTAGGCAGATATGAGCAAGGAGTGCGTGTTCTTTGCCAACCAAGATACCAAATGCCATATGACAAGTCAGGAGTAGGGTTCAACCACCCCCTCCCCTTGGACATCTTGGTAGAGAACATGCAAGGCCTAGGGATAGGCAACAAGGGGGGATTGGCATTAGATCCGTATGCCAACCCTAACACAACATATACACTAGGATATTACCTCCCATTATTGACAACCAACCTTGTTGACCTCAACAACCCTTTCCCTTCGCTCGAGAGAGGAGAAAGTTCGAGGACTCACCTACAAGAGGGGTATAGACAAGAGCAGGAAGGATCTTCAGAGGACGAGTCAGAATATGAGGTAGCACCATGGGATCCCTTCGAATCAGATAGCAATCACTCACAAGTGACCCCCATGGATGATTATCAAGAAAGCCTCTTGGCAATGTTCCCTTTGGTGGCTCCCATCGAGCAAGTGCCACCGCAAGACAATCAGGCCCCACCATAGAGAGCGGAACAACCCCAATGGGGCCAGATCAATTTGCTCGAGCAAGACGAGCCTCTAATGTCGCAAATAGTTGTTGGAGCCAATGAAGGCTTTTGGATCTCCGACAATGATTATGAAGATGAAACTGAGATGGCCTATCTCAATCATATGCGATAACAACAATACCCCTTAGATATTAATGACATATTTGAACAGCTAAACATAGTGCCAGGGCATGAGTGGTACGTAGACCCAGCGCGGTGGGAACAAGTGTTGAATCCACCACTTTGGGCATACGAAGAATACCTTCCGCCCAGAGACCCTATAGCGATATCAGTGCCGAGGGTAGACCCTATCTTCCTATCCGCACATAGGGCCGATCCATTCATGCCAATACCTCCAGAGCCAGACCCAGAGCACAGAGAACATCCAGAATGTTTGAGTCACCACACCCATGGTAATGGAGACCAAAATCATTTCATCAACATGATCTCCATTGACTTAACCGCCCCCATCCATAACCCGGACCGATCCAGCACAGTCATTGTATCTAGACATAGATGCCATAGACTGGGATCATGTCAATTCACCTCCATCCCCATCAGAGTACTGGCATTTTGGTAAAATGCTTCATTTTACCCTAGGGCCAACTTAGGATATCTTCCATGCTGAAGAGGAACCCGATGTTCCCAATGCATATTTAAACTCAGCAAATGATATCCATTTGATCCCAACTCCACACCAGTTGGAGGATGGATCCCACATGTCGGTCGAGGAGACGAATGACGTAGACATCGGCTCTGATCCAATGAATCCATAGATTATCAAGCTGGGGGTAAGCTTATCCCCCGAAGAGCAAGCCGACTACATTACCCTTCTCAAAGAGAAGAAGGAGGTTTTTGCATGGTCCTACAAAGACATGTCGGGGCTAGATCCATAGCTAGTCATGCATAATCTAATGCTTGATCCGACAGTCAAGCCAGTTAAGCAAAAACTACGTAAGATGCACCCAAAAGTGGCCTTAATGGTCAAATATGAATTGCAAAAGTTGTTGGATGCACAGTTTGTCATCTGCATGGATTACCCACCATGGTTGTCCAACATGGTGCCCATCAAGAAGCTTGACGGGAGGATTCGCATATGCACTAATTTTTGAGATCTAAACAAAGCGAGTCCTAAGGATGATTTCCCCTTGCCAAGCATCGACGCATTGGTAGACGCTACAACGGGCCACGAAATGCTTTCCCTCATGGATGGTTTCTCGGGATACAATCAGATTCGTATCAATCCCGAGGACCAACTAAAAATGGCGTTCACAATGCCTTGGGGGACATTTTGTTATAAGGTCATGCCTTTTGGCCTTAAAAATGTTGGCGCCACCTACCAACGTGCCATGACGTACATCTTCCATGATTACATGCATAAAACTTTGGAATATTACATGGATGATTTGTTGGCCAAATCTCTTTTGCACCTAGATCATCTCGATGACTTAAGCAAGATCCTCGATCGCCTCATGGAACATAAAGTCAGATTGAATCCCAAGAAGTGCGTATTTGGCGTCACATCTAGAAAACTCTTGGGTTTCATAGTCTCAAAGCGAGGCATCGAGGTGGACCCAAACAAAGTCAAGGCAATCCTTGAAATGCTTCCCCCAACTACCATCAAGCAGCTCAAAAGTCTATAGGGAAAGGTCGCATCAATCAAGCGCTTCATAGCGTAGCTATCTGACAAGTGCCGACCCATGAACAAATTATTGCATAAAGGGGTAGCATTTCACTGGGATGACGAGTGCCAATCAGCCTTTGATGACATTAAGCAATACTTGGCTTCACCGCCAGTATTGGCACCACCTAGACCAGGAGTGTCATTCTACTTATACATCTCAGCTATTGAGGTGGCACTGGGTGCCATGCTAGCCCAAAAAAATGAACTTCACAAAGAATAGGCTACTTACTATCTTAGCCGCACCCTGGTCAGTTATGAACTTAACTATGCATACGTTGAGAAACTCTGCTTGGCAGTGGTGTTTGCTACCAAAAATCTATGCCACTACATGTTGAGTAACACTACGTATGTTGTGTCTAAGGAGAATCCATTGTGATACATGATGAGTCGCACTTATCATAGTAGCCGCATGGAAAAATGGATCATGTTGTTGATGGAATTTGACATAGATTTTATTGGACAGAAATCCATCAAAGGTCAAGTCATAGCCGATCAACTAGTAGAGGCTCCTCTCGAAGACGATCAGCCTCTGGTCATAGAACTACCCGATGATGGGGTCTTCCATGTCTTAGAATCACCAGATTCTGATGAGCCTGAGTCTCAGGCCGACATAACCCTATTTTTTGATGGTTCTAAATGTGAGCAAGGTGGTGGCGCGGGAATCGTATTCTTTACACCACAAGGGGCTCCAATGCCTCTATCATTTAAATTAGACTTCCCGTGCACCAACAATAATGCAGAATATGAAGCCTTGCTCATAGGTCTTCAGACAACGGTCACCATGAACATCAAACGATTGAACATCTTTGGTGATTCATTGTTAATTGTCAACCAAGTCAAAGGGGTATTCCAATGTAAATGCCTAGTTCTACAGGCCTACAAAGCCCTTGTGGACAAATTCTTGGCAAAGATTGAATGGTACGACATCGAGGCACTCCCTCGATCATCGAATCATTTTGCGGACACTATGGCCTCCTTGGGGTCATTAATCCCGCAAGACATTTCTGGTGATATGACAACCATTCAAGTCAAAATGCTATCACAATCCATGATGGAGCATGCAAGCTCTGACTTGACGCCAGGAATCCACTTGATCCAGATTGAACTATCCCCGGACATGTTCTCTTGAATCCATGATCGTCTGAATCATGCCAACTAGGGGTCCTTGTTCTCCCCTACTCCCCTTAATAGCAACACAACGCTATTCTTGCAAGTTCTCTCCCGCTCAACTTTTGCTAGGGATGAACTTCAAGAGGGATTGGCTATTCATACCATCGAGGTTTCTGATCAGCAGGATTGGTATTCTCCCATAAGGGACTACCTCAAGTTAGGTAACCTCCCACTTGGATTGACGCATGCCGCAAAATGAGCATTCAAGTAGAAAGTGGCAAAGTATGTCTTGTTAGGAGACATTTTGTACCATCACAGCTACGAAGGAATCCTCCTTCATTGCTTGGACCGACAGGAGTCCACTTGGGTGATCGCCCAAGCGCACGATGGTACGTGCGGTGGCCACTTCAGTGGTATGGCCATCGCAAAGCGCATTCTCCGCATGGGCTATTATTGGCCATATTTAGAGCGAGATTGTTGCGCATATGTAAGGAAGTGCATGAAATGTCAACACCATGCTAATTTGACACATGTACCTTCCCAGGCCTTACAGTCGATCCAATCGGCTTGGCCATTTTTGTAGTGGGGCTTAGATCTAATCGAAAATATCTCCCTCGCATCGTCAGGTCATCACACGTTTATCATAACGGCCATAGAGTACTTCACCAAATGGGTGGAAGCAATTCCGCTTACCTCTACGATTGGACCTCGCATTGTGGAGTTCATTTTACATAATATCATATGTCATTTTGGTATTCCATCCAAGATAATCTTGGATAATGGGACGTCATTCAAGAACAAATACGTGCGTGCTTTGACCACAAAGTACAAAATTCAGCACAATTTTTTGACACCCTATTATCCGTAGGCAAATGGGCAAGCAGAGGCGTCAAACAAAATGTTAGTTGCCATCCTTAAAAAGATAGTCGTAGATAGTCATAAGGATTGGCACATTCAAATCCCACTTGCCCTGTGGGCTTATCGCACTAGCATTTGGACGCCCACTGGGGCCACTCCATTTTCGCTGGTGTATGGCTCCGAGGCCGTCATGCCTCTCGAGTTGGAAATTCCTTCCCTACGCATATCAATGCAAGAGTTCATCGATGATGACACTGCATGATAGGCCCGATTAGACCAGCTTACGTTGCTCGATGAACGACACGTTAATGCTCTCGAGCATTTACGTATCTATCAAGAGCGACTAAAGAAAGCATACAACATGAAATTTCACCTGAGGGACTTTTAGGTTGGTGACTTGGTCTTAAAAGAGAACCAACAAAACTCTAACTTGCCGCCCCATCTAAGGGACAAGTTCATGGCAAACTAGCTAGGTCCCTATGTAATTGATAGTAAAATAGGACCTGGAACATACCGACTAGCCTCTCTTGATGGAATCAAGGAACTAGAACCCTTGAACATCAGTCATTTGCGGCCATTCCATATCTAAAAGAGCCATAGCCCAAAAAAAAGCTCCAAGGATTCCCACAATCGCTTGGTCATCCCCAAAATGCCCCAAAGGTGCCCATTACCCTTTGGTCAAACCAAAAAGCTCCAAGGATCCCCACAATCGCTTGGTCAATCCCCCAAAATGCCCCAAAGGTGCCCATTACCCCTTTGGTCAAACCAAAAAGCTCCAAGGATCCCTACAATCGCTTGGTCAATCCCAAAATGCTCCAAGGATTCCCATAATTGCTTGGTCAATCCCAAAATGCTCCAAGGATTCCCACAATCGCTTGGTCAATCCCAAAATGCTCCAAGGATTCCCATAATCGCTTGGTCAATCCCAAAATGCTCCAAGGATTCCCACAATCGCTTGGTCATCCCCAAAATGCCCCAAAGGTGCCCATTACCCCTTTGGTCAAACCAAAAATCTCCAAGGATTCCCATAATCGCTTGGTCAAAAATAAGAAAATTCAAAAATAGTAAAATCATCAAAAATAACAAAATGCATCTCATTTCCAGGCATGCTCAAACTCATCACAATAATAAAGAGCTATTTTGCATCTCATCTTCATACTCACAAAAATTAATCTATCAAAAATGCAAAAATAATAGCTGCATTAAGCATAACATCCATACATTGCATATTTGTGGTCATACAGGTCAAGGCACCATAGACTGTAATTACTTCACCAATCCATCTTGTTCCACATTTCTCCATCCTATAAGCGAGTCCATCAAAAATAAACGCCATTCACTACTTTTTACCATATCATAGTCAGTGGTCTTCTAATGCATTAAGAGTTTTCGTCATTCAATTGTCATTTAGCTTTCTAGCCACGTACTGTACAAAGTCAGATAGATTTTACAAAGGTAGAATTCTACTTGGATCACACCTTGCTACGTAGCATCCCAACACAAACTAAAACACATAAAAATTCCCAAGTTGTGTGAACGAAAGATGAAACCTACAAAGCAATCCAAGTCACCATAAGCGAAACGACTATCTTGCTCATCCCCCTGTGCGAATGACCCCAAGAATGCTGAGAGTTGGGAAAAGGACAAGCATCTTCCCTACCCAATTCCCCAAGAATCCCAAGTTCTCAAAAAATTGCAAACATCAAAATTTTGCAAAAAGTCAAAACTCCAAAAATTTGACATCACCACCAAAGTGCATACATCAAAAGGCACATACAATAGTGATTCTCATCACCCGAAATTCAAATCCCTTGCTCAAAAGAAAAAAAAAAAATATATATATATATATATATATATATATATATATATATAATAAAAATAAACAGTGATTTTTATCACTACAAAAGAGCAAGTATCCCAATATAATTGAAGAAAATAAGGGAGTCGAACTTGAATCCCTGGAACTACCATAGTAAGTTGTCGTACGATTCGACCTAGAATCGTCGCCTAAAAATGGGAATAAATTTTTGCTTTCTCATAAATCGAGAAGAACTCGTCTTTAATGCATTTTCTTCAGAAAATTCGCTAAAGAGGGGGCAAAATGTAGCACCCTAAAATTGGCACAGTAAACCTTAGTAATAATTCAAAATTTAAATTTTAACCCCGAACCGCCTGTTAAACCGCTTTCCTTGTTTTCTGTGCCATTTTTAGGATTTGTTGTGACCGTTGGACGATATCGTCGCCGATCAGACGATATCGCCTCAGATCGGACGAATTCGTCTGGAGAAGAACGTCCAGACGATTTCGTCCCAAAACTGATTTTTCATAATTAGCTTCTGTTTCAACGGCGTCTCTAACCGGGGCAAAAGCGTGTCTGCGTCGTTAGAGACCTCCCCCATTGGAGATCTCCCAAATTGGGATGATCTCCAACCTCCTAACCTCCTTCCTATGCCTATTTAATCTTAGGCCCTCCCCTTGACATTCCCCTGGCTGAATTTTACTGCACTTCGAGTTTTACATGCATTAGAATGTCTTAGACTACTATTTGCCTTTGTCCCTTTTCGAGTTTTCTTGTAGGAACTTTGTTATTCTTCAGCCGGAGCAAGCTCAGATCATCGTAGATGATCTTGTACAATCTCGGATGATCACGCCCCAATTCGAGATGATTTCGCACTCTACAGACGATTTCGACTGTAGTCAACATTGGGGGCAATTAGTGCCCAGAGTTTGCACTTTTCTCTTTTCGTCTGTTGTTTCATTCTGCATTTAGATCAGTTTATTGTTATTTTTTGCTATTCTGCATTTTGGAGTTCACCCATATAGCTTAAGTGCATGATAAGATCATAATTTGTCATTAGAATACTATAATTTACTTGAATTTCTATTCGTAATTATCATTTTAGTATCTATATTGTCATTTTACACCATTTTCCTTTGTTAGTATTGCTGCATTTTCTGTGTTCTGTGTCTATTTCTCTGATTGTAGGTCTCGACAAATTTGTCTGATGAATTCGTCAGATCTCAGACGATCCTGTCTGATTCTGAGACGATCCTTGTCAAATTCGAGGTGATCTGGATTGCTTCAAAAATTAGAACCTCCATCAGACATCCGGATCAGGTATGGCTTTTCTAATCTAGTATATTTCCTATATTTTCTATTTAATTCTATTTTTGTATTCATTTAAATCTGCATTTCATAATAGAACAGTTTAGATTCATTTGGCCAAACCTAGGATTTGAATGATTAAAGGTAAAAATGAACACATCAAACACATTCCCAACCTAGGCGTGGAGAATGCCATTCAAAAGTTTCTTGGTGAACCCCACCATCCGTCAAAAATTCACCTTTATACACCTCCCCCGAGAGGCGGGACCTTCAAAGGGCCTCTCAGTCCGAGGTATTGTCCCATCCTTCTCACATCCCCCTTCCGGGCACGGATCCTATAGCCTGAAGGTAAGGGTGCAAAAAATTTGGAGCGATACATTTTGGTGAACCCGACGTGAAACTAAAACCTTTTGAAAACAAAAAAACATAGATGCATTTAAAATCATTAGAAAACTACTAAGTTGCATATCATGTTTAGATGGTAGCTCCTAAGAAAAGACTAGTTGTCACTATAAATGTTGAAAACCAATTAATAGCCATAGAAATTAATTCTGTGCTTAGCTATGCTCAAACAGATAGAAACCCACCTTTGTGGGATGAACTTGATAGGAGACTAGGTATCATTTCATCTAGATCAACCGAACTTAGGCAAATTAAGAGGTTTGCCCTAGATAGAATCCTGGATCCTCATCAACTCATTTTTTATCATGAACTTCAGAGAGCTTGCCATAGGTGGTTAGCTTATAGGAGAGCTCTTGTGTCTTCAGAATTGTTCACCTTCGAGGAATACCTCGAGAACGCAACTATTATACACCAATTCCTAGGTCATGTAGAAGACCAAGAGGTCGTTCTTACGGATAGGGAAAGGTGGAGGAGAGTTCCTAGAGCTGTGTTATATCGAGAGTATTGCCACGAACTTTATTTCTACCAACCAGAGTCTGAGACAGATAATATCACTATAGCACTTTTTGTCAAATTCTTGAAAGAAAATTTTCAATTTGAAGAAGAACATTTCATGACTCCTGAAGAACTTGAGCCCGTTAATGATATTTATAAATTGTTTATAGAAAACTAGATCATTGCTTTCATTATTATTATTTCTTGCATTTAGTGTGTTGTTTGTTATCTTTATAATATTGTTATAAAAAAAAAAAAAACAAAAAAAACAAGAAAAACCAAAAACATAACAAAACCAAAACATTTTATTTTAAATACTATAGTAGGTATATAATTAAAATATATACCTCTTAAGCTTGTTGCATATATATATATATATATATAAAATATATATATATATTTGCTGAAATCTAAACTTAAGCACAATGCCTAGACTTAGGAATGGTAAACAAACTGAAGAAGAAGAAGAAGAAGATTGGCTAGGAAACAAAACAAAAAACCCAAATGTCCTTCCCGAGGATTCAATTCCGGAAGGAGGAACTCTAGAACAGCCAGAAGATGAGCTTGTTGTAGATGAACAAGAAGAAAATGTTAAAGAGGAAGGATCCTCATCCCCTAGAATGGCTCCAGACGAAACTGTTGCTTTTGATAATATAGATCATTTCTGGAAATTTCTTAGTAATAACATTGGTGCTCTTAATATGGCGAGTTCGTATTGATAGAGGACAAATTAGTGACACTCAAGCAGCCATGGAACATATGTTTAATATGCACACTAATCCTTTGTCTTTTATCGATCAAGAAAGTGATAAAGCTGGACCATCCAATATAGATATGGTCACTATGATTCAGAACATGCAAAAACAACAGGTTACCCAACCCCCTAAGGAACCTGTTATTGAGCCTAAAATCATTCCCACACAAAAGAGACCTTCATTCACTGCTTTATTTCGCCAAACTATTGATCAATATGCTTCAAATCGACAAAAACCTAAAATGAAGCCAAACACCAATTTTCAACAATCCGGGATACAACATAATACAACTTCAAAACTTCTTCATAACACCCTTCCTACCAACAATTTACACAATAGCAATATAGCATCTAATCTTCATGTCCCTCCATCATATGCTCACAAATCCCATATTAATACCCTACCGAACCAATATGGTGGGCAAACCAGTAATCTGGAAGCCATGGTGAAACAGTTAGCTTCCCGCATGGACCGGATAGATCCCTACCGTCCCTCGTATAATTATCGAGAGATGTGTAGTCAGCCTTTGGATCCCATAGTTGTAGCACAACCATACCCTAAGCACTTTCCCATGCCCGTCCTGCCTATATATAAAGGAATCGAAGATCCCATAGAGCATCTTCGCATGTTTAGGATAGCATGTCATGATATATCACATGATGACTTGCTATTACTAAAAATGTTCCCAAAAAGTTTAGGAGGAATGGCATTAGAGTGGTACTATCAATTGCCCACTCATTCTTTGAGGAATTTTGAAGAAACAGCTGAATCTTTTGTCCATCAATTTAGTGCCTACATCGAGAGACACGTGACCATTAAAGATTTATACAACTTAAAACAAGACAAAGATGAATGTTTTGCTGATTTCTTAGCTAGATGGAGGCAGTTGATAGGAAAACTGCACTTTGTGCTACCTTATAGGGAAATGTTGGACATTTTTATTAATAATTTGCAAGAACAAATATCCTATGAATTATCAACTGCTACCTTAACCACCTTCGATCAAGCTATAGACTTAGCTCGAAGGGTGGAAGATGCTCTCATTAGAAGAGGTCAGCTCAAAAAGAAAGATGATGAGAAAACATCCAGAAATCAATATAAAAACAAACAAGTTGTAGGTGACGGAGTCACTGATAGTAGAAACATTGCTAATGTTAATACTATGAAAACAACGGAGAAGTTTATATTAAAACCTCCTGATAAACCACCTCGAGAGTTTACTAGATTGAATCAACCATTATCAACTATTCTACCCCAATTACTCGAAAGAGGTTTGATTCAATTACCAACTATCCGGGAACCTGATCCAACTATACCCGGATACAGAGCTGATTTACATTGTGATTTTCATAGAGGACCTGGACATGCTACAAACTCTTGCAAAATATTAAAACATAAAATACAAGACTTGATTGATAATAATGAAATGGAGGTGCAAGCCTTTCAACCTAAACAAAATCCTCCTAATAATACTCAAAAGAACATTCCCCAAAATCAGAATCAAAATGCTAATCAATCATTAGATATATTTCAACATCCTTTACCAAAACATGGTAAAGAGGTGGCCAATCAAATTGAGCATCATAATGTCCCTCCTCCTACCCGATATGTAGGAACTATTAGCGGACATTTACCTAATCATGATTTACAAAAATTTGACACAACTTTATCCATGGTTACGTCCAAACCCCTATATAATACTCAAACAC
Source organism: Wollemia nobilis (assembly GCA_028583015.1). Classification (NCBI taxonomy): domain Eukaryota; kingdom Viridiplantae; phylum Streptophyta; class Pinopsida; order Araucariales; family Araucariaceae; genus Wollemia; species Wollemia nobilis. The sequence goes on from JAQPPZ010016370.1 coordinate 8,709,458, forward strand.
CGGATCCTAGTGATGTAGAATCGGATACTGAAAGTGAAATAGACATCACCTCAAATCAATCGAATAGTTCTGAAGATGAATCAGATCCTATTCAACCTATCACAGATTCTATGGTTTCGGAAGAACCATTTCCTAGAAGAGTTACTACTCGACCCTCTTCTAATCAGTTCCTTCCTAATGAACAAGCCATAAACGCTAGACCGAGACCAATTCAGCATCTTCAATATAACATTGTAGGTACCATCGGAGTTGTTACCAGACAACAGGCTCACAATTCTCAACAGGATCAAACTCAGAATGATGGATCAGCTCCATTTATTTTGAAAAATCCCAATAAAGGGAATCATATGTCTAATGTTCAACCAAAACCTCCTTACAATATTAATGAACAATTATCCAATACTACAACCAGAATTTCCCTTTTGGACTTGTTAAGATCTTCTCCTACCCATAGGGATGAATTAATGCTCACATTAAGCCAAATGATGGTACCTCAAAATATTCAACCTGAAGCCATGTCCAATACTATCATCACTCGAGAAGTCGATTGTATTGACTTTCGAGATAAAGATATCCCACAACATAGTTTACATAAGGATAACCCCTTATATATTACTGCCCTAATAGGAGATGTAGCAGTCAAAAGGGTCTTGATTGATAATGGTTCATCTCTAAACATTTGCACTTTTGACTTCTACCAAAGATTTGGGTTTAGAAGTGATGAAATGAAGAAAACCGACATGATCATAAAAGCTTTCAATGACGAAACACAAGAAACGTGTGGAGTTATCACCATCCCATTGCAAGTTGGTCCGAGAACCTTAGACACGACCGTGTTTATTGTACATTGCCCCGCATCATACAATATACTCTTGGGTCATCCTTGGATCAATGCAATGCGGGCTGTCCCATCAACTTTACACCAATGTGTTAAATTCGAATTTAAAAATCAGTTGGTCACTATCCATGGTGATCCTAGACCCTTTGATATGTGTGCTTTGGCAGAACCTGTTGGAGTTCAATTTTGCCCTGCTCTGTCATCCACACATCCTAATTCTTATTTTTCATCTAAACGTGTGAAACACACACCCATAACTTCATCTATTTCTCCTCCATTAATTTCACCCTCATATATAGCTCAACAATCTTCTAAACAAACCACACTAGAACCTCAAAAAGATCTTAAATCCACAACCAATCCTTCATGTTCCATCCCTATAATTTCAAAACCTATAGACCCATTTATTAACACCTCCACATTATCTACATCTATCATACCTTCCACATCTAAAGATATAGGGAATGATCCTTCTACCTCTTATGCTCTTTACGATGAACTCTTACCGATTTATCTAAAATTCTTATATCAAAAAAAACAAATGCTTCTATGCAAGATTCCATTATCTTAAGTAATTTTCCACCTTCTCCTCATACCTTGGGCCTCCCACAACCTATGGGAAGTATCTACCAAGTCGGGAGTTGTGCTTTTATTTATAAAGGATATGATTGGGGAAGAATACCCCGAAACATCAAGACGCATTGTGATGGATATGCTCGATGCTATTTTGCTAATGAATATATTAAAGCTAAACCCATAATGCTTAAATTGGGATATAAAGGGAAAGGCTTGGGACCTCTCCAAGATGGTATGAAAGAACCCTTTGAGGTAGAACCATGGCCCGCCCGATGTGGTGTGGGCCTATTTCCTAGTAAGGGTCAACCCTTCCCTTTTGAAGATGATGATCAACTCATATGTTATCAAGATTATCTAGATAAACAAGATTCTTTGTATCCCAAGAATAATTCTTCTACCTGCAATATGCTATCCATAGCCTATCCTGAAATGATTGCTGAATCCAATGATGAGTTGGAAGGAGATATATTTCATGATATCTCCTAGATGAAAAGTTTACACCAATGGTTTTTATTTTGATGGTTCTACCTACCTAGTATAGCCTACCAAAACAAGCTTAAAATATTATGCTAAGAAAGTTCGTCATCGATCCTTTGAGGTCGACGACCTTGTTTTAAAAGAAAATCAAAAAAATACTAATGCAACTAAAGACCTTAAAGGTAAATTTGAACCCAACTGGCTTGGACCATATATTATCAATGCTAAATTTGAATCGGGAGCATACAAATTAGCTACCTTAGATGGTAAATATTTAAAAGAACCTATGAATATTATGCATCTTAAGCGATATTACGCATAAAATTTGGTCATTTCATCATTTGTATATATTTTGCATGTTGTCTCATTTTAAAAATGTATAAAACTATTTAAACAAAAACAAACAACAATATTATTGACTCTTTCGAAACCAAAAAAAAAAAAATAAAGAAGAAAGAGAGAGTCAAAATTATCAAACTCCTCAAAAATATTTGTTGTATATATTTCTTCTTAAAGTATTGCAGTTATATTTTCAAATTATTTTGGATAAATTAGCATTTATTTGGAATCTCTCACTTTTGCAAACACAAAAATAAATATCTTGATTTTATCCGGCATGATTACTAATCTCTCTTATATCAAAGTCCACAAAATTCAATTAAATAAAGTTTGAGCACGAGAGAATTGATCTTGTTATTTACTTAAACCAAGCATATCCTTTCACAATAAAATGATTATATTTGTAATGTCCATGCTATGCTACATAGTAGAAGTGGTTTCTTGAGCGAAAAGTTTCCCCTGCTATCCTATCATGCACATGGTCTAGAATCTTTGAGAATTGACAAAAGGACAAGCTCACCCCTACCCAGAATAAAAATCCCTTGCTCTACGGCTAATCCGAGCAAGTATCCCTAGAATAGGAAGCAAAAGAAAAAGAAAAATCAAGCAAAATCATGAGAAAAAGAAGCATTATTTCAGAATCATTTTGTACTCTCTTAGCACTATTTCAGCATTATCTCAAATATCAAAGCAAAAGATACGAAAAAGAAAAATACAAAAAAAAAAGAGAAAAAAAAAGAAAGCAAAGAAAGCAAAACAAGCAAAAGCAAAAGCAATAAAATCCCTTTCCCTACCCATTGAAAAGAAAAGAAGGGTTGATGAGCTTGAATCCCTGGAATTCTCAATTATTCAAAAACTGTGAGGTAAGCCCCATAACAGGTGGTTTGTGCCCAACCCGCTTGGCCTTGGGTAACTCCTAGCGTGGTGATATGTCTGTCACATTAGCGACCTTCTTTTGTACAGACCTATGTCCGCTTATGGATTAGCTAGCTCTTGATAACCCGACTTACATAGTAGTCCGGTACGGTTATATGCATCTAAATCATGGTTAATGAACACTTATTTGGTTAATTCAAATCACTTGTATCAAATTATCTTGCTCAAAACTGGTAAATGCACAAAGCAATTGCACACACATTTGTATTTGAGAGATTTTGTGTATCATTATGATAAATCAAGATCGGAAATGAACTCACATACGCACATGGGATTCCTTATAAATCTAACTTTTGTCTTTAAGATACTTTGAAATATTTTTGCAAATTGTCTGGAATAATTTCATTTTCTTATCTGAGAACAGTTGTTTAGTATAAAGACAACTACATGCATTATCAAAAAAATCAAAATCATTTTCAAAAAACATGCAATAAAGTTACATTTATATATAACTTTTTGACTTTCGCGACGATGGTATAGTTCCAAAACCAAAATTGGAATTTTATGCCTAGCGCAAGTCCTCATCTTTATATTTTCTGTTTATTTTCAAAAATTAAAAATCAACCATGCAATAAAACTATTATTTTCTTCTTTGGATTTCGCGATGATGGTATAAGTTTATACCTAAATATTCTATGCCTAGCGCAAACCATTGTACTAATTTTATTTCCCATTTATTTAAAATCATAAACACATATGACTTAAATCATTATGTTACACAATTATGCTTTAAAACAACGCACATTGTTACTATTTCATGTCATTATGTCAAACTTCAATTTTGCAATGATGGTATAATTCCTAAGGGAATTATTCAAAAATTTTATCACACTTAGGAATTTATGCCTAGCAAAAATCATTTTTAAAAATATTTCATGCATAATATTTTCATGGAAATCTGAAAACAAATCACCATCATCATCATCATTTGCATCATCACAACAAAGTCTTAAGACAGTCTCTTAAGCACTCTTTTACTTTTAGCAATATTTCTATACCGGGATTAGCTTGACGACCTAGCGAGCGGCGACTCCATGAAATGGTCATAAATAGCGACAATGTCCTTTGAAATTATTGTTAAAAGTCCCTTTTATTTTTATCAAATTATCCCACAAACAACCAATTTGTTTACATCAGATTATTTCATTTAAATTTTAAAAGCATGACATTCAAACCATAATATTTCCAAACGACATAATTACATGAATCATCAAATCAATCACATCAAAACATTAAAGCATCATACAAACACATAAGACAAGTCATATGATCAAAAATATCTCATCTATATATATATCAACAATATATACATCATCTCAAAACCGGATCGGTATGCCACAATCTGTACCTCGGCATACTCAATCCTCTATCAAAAATAATAAACACTATGTATCAATATGTGCAGTGCAATCGACGGCTAGCCTCGAGAACCCCTCGAGCTCTCGGCCTCATCTCCTCCCCCACCCCGAGGTGGACGAGGTGGCCCCATCGTAGTCCGTGTGGTGCTATGAGTCCTGGACTCTGATCGTGATGATGTCCTCGATGACCTCATCATGACAGGCTCCGCAATGGGGGCCGATAGTGGTAACCTCTGCTCCTCTGGCACCATATGGTGGTATAGCATCTGATAGAATGTGATCCGGGCAATAGCCCATGCTAGGTCCCGAGTGCTCGCCCCTCCGCTCCATGCTCTGAGGCGTGCGACCTCATCTCTGAGCTGTGTGGCCTCCTCTCGGTGTCGTGCAGCCTCATCCTGCAAGGACTGCACCTGAGCCTGGAGACGGATAGTCTCTGCCTAGAGAGTAGCCATCTCGCTACTCTCTCCTACCTCGACACCCTTGCCTTTATCGGGCGATGGTGGCCTCTCTCTCCATGGAGAAGGGGGTCTCTCCTCCCTCCTCTCCCACTGCCACGGCCTCTGCTGAGCCTGTGGCCTCCTCTGCTCTCTCCCACCGTGACCCTGTGCCACCTCAATGGCCGCCTGGCACCGCCTCCCCATCCGATGCACAACTACGTGAATCGGACCCTGAGCCCTCATCATCCGAGGAGGGCGGATGCCTGCATACCAGGCATCATAGCCGTCAGCAACCCCTGCATCATCCCCATCCACTGGCTGAATGGGGGCATCGTCTGCATCCTCACTCTAGAAGCGCTGCATATCTGGAGCCCCGTTGACTGTAGTGTTATCCCGGATGGTCCGAGAAAACTCGTAGTCCCTGAGAGATGGGATCCCCTGCTGTAGACCGAACTGCCTCAAAACTCGGTCATAGCGATGGAGCTCCACCTCTCTCCTCTCCATCCTCAGCCAATAGGTTCGCCTAACGCGAGCCAGCTCCTGTCCATCCTCGGCCCACCCTGGATGATCTCTCCAAGGCCTCCAGGTGATCTGGTCGGAGACAAGGTCGTCAAGTAGTCTCCGGGACATTGGCAGATCTATCCGCCACTTGTGACCCTCTCCGGAGCCACCAGTAGAAAACTCGGGGCCTCTCCCCATCAATCCCTATCAGTGGGAGCCCTACCGGCCTTCGCACCATGATGTGCTCCCAGCACCAAACCTGTAGTAGTGATGTCATGACCAGACATCGGCCGCCCTTGTATACGACCCCATGCAGGATCCTATACAATCGGCATAGTACAAAGCTCCCCCAAGCAAACCTGTACCCGTGGTCTCTCATGTCGTAGACCACATCTGTCAGTAGCCATGGTAGTCTGCATCCACTCTGATGGCATAGCAGCGGACCACCTACCACCCCAGCCAAAACCTGTGTCAGTCTAGATGCCCCAGGCATCCGGCGTAGCGACTCGATGTTCACTCCGCCCTTCTCCAGGGCGAAGCTCGGATCTCCGCACAGTCGCATCATCGCGTGGCCCTGATTGGCCATGGGAGTTATTAGCCATCCTTGTATGGGGATCCTCAAAATCCTCCATACATCCTCCAATGTGGGAGTCATCTCCCCTGTCGGTAACCAAAAAGAAGAACCCGGATACCACCTCTCTGCTAGGGCTGTCAATAGCCCCATATCTCGTAGAAACCTATGGCATATCTGCCACATGCTGCAAGCCGACTTGAGCCAACTGATCTCGCTCTACCTAAGATAGAGTGGCCAAGTCATCCCTCAGCCCATCGTATTTCCATTCCCGGCTCTTTAGTAATCCTCTCTGCAACATAAACAACAAAACAATAAAAATCATTAATAAAACAATGATTAAAAATGCAAGTAAAACAAGTTCAATCTCATACAAATGATGATATCGTCCACTATTGGATGATATCATCCAAAATTTGAGCAAATTCATCTCCGATTTCGCAAGAGGGAATCGTCCCTTATTGTACGAAATCGTCCCCATATCGCCGATTTCGCCCTTGGACGAAATCGGCGATATCGAGACGATTTCGATGAAATTGAGACGATTTCGTCCCGACGACGTCGACGGCCCAAAAATGGCCGCGATGCTCAAAAATCATTCAAAATTAATCTAAAAAGCATGAAATTCAAAATTAAAGCATTCTAAATTAAGTTTGGACCCTTACCCGTAGCCCGCGTCGGACCTCTGTCGATCTATGCGCTGTCTCGACCATCTTGTCTACAGAGCTCTAGAAACCAGGAAAATGAACAGTAAAAATGAATTAGGGTTTCTCCCTATTTTTCTTAATTTTATTCAAAAACAATTAAAAACATTTTTAATTTTTTTTTTGCTTTTCCACGTTTTTACCTCAAACGTTCGATTTGGGTAAAAACACGGAGGGGGCACCATAGTAAGCTGTCGTACGATTCGACCTAGAATCGTCGCCTAAAAATGGGAATAAATTTTTGCTTTCTCGTAGATCGAGAAGAACTCATCTTTAACGCATTTTCTTTGGAAAATTTGCTAAAGAGGGGGCAAAATGTAGCACCCTAAAATTGGCGCAGTAAACCCTTAGCAAATAATTAAAATTACTTTAGTAATAATTCAAATTCAAATTTTAACCCCGAACCGCTTGTTAAACCGCTTTCCTTGTTTTTCATGCCATTTTTAGGATTTGTTGTGACCGTTGGACGATATCGTCGTCGATCAGACGATATCGCCTCAGATCGGACGAATTCGCTCGGAGCAGAACGTCCGGACGATTTCGTCCCAAAACTGATTTTTCATAATTAGCTTCTGTTTCAACGACGTCTCTAACTTGGGCAGAAGCGTGTCTACGCCGTTAGAGACCTCCCCCGTTGGAGATCTCCCAAATTAGGATGATCTCCAACCTCCTAACCTCCTTCCTATGCCTATTTAATCTTAGGCCCTCCCCTTGACATTCCCTTGGCTGAATTTTACTGCACTTCGAGTTTTACATGCATTAGAATGTCTTAGACTACTGTTTGCCTTTGTCCCTTTTCGAGTTTTCTTGCAGGAACTCTGTTATTCTTCAGTCGGAGCAAGCTCAGATCATCGTAGATGATCTTGTACAATCTCGGATGATCACGCCCCAATTCGAGATGATTTCGCACTCTATAGATGATTTCGACTGTAGTCAACATTGGGGGCAATTAGTGCCCAGAGTTTGCACTTTTCTCTTTTCGTCTGCTATTTCATTCTGCATTTAGATCAGTTTATTGTTATTTTCTGCTATTCTGCATTTTGGAGTTCACCCATATAGCTTAAGTGCATGATAAGATCATAATTTGTCATTAGAATACTATAATTTACTTGAATTTCTATTCGTAATTATCATTTTAGTATCTATATTGTCATTTTACATCATTTTCCTCTATTAGTATTGTTGCATTTTCTATGTTCTGTGTCTATTTCTCTGATTGCAGGTCTCTGACGAATTCGTCGGATCTCGGACGATCCTGTCAGATCAGAGACGATCCTGTCAAATTCGAGACGATCCGGACTGCTTCAAAAATTAGAACCTCCATCGGACATCCGGATCAGGTATGGCTTTTCTAATCTAGTATATTTCTTGTATTTTCTGTTTAATTCTATTTTCTGTATTCATTTAAATCTGCATTTCATAATAGAACAGTTTAGATTCATTTGGCCAAACCTAGGATTTGAATGATTAAAGGTAAAACTGAACACATCAAACACATTCCCAACCTAGGCGTGGAAACTGCCACTAAAAGTTTCCTGGTGAACCCCACCATCCATCAAAAAATCACCTTAATACCCCTCCCCCGAGAGGCGGGACCTTCAAAGGGCCTCTCAGTCGAGGTATTGTCCCATCCTTCTCGCATCCCCCTTCCGGGCACGGATCCTATAGCCTGAAGGTAAGGGTGCGAAAAATTTGGAGCGATACACTCACAGCATTCAGAAGGTCATGAAGTAAACCTCAGTATCGGTCTGGTGGATAGCCTATCGGTCATTGGTGGTAAACCTCTCACATGACGATATATCTATCACATTAAACTCATGTACAAATCAATGTTTGCATGTGGATGAACTAGCTTATGGTACCCTAGATAGCACCGTAGATTAATCTGACTAAATACAACAAAGAAAGTTAGTGGAGCTAATTAGGTGATCCTCAGTACAGGTTTGGTTGATAGCCTATCTGGCACTGGCGGTATCCCGACAAATACCACATAAACGAACTCAATTGCACACACGGGGATGTAAAATAACTTGGTCAAAGACAAGTCGATTCATACCTTATTCAAAAGTCTTGTAAGATAAAGTACAGTCATGGCTATTTAGTTAAAACATCAGAGTCTCAGAAAACCTTAACTACATTCCAAACCAACTGCGCTATCTTTCATCCTCGCATTGTCATCAAAAAATGCAAAAATAGCATGTATACAGCAAAAGTTAGTTACCACAACAATTGCCTAATAAGACAAAAAGCCATAAGTTCTAAACAATCTATGGTGCCCTCGCCAAAAATCACAAATTTAATTCATCCATTCCGTTTGCATATCCTAAAAATTAGAAACATTTGCATTCATCATAACATATGCATCCATCAACATTAATTAACATGCATACATACACATTCAACAATCATTGAGCATAACATCAAATGCCCACATGTGTATAAACAAAATAAAATCATCTATATATATATATCATCAAAACTGCCTGTAGGCTACAAATAACCGGTCATCTGACCCCACAAAAGCGAAACCTCAAAAAACCTCCAAGCCTAGGGCATCGACCACCATGATCATGCAATATTGGTGCGACGAGAACTACCCCGTGGTGTGGGTCTTATGGGACCCCTCAGGGTGGCTACTGCTAGCCCCCACATCACGCCTACTAGAACCTCCCTCATCCAGTCGCCTGCGCTGAGAGGATGCTGACTGCTCAGTATCGCTCCCTCTCGAGCGGTGCAACGATCCACCTCTGCTAAACGTAGGGACCCACCCATAGAGGCAGTTAATCTCCATCTCCATCTCCAATCGATGCCACACCAAGTCCATATCTTGCTGATGATACATAGCCAGGTTCTCATCACGCTGTGCTAGTGCCCTCTCCCTCTTCACCAGCTATGTCCGCAAGAGATCCCTCTCCCATGCAGCATCGGTATCCCCATCCTGCTGGCGGTACGTAGCCCATGCATTCTCTCACTCTATCAGCTACGTTCATAGGATATCCCTCTCCCGCAGCGCATCCCCCAGCTCCTCATTGTGCCTCTGTAGTAGCCCCTCCAATCGTGCATTCTCAGTGCGTAACCCTGCCTCCATGTCCTCTGATACTACCTGAGGTGTTGGCATCTCTAGAACAATAGCCTGCTCTGGCTCCCACTATTTTGAGATGTCCTGCATCTTTGACTGATCCAGAACCCCAAAATACTCTCTTACAAAATCATCCACCTCTACCATATCTACATCCTCCATCAGAACCCCCCAGCCCTCACCTGGTGCCTCTACACCCTCATCACCTACTACCTCTGAACCCCCTAGTGGTCCCTCTCCCCGCCATCGTTGTAGTGTCCACCACTGGTCGTACTCCGTGGTAGTCCTGACATCATCCACATTCAGGACGTCGATAATTGTATCTAAATCCTTGCCTAGTGGCGCAATGACCAACCAAGCCAGAGTCTTCTCGTCCCCCAGGTTTTGATAGACTATGGGCTCACCAGGCAACCCCTGGCGCACCCCAAACTGTCGTGTCACTCAGCTGTAAGGGACAAACTCCTGCTCGGTCCTGTGCCGCCCAATCAGCCATCGCCCCCTATGAACCCATCGAAGCCACTCTCCAACCTCAGGCCAGGCTGGACAGTCTCGATAAGGGCGCCAAAACACCTCCCATGGAGTAAGCTGAGCGAAGTCATCAACATAGTGTCCTACAACACCTACCCACCGTCGACTCTGCCCCTATTCCTTTGACTGCCACCACAGAGCCGCGTAACCTATATCCTTATCCACCATCTCTACCTGAGTAGTCCACGATAACCCCATTGGCCTCTCCATTGCTATGTGCTGCCAAGCCCAGCTTTGCAACAGATAGTTGCATCCAATCCCCTTTCACCTCTGACAGCGGACCTCGTACAGCTCATCATAGAGCTATGCCAACAATGTCTGTCCCCACCTCATGATTAAGGGCTCATGCATCGAACACTCCACCAATCGACAGACCACATCCAACAGGTTCCACGGGAACCTCGCACCCGATGATTTGGGTAGCAGCATGTTGGATATGAGGCCCATTAGTAAGGCGTGCCTCACTCCCAACACCCCTTTCTCCAGCCACCATCATACCAAAATCCCCCTAATATGGCAGTCACCCTTTGCCCTCTCCATTAGGCTATCCACACCCACCTCCTCCCTGTGCCTAAAGCAGCGTGTCAGCACTGCTATCTGCTGATCACGTGGCATCGTCCTGATAGGCACTCCATCTATCAGAATACACAGAATCCGATAGACATCCTCCAAGGTCACTGTCATCTCCCCTGTTGGGAGATGGAAGGTTTTGGTCCGGGGATCCCACAAGTTGATCAGGGCCATCAAATAGGCCCGATCCCTGACCACAGGCTCCAGTTGAATCACCTGCTTGAGCCCAAGGGCATCAAGCCACTCCCAATCAACCAAAGTCAGTGCCTCCCGCACTTCAGTAAAAATAGTAGGCACGTGGTACCGGCTCTTCACATCCTGCAAAATAAAACAACACAAAAAAACATTAAAATCATGAAAAATTGTACAGCAGTAACATGCATATACAACCATGCATAAAACAATGTACAACTAAAAACAACAAAAATTCACCAAAAATTCAACATTCACAATTTGGAAGTCTTAGGGTTTCTGTACTCTAAGTCTAAAACTAAAAGACAAAATAAACAACAAAAATTCAACACATCCACCTTGTCAGTCTTAGGGTTTTTGTACTCTAGGTTTAAAACTGACAGAAAAAGATAAAAAAAAAACAAAAAACAAATACCGTTTTTTAGTCTTAGGGTTTCTATACTCTAGGTTTAAAACTAAAAGACAAAAATAAAAAACAAACAAACAAATAGTTGCATCCAGCTTTGCAACAGATAGTTGCATCCAATCCCCTTTCGCCTCCGATAGCGGACCTCGTACAGCTCACCATAGAGCTGTGCCAGCAACGTCTGTCCCCACCTCATGATCAAGGACTCATGCATCGAACACTCCACCAATCGACAGACCACATCCAATAGGTTCCACAAGAACCTCGCACCCAACGATTCGGGTAGCAGCATGTTGGATATGAGGCCCATTAGTAAGGTGTGCCTCACTCCCAACACCCCTTTCTCCAACCACCATCATACCAAAATCCCCCTAATATGGCAGTCGCCCTTTGCCCTCTCCATTGGGCTATCCACACCCACCTCCTCCCTGTGCCTAAAGCAGCGTGTCAGCACTGCTGTCTGCTGATTGCGTGGCATCGTCCTGATAGGAACTCCATCTATCAGAATCCACAAAATTCGATAGACATCCTCCAAGGTCACTGTCATCTCCCCTGTTGGGATATGGAAGGTTTTGGTCCGGGGATCCCACAAGTTGATCAGGGCCGTCAGATAGGCCCGATCCCCGACCACAGGCTCCAGCTGAGTCACCTGCTTGAGCCCAAGGGCATCAAGCCACTCCCAATCAGCCAAATTCAGCGCCTCTCGCGCTTCAGTAAAAATAGTAGGCATGCGATACCGGCTCTTCACAACCTGTAAAATAAAACAACACAAAAAAACATTAAAATCATGAAAAATTGTACAGCAGTAACATGAATATACAACCATGCATAAAACAATGTACAACTAAAAACAACAAAAATTCACCAAAAATTCAACATTCACAATTTGGCAGTCTTAGGGTTTCTGTACTCTAAGTCTAAAACTAAAAGACAAAATAAACAACAAAAATTCAACACATCCACCTTGTCAGTCTTAGGGTTTTTGTACTCTAGGTTTAAAACTGACAAAAAAAAATAAAAAACAAAAAACAAATACCGTTTGTCAGTCTTAGGGTTTCTGTACTCTAGGTTTAAAACTGACAGACAAAAATAAAAAACAAACAAACAAATTTTCTAATACAGTCTGTCAGTCTTAGGTTTTTTGTACTCTAGGTTTAAAACTGACAGATAAAAAAAAAAAAAAAAACAAACAAATTTTCAAATATAGTTTTTCAGTCTTAGGGTTTCTGTACTCTAAGTTTAAAACTGACAAATTCAACCTAAAAAACTAGGGTTTCGCAGTTAGTGTATCCTAAGGTTTTCGTGTAACAAATTTTTTTCTTTTACCTAAGGTTTACCTTACTGTAAAAAGGAAACAAATTTTAGAATTTTATCACGTCTTTTCAACATACATGTAACCCAGGGTTTCATTTTTTTTTACGAAGCCAACTAAAAAGAAAAACAAATTTTTAAACCACGTTTTGAACTCGGTTTTACGTTCAGTTTTGATCTTTGGTAAACTAGGGTTAAGTGAAATTTCTCAGTTACGTTTTAAACTAAGGTTTAAAATCACCTTTGATCTTTGTTTACCTAGGGTTTTTACCTAAGTTTTCATAAAGCCATAACACAACAACTCACGCACAGTGACATACATTTAATTAAGGCTTTCATTTTGAACAAACAAACAGAACCATAAATAAATTGCGATATTAAAAACTATAACATCACACCACAAGCAATAACGAGGAATATCACTTACTGGTCTCGCTTCAAATCCGTCGCTCTATCCGATTCGTGCACTCATGATATCGGAAGAAATTCAACAACGCTTCACTTCGCAGAATTGACCCCCTCCTCCTCAGAGCTCCAAATCACCAAAAAAAACCAATGCAAATGAGCCCAAAACTCAGTTTTGGCCTTTAAATAGGCTTTTTGAGCCTGTAATCATTCCTCCCAGGGACGAGCACTTTGGCTAGCGCTCGTCCTGCCCTGGGACGAATACTCAACTAGTATTCGTCCCACCCAGGAATAAATAAAGAGAAAAAATTTCAAAAAATAGCAAAAATTGCACAAAATGACCCAAAAACAAACAATAAACTTGCCCGATGAGAGTGCTTTTGCACTCGACATTCCGGGCATGCAAAACAGACGTCGGGTTCACAAATCCTCACTATCCTATTCCCTAAGAATGCTACCATAGCCGGACCGCTCCACGGGAAGACAGATTGTCGAGAATTTCATCCCAAAAAACATCACAAAAAGGGTTCACACCCACCAAAAATAGGTCTAAATGTTGGAAAACTACACACATTCAACGATAAACATCTGAAGGCACCCTTACACAAGTCATCTTGGGTCAAGCGACTCGTCGCTTTTCTCATGCAGGTCATTCCCTCATCAATTTTTCGGTTGAGGGGGTAGTCATACTTAGTCATCAATCAACAAATACACACCCAATCATAGAAATGACATGCATTCAAAGAATCATTGACAAAGACACTCGCGCTCCTACTTGGGCCAGCAAACAAGCAATAATCACAAGCTGATCAAACACTTGGCATTCATGAATCATGAACTCAAGGTTCCCACAGATAAAATTTTGCGCCCTTTACCTATTCATGACTAATCAATGTCCAAGATCAAGTAACACCTCACCAAAAAAGGTTAACACTTGAATTGAGTTACTTCGCTCGTTAGAAGCAAGGATTTAAGAATGCATGCCCTTTCCATACTTGGGGCATCAAAAGTTGGTTACGTTACTGAGAAACCCTAATCATTAGTGCTTTGGTTATCTATTTTTGCTCAGCATTGCGCCAAGCACAGCGCTTCCCAAAAAGGGGCATCTGTAGACACCAAAACAACACCAATCCGATTATGTGACTGCAAACACTTATCACATTGACACACACAACCCCAAGGGCAGCCCCAGAGGTTAAACAGTGGTCCTAACCACTCTCATAGCAGTTTTGGAAGGGCAGAGGTCAATTTGGCACCTTCAGGCACTCTGCTCCATACTCGTTCCACCCAGGGATGATTACAAATTGGTATTTGCCCCACCCAAGGACGAATAGCAGTATTTGCTCCAGGGTGGGGCAAATAGCAGTTTTGACAGGAAAAAAGTCAAATCTTGACAAATGGTAGTTCAGATCCGCCACTTAATTCTTCCTTCATCGCATGGGAGTGTGAGTGAGTGTTTTCAAGCATTAGAGGCAGTTACAGGGGCAGTCATGAAACCCCTAATCAGGGAGGAATATTCCCTCCCCTGAAGAGGCATGATTTCCAAGTGGCGCCTCTGCATGCTCATCCAAAGAGACCATCAAGTCTATAAAATGGTGAGTCTTCTCACCCCAAAAAATACAAAGAAGGAGCATTTTGGAACAATGAAGTGCTATCATTTTACTTTCACACCCACACCCCTTTGAGTTGTGCCTTTCACATCCTTGATCTCTTTTGGAAAGGAGGTCATAGGGTGGTTATTGGAAGCACAAATCCGAAACCAAAACCCGACATTTGGCCACAATATCCCATAAAATTTTCCAACAATACCCCACAAGAGGTTTTGGACCATCCCAAGTGGATTGGTGCAAAATCGGGACCCAAACAACGGGCGGCCTGTCCCCAGGCACCCCCCACACTGCTACAGTCCTAATCGCCCCGCTCCAGAGCGATTGGAAATCTATGGCAAATTTCCTTTCTGTCATTTTTGCATTCAATTCTATGCTGCTTAGATAGGTTGCCATTTAAATTTCACCTTGTTTTGAGCAATTTTAATCATGTTTCTATCTTCGCTCGACTTTACTAACTTACAAGTAGCCCCATCAAATTCCCTATGATAAAGGCCAAATTGGGGAAATATAACCTTCTGGGTCTTCCCAAAACACCCCAAATTAGCTAATCCCAACTTTGCAAGTGATTTGGAGCTTCCCAGATGTGACATTTGGGACAGTGCCTTTTGACGTTTTTGTTGTAGGTCTATTCGTCCTGCCTCGAAGCGAATACAAATCTGTGAGGAATTTCTTGACTGTTCCTTTTGCAGTGTTTTCTTTGTGAGGTCTTGATATCCCTATCAAATTTTTAGATCATTTGGATATATGTTAGTTATCGTTTTATTTATACCTGGCATGCACTAATCGAAGGCGTGGGGATTGCATGTTTTATTTCATCCATAGGTGCTACTGACTATTTCTTGTTTCTTTGAACGTAGGACCAAGATATTAGAGGAGCAGCAAGGAGCCAAGTCTCATCAATGAAAGCGGCGGTGACGTTTGTTTCGCCCATTTTACATGTGGGCACGCGAAAGAAGGAATAGCATCAATGGGTGTAACAAGAATGCATATTTAACACTCCTAGCCCTTATAAGGAGAGGAGGCACATTGTAATCGGGTTCTGAAACATATCAATAAAAAGGGTTGTCTTTCTTATTGGCTTTTGTTTTGATTCAATTCGTTCATGCTTTCCCTCTTTTCATGCACTTTCAATTCATAGGATTTACCGTTAAGTTTAGTTCGGTTTGCATCGCACTTGGAGTTTCCTTTTTGCTTTTGTATCCTCGTGCTTTCATGTATAAGACCAATTTTTGTATATTATTGCAACCCAATTACATTTTATTTCTAGTAACTATCTAGTTTATTTAAAATTATCCCCTACCATTATAATAACTCCTAAATATCCCATAGCTAAAATTGCTATACAATCCCTCATATTCCAAATATATTTTAATGCTTTCTTGCATTCCTCAAGACTTATTTTTGTTTCCTATATTAAATAAATTTAGGGCTATAATAATCTATTAATTCCTTAACAACACTTTTCTTGGGGCCATGGTTATACCCCAAATATTCAAAGATACCATTTTCATTAGCATATTTATTCTTAATTATGAGTTTAGACCCACTTTTTTTATCAATACTTATGATGATTATTGTTGGTTTAATATCTCTTTGTGTTTCCTTTCATCTTTGTACTTATTTTGAGGATCTTGCTCTCATTTTTCCATTCCTATGAATTATTTCATCCTTATTAATCTCTTCCATTTTTTCATATTGTCGATAATTTAAATCATATATAGATTTATCCTTTCCTAGAGAACTTGAAGTGAAAGGCATGACCTTGAAAAATGTTACCTTGGAAACCCTAAAGTGCAAGGGGCAACCTCCATAACACTTATTTTCTTATGCTTTCCTAGAATCCATAAAGTATATTTTTCGTACAACTTTCTCTATTATGCTTCCTTGAACCCTACAATGTAGGAGATGACCTCCAAATTGTATGCATTTTTATTGCAAGGAGATGATTTTCTAATATTTGAGGAGATTGAAGATGATTTACCTAGGTTATTCTTAATATTTTCACCTTTTCTATTTTAAATTGACATTATATATTCTTTTAGAATTTTAATTTATTTTGTTTTTGAACTTGTAGGTTGCACTTCTTGATCCTATGCATACTTCCTAGTTTCTTCATATCTTTCCTATGAATGGACCATGAAGGAATTTGTCATCTAATAAGGTGAAGGATCTTTATTTATGATTTATTGGGGCTAGAAAACCCTTAATCTAATCCATATTCAATTACAATATGATCCCATTAATTCATATTGGTGTTTGTCTCATGATCAAAACTTTTCATCTCTTTATTGATAGTTTTTACTTTGTAATCCATTGTCATGTGTCTCTTTCATAACATTTGTGACATTGAAATGCAATATTTTCACAATCCACTTGATATCATTCTCTTGATTCAAATTGAACGTTAGTAGAATTTGGCAAGAGTTTTGAAATATACATGAAAACACATATTCAAGTATATGTAACATGATTTCATTCAATAATACTTGAACCCTTATGAATGAATTCCCATAAAAAATTAACAATATCCTTCAAAGCCTTCTTATTGATTAGTTGTTACTATAGTTAAAAAATCCTAGCCCATACTGGAAGTATTTCTAGATTTTTCATCTCCATAGAAAAGTCCTTACTCCATGGCCTTTAATATAAGTCATCTCTCCCTCTATACCATGAGTAACAACCCATTATGTTATCCTTGATTTCTGAATGAGAGGAGATGATGATAAAAAAAATCCATCTTAAAAGTAAATTAATAAAATAAATTAAATCCAATCCTTACTTTCATTTAACCCACTTTTGAATATTTGAAAGACTTGGCCAGTATCCATTGAACTTGCATATTAACCCTCTACTCTTAAGAACCATTACATCATGTTCAATTATCACATCCTTGATAATCACTTTTCAATGTATCATCTACTACCTAGATATGGTTTACTATAGATTCATTCTTATTTGTGTTCTTGATTAGCAAGATATTACTTATCCCCACTATGGATGTCTTAAATTACATTTCATGCTTGCCATTATTATTTCATCATGAATATCCTTCATTTTTAAAAAATTTCAAAGATCTAGAATAAAAACTTTGAAGGTAAAATTCATTCTTGTTTACATAAATTTAATAAATATTTTATTCATAAAAATATATAAGATATTTATTTATAATTATTAATAAAAAAAAATTCAATCTATTAATATAATTTATGAGTATGATTAATAAGAATTTATCATTCTCATGCAAGACACACTTATTATGGGAACCCTTAGGTTCGGTCAAGTCTATTATGTACATATAAAATAACTTATTTGGACACCAAGAACATGTCAAAGATAATAAATTTATGTAAATGACAAAGAAGAGTAATAACTAAACAAATGAAATGAAATTAAACAAAACAAATTTAATTATATCCATGAGACCAAAGTAGTCAATGGGACAAGAACCTTTAGTACAAGATGAAGTATGGTGTACAACCCTACCCATTTTAGATTTGAATCTTGGACCTCCTATTTAGATTTTCAAATTCTTAACGACATCCAAGAAAAAGAAAAATAGAATAATAGTATAATTGTTTAAATTTTTATTTAAAAAAATATTATTCAGTAAAATAAAAAATCTCAATATCCTCTTATCATCTTTTGGGATGTGTTTCTACTATTGATTTTGATGAGAAGTATTCTTCTTATTCTTAGTTCTTCAAAAATTTCCATCAACAAGTTCATATTTAAAGTGTATTCATAAGCATTCCCGATGTCCTTGTAGGCTTCAAAATCCATGACAAAATATTTTTAGTCTCCACAACTCTTGTTGTACAAAAGACACATATTTGTTCTAACCATACCTCTTAAGGTGTTGCCAATCTCCTAAATTTGCATTTAAGTTGGTGTGAATTGGATCTTAGTTGGGCTATAAGCATTTTTCCTTCCATTTGATCTTTTTATCTATGTATTTTTAACTTATCAATGTAATATTATTTTTTACTTCCTAAATTTTTGGTCCACATGACAAGTTTGAATTTTCTCCCCTTACTTTTTAATTTCTTTGTTCAATTTTAGGACCTCATGAAATTTAATGCTCATTTTTTCAATCCATTTGTTATTTTATTTCATCCATGTGACTTCTTTTCTATTCATTGTTTCTATGATTACCTATTTTAACAACCTATTATCTTCCATTCCTGCTATTTTCTTTAAGTACCCAATAGTCTTAGCATAGCTTCAACTTCTAGCAAAACAATTCCTATTCTAACAAGTAAAATATCATATGTGATTGATGCTTTAATTCTAAAATTATTTATAATTAGTTGCTTTGGAAGTCTTTATACTTATCTCCATTTAAAATTTGATGTATTGTTAACATGCACCTCACACCCATATAACACTACTAGAATAGCCAGTAACCCAAAAAGGAACCTAATGGTTTTCCAATCCTATAACTTTGCTTGTCTACCTGTATTTTACAATGAGTAAAGCCCCCTCCATTCTGCTTGTATCTATTTCATCTTGCATGTTTCCCAATTGATTTTGCTTTGAAAATATAACCCAAGGTATTTGTATTATGTTACCACCTCTAACAAATTTCCTTCAAACAAAATATATGGTTACTTTTGCTCTCTTTGAATAGAGAAGGCCATAATATTAATTTTGTTGGTATTTACCTGCATCCCAACTTCTTTACAAAAATGCTCTAAAGCCTTTAGATATTATTTTAAAATTTTGAGTGTCTTGTCAAACAAGATGAGGTCGTCAACATAAAGGAGAAGTTTCACTATATAACTAGCCAAATATATTCTCTCTTCTACTATCCTTTCCATCCATTCCTCTAATTTGTCAATATAAAGGGCAAATAAAGTAGGTGGTAGTGGACAACCCTGTTTCATGTCAATATCGCTTCCAACACATTGATAGTTCTTTGAAGTTATATTTTTTGCTATTGTCTATTCATAAAGTCTATACAATTACTTTATATTTGGTTGGTACACCAAGTTCTTACATTCTTTTCCATTACTTGCATCTATGTACTATGTCAAAAGCCTTCTTGAAATCTATAAAATAATAATAAACTTTTCCCTTTTCATTCCATATCCTCTTTATTATGTGCCTTATAATAATATAGTGATCTATTGTTGAGTGCTTTGGTCCTAACGCTACTTGCCTCATTGCTTTTTCTTGATTTTACCAACTTATTGATTGTGTTTTCTACTATTGCCAATTAATTTTCCAAAAAGAATTAATTTTCCAAAAAGATGATTAACCATGATGGTGCGATACTTTAAAGGATTGTTGGTGTCTCCATTTTTATGCAATGTTATTATTAGGATAGTTGCCCATTTTAATTGAAAATATCCTTTAATAATTCTATTAAAAATATTTTGGATGTGTGGTGCTAAGATTTTGCACACTTGAGATGTTCAACCTACAAATTCCTTGATTATGTTAATTATAGAGGGGATATCTCTTTCTTATTTTCTCTCATATAACTACTTAGCATACTACAACCATTGTTTCCTTGTGGTATTATTTTTTGTATGTCTTTTGCTTTGTTGTTGCATTTTCTAGAATTGTCTTTAGTGATGCTTTGCAAGATATATCAACTCTTTTTGCCTTGATCTTATGTATTCTTTATTTCTTTCCCCACTAGTTTTCTATATATTTTGATTTTTTTCTCTTTGTCTTGTTCTTCTACTTTGCATTCTTCATCATACCATGGATTTATACAAAAGCTTTCATGTTTTATTTTCATGGGTTTTAGTTTTTTACATGATTCTAATGCTTCTCTTATTATATCAATCAACTTATTATCATCAAAAGTACGCATTTGGAAAATATTTACTCATGCTTCTATTTTCAATGTTTGCATAATTTACTCATGTAATGTTTTTTTAAAAAATCTATTTTTTCTTTGTCATAGGGATGTTCTTATTGTATTTCCTTTACTTATCTGAATATATTCTTCTTACCCACTTTTTGCATCTAGATTTTTATGTACATTAGATTGGGATTAGATTTTAGCTCCATAGGTGTTCAAATTCTAGCTCTTTTATCCTTGAAATAAAATTTGGTGAACAAATAGCATAATCAACTAAACTTTGTCCATCATGTGTTTGACAAGTATCTTTTCCAAATTTTTGCCACATGTTTGTGTCATTGTGGATTGTCAATCCCTCTATGCTACATAGTTTAAAATATTCTTCTCCATAACATGTGATGGATCATTGATTGTCACCCAAGGAACTTAGCCAACTATGATCAACCTCTTCCTCTAACCATAGTGGATTATTATTTGTCTTCATTGACCTTTAAAAAGCTTGCTTGTCTATTTATTATCCTAGCATTAGTTTAAAAATTTCTTCTCCATAATATATAATGGGTCCTTGATTGTCATCCAAAGAACTTAGCCAACAATGATCAACCTATTCTTCTAACCTAAATAATTATTTGTCTTTATTGATCTTCAAAAAAGCTTGCTTGTCTATTTATTATCCTAGCATTAAAGTCACTCACTTAAATTAACTCTCCAACCTACCTCAGTATATGATATCTTTTACCAATACTATACATTAAATAAGTAAAAGTATAAGGAAAATAATTTTTAATGTCTATGAGACCATTATATAGGGTTACCAATGCTCTCTCTATATAAAAAAACTTTAAATAACTATTACCAACAGTGACCAACCTTTTCCTCTAACCTAAATAATTATTTGTCTTTATTGATCTTTAAAAAACTTTCTCTAACCTAAATATTTATTTGTCTTTATTGATCTTTAAAAAACTTTCTTGTCTATTTATTGTCCTAGCATTAAAGTCACCCACTCAAACTAACTCTCCAACCTACCTTAGAATATTATATGATGTCTTTTACCAATATCATATATTAAATAAATAAAAATATAAGTAAAATAATTTTTAACATCTACAAGACCATAGGTCATATAAGATTTCTCTTATATAAAAAAAAAAAAATGTTTTATGGGGTTACCAATACCATATATGTATATATATATAACATACATCATCATGCTCAAACGAGTGATTCTCTATGTTGTATACGAAAACCAAAGCTCGAACCATATGGAACGTACACACTCTACTAGTTGAACCTTGAACCTCTCAAAAAAAAACCAAAACCTAACCATTACACTGAAAAATCAAAACCCTAACCTAAACAATACAAATATAATTAAATAAATAAAAATAAAATAATATTTAACATTCTCTAGACCTTAAGCCATTTACCAAATTTTCTTATGTTTTCAACGTGGGAAGGAGAAAGGAAAAAAAGAAAAAGCAACCAAAACTTGGAAGTGCCGTTATGGGCTCCATTTTAATTTGAAAACCCTATGGGTAGTGTGAACAAGGTTAAAAAGCCTAAGCTTAATGCAACTTAAATAAATTAAAATTAAATTTAAAAAATTACAAAAATGTCCACTTCAAAGCATATTTAAAATTTATCTAACACGTGGATAGTTCGGTTCGGTGAAATGATAGAATAGCATTGAAGCTTATTCCAAACCACATTTCCATGAATGCGTAGAGCAGGCCAATTTCCCACGACTGCCGACTTTATGTCTAAGTCGGTGTGATGGAGAGCACCTTACGTAACACAAAGATCATGATATAAATACATCACCTCAATCCCATCACAGCAATTAGATTTGTAACGGGCCCACTAGGGTGGAAATAATATGGCACGTTCTCAATCCCCTCATTGCAGTCAATTAGATTTTAAGGTGGAAGGTGTTCGGGCCCACTAGGTGGAAATAATATACCACGTTTATGAAATTCTTTATAGGTTGTTAAAATTAGGTTTTAAATTAGAATTATTTTAAAGAGATAGGTTGATTGGTAATTGATAGTTACTTGTATAAGGTTTGAATAAAAACATAAAATTAAAGTGTTGATTTATAAACACAAAAGATGTATAATTAGAATTAGATAGATCGTTTATTTGATTTCATTGTCAGATGAGATTTGTCTTAGATCTCCTCTATAAAATTTGGTAGTCTTTACATGTTAGGTCCACTTAAGTATTTAACATGTTTTTGTTTTTAAGGATTACATCAGAGACAACTGACAAGCATAAACTATTTCAATTATATTACATTTTAATTATGATGTTTTTTTATTAGGTTAGTGTGAAAAATCTCTACTGCATATGTTTAGGGCTGAGTAGTTTTTCCAAGTCATGACTGCTTCTAAGGTTTAGAATTTAACTTATTAACAGAGGATTAACACATAGCCACACACGCACTAAATTGAACCTTGAACCTTGTGAAGTAGAGCCAAACCCGTTGTCCCCATGACATCTTGACCACAATATTATTAGAATAAATTGACAATTATGCATATATTTTTTGATAAGATTTAAATATGTTTATTGGACTTGGCATATATATGTATTGTTTGATGATATTCAAACATAGGTTTAGGTTTTTAGACCTCTTCTTTAAAAGTTGAGGTATCTAATTAATTAAGCTAATGTTATTTGATATTAAACAAATAAAATTTAAATAATTTTATTAAAATTTTATTTTTTTAATTAAATAAACATATGAAATCCTTATATTTATTTAACTATAAGATAATTTTTGAAGAGTGTTTTGAATCAATTATATGGAATTGAAAAAGTCTTACCTATATTGCATTATCACATTGTCCGCGAGGGCTAGGTGGATTGGTAAGAAGTTGGGCACTTACTAGGAGGAGACCTAGGTTCAAACCTCGTGGGCATGCCCAATCTAGGGCAAAGGTAGTAGTCTGACTTGAGTTCGTTGAGTGTGCGCCAGCTTGATGATGGCGATACAAACCTCAAGCCATCGGGATCTCTCTCACTTTGGGTCGTGTTTATCGAGGCAAGATAGGGGTTATAGTGGTAGCACCATGATTTGATGCTACGATTAGAGGCAATGCGACTTAACCCTTTGACCAGTTGTTCAAAAAGAAAAGGTAGTTGTCGATTCCTCTCTCTATATATAGCATTTTTTTTTTTTGAGTAATACTTCTTATACACATCCACCATGGGGATTGAACATATATATAACATTATCACATTACTTTGGAAGTTGTGTATTTATTGTTTGGAAATATTTGAACCTTGTTTTCCACCTAAAAAGTCCATATTGATATCGTTTCAATTTTTTAAATATTATTTCATATTTTTTAAGGGAAGGTTGAGTTTTATTGTTTCTTGGTTAATATTATTATAGAATAAACATAGTAAAAGGAAGCACTCTTTTATTTTCTATTTTATTACGTCGATAGGCGTCCTACAATGGCAACTAGGAAGGTCAGCCACGCCGTAAACAATATTAATATTTTATTAAAAAAGCCGACATTAAGAAAATTATCCGTCGACATTAAGGGTTACGGTGGATTTAAAATATTTAAAAAATATTTAAACTATTTAAACTAAAATGGTGCCCAAACTTTCTAATATTATTTGCTTCTCTCCTCGAACTCTTCTCTCCGCATCTCTGAAACCCTAAGTTTTTGCAGGAGCAGCACACAACGCTAAGCAAACAGGGTTCTATCGTTGCGAAAAAAAGTAACATCACAGGTACATTTTCTATCTCTCTTGCGCTATGTATTATGTATTTTGTTTCTGTTAATTACATTTAAATAATTTTGTAGTTCACCGATTAAGATTCTGGATCGAAGAACCTTTTTAATTTATTTCATTCAAAACATTTAAACTTCGAAAACATCCAACAGTTCAAGTCACGTTTCATGTCATATTGTGCAATCGCCAAAGTAGGCAATGCAAACACGGTCGACAACATAACATACCCATTCTCAACGTTACTTCAAGGTTTTTATAACATGCACAAAATCTTTAAAGAAAAAAATCCAAAAGTGAACTGTAGACTTGCGGACTATTATTGACCAAACAATGTTGGAGAGAAAGGCCAATACAAGTATAAAGGACACACAATAAGTTTTCCTCAAGAGGTGAAAGAAATTGCTAAGGTATTGCTTCATTCAATAAATGATTTTCCAATCATTATTGATAGGAGAAAAGATCAACGTGGTACAAATTATAATTTTACAATGAATAAAGAGAGAGTATACAAAGCTCTTAAGTATAAGGTTGAACATGATAAGTTTTATAAGGATGTACAAATTGATGAAAATGTTTTGAGTGAACTCCCAATAGACACCACTACAAATGTCTTTCATAAACTTAATTTTGTCCATATGGAGTTCGATTCTGATATGAATGAATATGTATTTATGGTTCCAATTACACTAGTAGAAAAGGGAAAGATAAGACAACTTCCATTAAAATTAGCTTGGGGATTGACAATTCATAAGTCACAAGGTTTGACATTGAATAAAGCAACAATTGACATAGGTCAAATAGAAAGACAATGTTTAACTTTTGTTGCCATCTCAAGAGTTAAGGCATTGGAAGGACTTAGAATAATACCACCCTTTTCATATGATCGATATGAAAAACTAAAGTCGGGAAAAGGAGTTGCTAAGAGAAAGGAAGAAGAAGAGCGACTAAAGTCTTTGGAGCTTAAATGATTAGCTCTAGCCAATCTATGAAATAATAAGGTGTTTATCAACATCCATCTTTGAAATAATAAGGTGTTTATCAACATCGCCTATTGGGATTCAGATTTGTTATCACTTGAGCATTTTCATCTCACTCAAAGCTATTTTAAATATTTTTGGCATGTTATATTTATCAATACATTTATAAATATATTTTTAAAAATGTCATCGAAAAATATTTTAATATAATAATTGTGCGGTCGCGGATGCTACTAGCTTAGATATATAAAATATATATATCTATAAACGTCGAGAGTTATCAATCTCGAGGCACCTATCTCATTTCTTGGGGGTGTGATAGATAGGCGCCTCGAGATTGATAACTCTCGACGTTTATATATATATTTTTTTTTTTTTATTTTATATATATATATATTTTATATATCTAGGCTAGTTTATTTTTCTCAATGGTTGGTGGGACGTACCATTTTCACTATGCATATCATGTGAGTTGGTCTTTTGTTTACGATTATGTTGGAAATATGAGCAAGATTTGTTGTCATTGATGTCAAGAGTCAGTTTCAGTGAGCAGGACAAAAGGAAGGATGTCAAGAATCAGTTTTCGCAAGCAGTGCAAGAGAAAGATTGCTTCTAGGCCTAAGGAAAAATAATATTATAATATTCCTATTATAATATTCAAGGTGGTCAGATGAGGTCTAAAGAGCAATAGGAAGGCCCAAGAAAAATAATATTATAATTTTGTATTATAATATTAAAGGTCTAAGGTTAAGACCTAAAGATTTAAATTAATTATAAATTAATTATAATAATTTCATTATAAATTAATTTATAACTTAATTTAATTAACTTTAAAGTTATTAAATTAATTATAATAAATTATAAATTAGTTTATGATTTAATTTAATTAATTAACCCTAAGGTTAGGGTTACAAGGGCAAGCGACTAAATTAAATGGCATCGACGTTGACTAATATTCTCATCCACCGATGTGCCAAGAAGGACAACACATTGGTATAAATACCATGTGCTTTGGAAAACCCAAAGTCACCTTCGATCGAATAAGTTTGTGTGTGCATGCAAAAATTTACGAACTACGTGGAAGAAGAGGACAAGGTTTTTGCTTACATGGTGGTCATCGAAGGCATAAGAGGAAGGAGGCTTGGAGCCTCATAGCCAACCATGGTGGTTGGGCTAGCGGCAAGCGGATGTGTGCTTAGGGTGCTAACAAGTGGGAGGTCTCACGATCAAACCCCGATGACAACGCTTTTTGTGGAAGATTCGCATTTTGGTTTTGGTGCCAAGGCATAGCAATAAAGTGCACGAGGTGCTTCTTGCTTCTAAGGTGAGCGCCTAGCTCACGTGGCAAGTGGGCCACGACTAGGGCATTATGGAGGCGCAAGCGGGAGTTCGAATCTCATCGAGGGCAAAGGTATTTAATTTTTGAAAATTAAATTGCTCTAAGGTTTAAGGTGGCATGATTAATTTTTGCTAGGAGGGAGTTATAAGGTTTTTGAAAGGTTAATATTTTATTGTGATTTTTGATAAATTAAAGTGAGATAGGAGTTATAAGGTTGAAATGAAAATTATATTTTAATTATTGGGATAAGCTATGATGTATTAAATATTTTGAGAAAAGACATAGAGTGTTTTAAAGAAGATTATTGTGACTCTTTTCTTTAAACAAATTGTTGGCTTATATTTTGAAGTGTGGAGATTATAAGGTGTGATTGAGATTTAATGCTATGTAATGGTGAAATATTTTGAGGGAATAATTGAATGAATTTTTGAGAAGGTTTTTGCTACCTAACCTTTGAGATTGGCAAAGAGAGTGATTGTGATTGAGATAGGTGTTTGAGGTCAAATCTTCATCAAACAAAAGGTATGGGCACATCTTCCTTGTGAGTGATTATTGGATGTTGTGAATGCTAAGTTGGAGTGAAAAGGATTGTTTGATAAGCATTGTTGAGTTTGGTTTTGAGATATCCAATATTGATTGATGTGGGTTTTCTAGAATGAAAGTTGATACTAGAAATCTTATTTGATAAGCATTGTTGGAAATATTGAGTAAGCTTTCATATGCTTGATTAGGGTTTGTGAAATATCATGAGTATCATTGTTATGTGAAGTTGAGAACTATATTGAACTAGGGTTTGTGAAAGATCATGAGTATCATTGTTATGTGAGGTTTGTTTGATAAGCATTGTTGACTAAGCTTTCATTGAGTGATTGGTTGAGTTGAGTAAGCTTTTGTGGAAGCTTACAATGCAGATTTGAGACAAGTCTTGGTGAAGACTTATTGAGCTATTAGACAAGTTCTAGAGATGACTTATGAATAGATTTGAGGTAAGTCTTTGAGAAGACTTATGAGCAGAGTTGATTGATTGATTTTTCAAACCTTGAGTTAATATTTGGGGCAAATCTAGCAAAGTTGATTTGTGATTGGATCAAGATTTGTGTTAAGGCTTGAGGATAGATTTGAGGATAGTTTGATGCATATTTGAGGATAAATTTATGCTAGAACAAAGATAGAGATTGAGCAGATTTATGCTAGACCAAGGACTATGTTTAGTACATATTAGAGATAGATATTGAGCAGATTTGTGCTAGATCGAAGGACTATATTTAGTGTAGATTAGAGATAGAGATTGAGCAAATTTGTGCTAGACCAAAGGACTAAGTTTAGTACAGATTTGAGATAGATATGAGAGTAAGCTTTGGAGGTGATAGAGCAGAGGATAGTAGTCTCCAGTGGATAGAGATCCATTAGCCAGGGTAGTGAGGACAAAGATATTCTGAGTGAGGACAGAGTCTTCTAGTGGAGAGAGATCCACAACCTAGAGTAGTGGAGGCAGTAGTCTTCTAGAGGATCACCAACCAGAGTAGAGGAGAAGGATTTCTCCTATGGATAGAGATCCATAAACTTGATTAGGGGATTGGTGTCTCCTTTGGACAGAGGTCCATAAACATTGTAATAGGGAAAGGATTCCCAAGAGAATTTATTGAGAAAATTTTATAAGGAATATTTTCTCCATGGAGTAGCCCACATTGGGTGAACCACGTTAAATCATGTCTCTCATGTGTGTGATGCTTTGTGTAATGTTTACTACTTTAATATTATTGATGTTATCATATGGATTGAAAAGAAAAAGTTTTATCTTATACTGTTCACCCCCTCTCAGTATAAGCACATGTTCTTCAATTGGTATCAGAGCGGGTCTCTCCATGAAAAGACTAACAGCTTGGAGGAAGATCCATCAAAAACACACATGACTTCAGAGAGTGAAGAAGAGACCATGTTGGACATAAAAGAGGAATTCTTTGTTGCTCTCAAGAATCTTGAAAAGGTTAGAAATAAGAACTCAAGTTTGAAGGATCAAATTCAAGAGGATGAAGAAGCAAGGATAGAACTTCTACAGAGTCTCACAGAACTCAAGATAAAGGTAGAAGAGGGAAAGAAAATTGAACAAGATATGACAGATCTATTAAGAGCAAGAGAAACAAAATGTGAAATATTGGAAGCAAAAATTATTTATCTAAGGAATGAAGTTGAAAAGACCAAGGTACTACAAGATATAAAGTTTGGGAAATAGAAAGAGGAGTCAAGCCTTCAAGAAGTAGAGACTTCAAACAAAGATAAGCAAGTGACTTATACTCCGAAAGGAAAAGACATCAAGAAAGAAGAAAGCAAAGAAGAACCATGGAAAAAGGTTAATTACAACAAAAGGAGGAGCACTCGACCATATTTTCAAAGGCATTCAAACAGGTTACATACTCTCTTCCATGGCTATTGCTTTTCATGTAACAAATATGGTCATAGAGTTGTTCATTGCACTGGTTATGTTAAAAAGGATGTAAATAAAAATTTCAATTCTTTTGCACCTCTTATGGATAGTGATGTTATATGTTATAAGTGCAATAATCTTGGGCACAAGGCTAGATGGTGCAAAATGGTATTGCCTGAGTCAAGTAAAAAGAATACAACTTCAACAATTAGGAAAGAAAGAAAAGGGGATGAAAAAGCTAGATCAATGTTAGTTCAAACAACTCTTCATGCTCAGGATAAATAAGAACAATGGTTTCTTGATAGTGGTTGCTCTAGACACATGACAGGAGACAAAGACAAATTTATTGTACTCAAAGAAACTAATAGAGGATCAGTAAGTTTTGGTGATAATGGATCAACAAAAATTTATGGAAAAGGAACTCTGAGTTTAGATAACGGGAAAACAAGAACATAAAATGTACTATATGTCAAAGGGTTAAGACACAATCTACTAAGTGTAAGCCAACTTTGTGATCAAGGTCATATGGTTACATTTCACCCAGATAGATGTGAGATAAGAAAGTCAAAAACTGGAAAAGTCATTGCAAATGCAAGTAGAACTCCAAACAACCTCTATATGCTTAGTGAGATTAAAGGAGAAAAGTGTTTTCTATCACAAGAATATGAGATTTGGTTGTGGCATAGAAGAATGGGTCATTTGAATTTTGACAACATAGTCAACATAAGCAATAAACAGGATGTAAGAGATTTACCCAAGCTAAAAAGGCCACAAAACACAATTTGTGCACCTTGTCAACATGGAAAGCAAACTAGAACAAGTTTCAAATCAAAGGGATATATGTCATCTGAGCCATTGAAACTAATACATACTGATCTATGTGGTCCTACTAGAACACAGAGTATTCAAGGTGAAAGTTACTTCATATTTTTTATAGATGATTACTCCAGAATGATTTGGGTAGCCTTCCTGAAAGATAAGTTAGAAGCATTTGGTAAATTCAAGGTATTTAAAGAATGAGTTGAAAATGAAACAGGTAAGAGGATTAAGTGTTTGAGATCAGACAGAGGAGGAGAGTTTACCTCAAATGAATTTGTAGATTTTTGTGAACAACATGGAATCAAGAGAGAATACTCAACTGCAAGAACTCCTCAACAAAATGGAGTAGTTGAAAGGAAGAATAGGACTATTGAGAATATGGCTAGAGCTATGTTAAATGAATCCAAGATTTCAGATGGCTTTTGGAGGGATGTAGTCGACACAATAGTTTATATCATCAATAGAGCTCAAATAAGAGTAAACCATCACAAGACTCCATATGAGCTTTGGAAGGGAAGACCAACCATTGTGAAACACTTCAAAGTTTTTGGAAGCAAGTGTTACATAATATGGGAAGAGCAAAACTTGGGCAAGTTTGACCCAAGATGTGATGAGGGTATTTTTCTTGGTTATTCTACTAAGAGCAAAGCCTATAGATGCTACAACAAAAGGACATGCACTATTGTAGAAAGTATAAATGTAACAATTGATGAGAAGATAGGATTAAGAGAACTAGTTCAAGAAATTGTGTATCAGGAAGATGGAAGTTGTCAAGAGGAGTTTCATGAGGAATCAAAAGAAGAAGAGGAAGAAACACAAAGACTTCTTCCTAAGACTCCATCTAGGTATGTACAAAAACATCATCCAAGAGAGCTAATCATTGGGAATCCAGATGAGAGACAAACAAGGAGAAGGGTAATAACATCAACTCAACAAGTAAATTTTTCTTTATTATCTAAAATTGAGCCAAAAGACTTCAATGAGGCAAGTGAAGATAAGTTTTGGATTAAGGCAATGGATGAGGAATTAGATCAGATAGAGAAAAGTAAGACTTGGGAACTTGTTCCATGACCAAAAGATAAAAATGTGATTGGCACTAAATGGGTATTCAGAAACAAGTTAAATGAAGATGGTCGAGGTGGTCAGAAATAAAGCAAGGTTAGTGTGCAAAGGTTATGCACAGGTAGAGGGAATTGAATTTGATGAGACATTTGCTCCAGTTGCATGACTTGAAGCTATCAGAATGTTCTTAGCCTTTTCAAGCTTCAAAAACTTCAAAGTATATCAGATGGATGTTAAATCAACCTTTCTAAATGGTGTTTTAGAAGAAGAGGTTTACATTGAGCAACCAGAAGGTTTCAACTTGACTGATAAATCAGACTATGTATGCAGATTGAAGAAAGCACTTTATGGACTAAAGCAAGCTCCTAGAGCTTGGTATTCAATATTGGATAAGTACCTATAGGAACAAGGTTTCAGGAAAGGAATAGTGGACAGTAACTTATACATAAAAAATGAAGGGAATGACTTACTAATTGTGGTTGTTTATGTTGATGATATCATTTTTGGAGGAAACAATGATAAGATGTGTCAAAAATTTGCAAAGAGCATGCAGAATGAATTTGAGATGTCTATGCTTGGTGAGTTGTCCTTCTTTCTTGGACTTCAGATTTCACAATCAGAGAAAGGGGTGTTCCTTTCACAAACCAAGTATATAAAAGAGATGCTAAAGAAATTCAAGTTAGAAGATTGCAAACCAGTAAGTACTCCCATGGTTATAGGATGTAAGTTAAGTAAATATGATGAATCTCCAGAGGTAAATCAAAAATTATACAGATCTATGATTGGTAGCTTATTGTACGTCACAACTACTAGACCAGATATCATGCAGGCAGTGGGATTAGTGGTAAGGTTTTAGGCAACACCCAAGGAAACACATGTAGCAGTAGTAAAAAGGATTCTTAGGTATCTAAAAGGGACTATGGACTTTGGGCTCTAGTATCCCAAAAGTGATAGTTTCACTCTCACAGCTTATACAGATGCAGATTGGGTTGGCAGCATTGATGATAGAAAAAGTACAAGTGGAGGAGCATTCTTTCTTGGAGACTGTTTAGTCTCTTGGCTAAGTAAGAAACATGCATCAATATCCCTATCTACAACAGAGGTAGAGTATATTGCAGCAGTTGCTAGTTGTACATAGGTATTATGGATGAAGCAAACTCTAGAGGATTTCAAGATAAAACATGATCATCCTATTCCCATATTGTGTGATAATACAAGTGCTATAAATATCTCAAAGAATCCAGTGATGCACTCCAAGACAAAGCACATTTCGATCAAGTATCACTTTCTAAGAGAACAGGTGATAGAAAAGCAAGTCAGGTTGGAATATGTTACTACAAAGGAGCAGATTGCAGATATTTTCACTAAGCCACTTTCGAAAGAGACCTTTGAGTACCTTCGAGAAAATTTGGGAGTAGTTCTACTCCCACCCCAGAATTAACCACCTCAAGAGGAGGTGGGGGAGGGGCTAAGCTAAGAGTCTCATTCTTAGCCCCGAGCCCCAAAGGTGACCCTTTGCCATTGATGTCAAAGGGGGAGAGATTTGAGTTAGGGGAGAGCATTCAGTCAGGGGGAGTAGAACAAGTAAAGGAAATGGTAAAAGGTAAATGGGTTGCCATCAATGACAAAGGGGGAGATTGTTGGAAATATGAGCAAGATTTGTTGTCATTGATGTCAAGAGTCAGTTTCAGTGAGCAGGGCAAAAGGAAGGATGTCAAGAATCAGTTTCCATAAGTAGTGCAAGAGAAATATTACTTCTAGGCCTAAGGAAAAATAATATTATAATATTCCTATTATAATATTCAAGGTGGTCAGATGAGGTCTAAAGAGCAATAGGAAGGCCCAAGAAAAATAATATTATAATTTTGTATTATAATATTAAAGGTCTAAGGTTAAGACCTAAAGATTTAAATTAATTATAATAATTTCATTATAAATTAATTTATAACTTAATTTAATTAACTTTAAAGTTTTAAAATTAGCTATAAATTAATTATAATAAATTATAAATTAGTTTATGATTTAATTTAATTAAATAACCCTAAAGGTTAGGGTTACAAGGGAAAGCGACTAAGTTAAATGGCATCGACGTCGACTAATATTCTCATCCGTCGACGTGCCAAGAAGGATAGCACATTGGTATAAATACCATGTGCTTTGGAAAACCCAAAGTCACCTTCGATCGAATCTTTGTGTGTGCATGTGAAAAAATTGTGAACTGCATGGAAGAAGAGGACAAGGTTTTTGCTTACATGGCGATCATCGAAGGCATAAGAGGAAGGAGGCTTGGAGCCTCATAGCCAACCATGGCGGTTGGGCTAGCGACAAGCGGATGTGTGCTTAGGGCGCTAACAGGCGGGAGGTCCCATGATCAAACCCCGACGATAGTGCTTTTGGTGGAAGATTCATGTTTTGGTTTTGGTGCCAAGGCAAGCAATAAAGTGCATGAGGCGCTTCTTGCTTCTAAGGTGAGCACCTAGCTCACGTGGCACGTGGGCCATGGCTAGGGCATTGTGGAGGTGCAAGCGGGAGTTCGAATCCCATCGAGGGCAAAGGTATTTAATTTTTGCAAATTAAATTGCTCTAAGGTTTAAGGTGGCATGATTAATTTTTGCTAGGAGGGAGTTATAAGGTTTTTGAAAGGTTAATATTTTATTGTGATTTTTGATAAATTAAAGTGAGATAGGAGTTATAAGGTTGAAATGAAAATTATATTTTAATTATTGGGATAAGCTATGATGTATTAAATATTTTGAGAAAATACATAGAGTGTTTTAAAGAAGATTATTGTGACTCTTTTCTTTAAACAAATTGTTGGCTTATATTTTGAAGTGTGGATATTATAAGGTGTGATTGAGATTTAATGCTATGTAATGGTGAAATATTTTGAGGGATCATTTGAGTGAATTTTTGAGAAGGTTTTTGCTACCTAACCTTTGAGATTGGCAAAGAGAGTGATTGTGATTGAGACAGGTGTTTGAGGTCAAATCTTCATCAAACAAAAGGTATGGGCACATCTTCCTTGTGAGTGATTGTTGGATGTTGTGAATGCTAAGTTGGAGTGAAAAGGATTGTTTGATAAGCATTGTTGAGTTTGGTTTTGAGATATCCAATATTGATTGATGTGGGTTTTTTGGAATGAAAGTTGATACTAGAAACCTTGTTTGATAAGCATTGTTGGAAATATTGAGTAAGCTTTCATATGCTTGATTAGGGTTTGTGAAAGATCATGAGTATCATTGTTATGTGAAGTTGAGAACTATCTTGAACTAGGGTTTGTGAAAGATCATGAGTATCATTGTTATGTGAGGTTTGTTTGATAAGCATTTTTGACTAAGCTTTCATTGAGTGATTGGTTGAGTGGAGTTGAGTGAGCTTAGTTGTGGAAGCTTAGAATGCAAATTTGAGATAAGTCTTTGTGAAGACTTGTTGAGTAGATTAGACAAGTTCTAGAGAGGATTTGTGGACATATTTGAGGTAAGTCTTTGAGAAGACTTGTGAGCAGAGTTGATTGATTGATTTGTTCAAACCTTGAGTTAAGGTTTGGGGCATATTTAGCAGAGTTGATTTGTGATTGGATCAAGCTTTGTGTTAAGGCTTGAGGATATATTTGAGGACAGAGTTTGGTGCATATTTGAGGATAGGTTTATGCCAGACCAGAGACAAATATTGAGTAAATTTGTGCTAGACCGAGGGAATGTGTTTAGTATAGATCAAAGATAGAGATTGAGCAGATTTGTGCTAGACCGAAGGACTATGTTCAGAGAGATAGAGATTGAGCAGATTTGTGCTAGACCAAAGGACTGAATTTAGTGCATATTTGAGATAGAGCTGAGAGCAAGCTTTGGAGGTGACAGAGCAGAGGACAGTAGTCTCCAATGGATAGAGATCCATTAGCCAGGGCAGTGAGGACATAGATCTTCTGAGTGAGGACAAAGTATTTAGTGGAGAGAGATCCACAACCCAAAGTAGTGGAGGCAGTAGTCTTCTAGAGGATCACCAACCAGAGCAGAGGAGAAGGAGTTCTCCTGTGGATAGGGATCCATGAACTTGATTAGGGGATTGGTGTCTCCTTTGGATAGAGGTCCATAAACATTGTAATAGGGAAAGGATTCCCAAGAGAATTTATTGAGAAAATTTTATAAGGAATATTTTCTCCGTGGAGTAGCCCACATTGGGTGAACCACGTTAAATCATGTCTCTCATGTGTGTGATGCTTTGTGTGATGTTTACTACTTTAATATTGTTGATGTTATCATATGGATTGAAAAGCAAAAAGTTTTATCTTATACTGTTCACCCCCCTCTCAGTATAAGCACATGTTCTTCAGATTAAAATTATATTTTTAGCATTAGGTATATTTTTAGAATAAATAGGTTAGTTAAATCAATGGGTTCATAATGTGTTATAGTATGAAAGTTTGTTTCTTTTTATGTTATTATTATTCTAAAATTTAATAATGACTGAGATATAAATATATTTTCTTTATTTATTTCATTTTTCAAAGGATGATTCTTTGTCAATATTTCACCAACCTACTCAGATGTTTACTTTTATTTTTTTTGTATTGTATATGAATAGTTTATAGAAAATAAAAAGTTATATATATATAGGACAAAATTAGGCTTATATATAAAACAAAACCGTTCACATAGATTATAAATACATTGTTTAAAAAAAAAAGACCTCAGGTTAGAATATTGATAGAAAATATAAATATATATATATATATATATATATATATATATATATATATATATATATATATATATATATATATATCAAAGATATTCAAAGTCATTATATATTTTACAATGTTATGATTCTAAAATTTGATAATGACTTTGATATATATATATATATATTAATATATATATATATATATATATCAAAGTCATTATCAAATTTTAGAATAATAACATTGTAAACATGTTTCTAATGCTAAACAAAATAATTCTTTTGTTTATGATTAATTTATTTTTTAATCAGTAATATGTGGCTTCTATTGGGAGCCACTCCCATCAAAGTACCAAAATATTACAATTTTGTGTAGCATACCTTTTTATTAGTGTTTTTTCATTTATTTTTTCTCTTAAATATATTTTTCAACTTCCTTGAAGTGCTATGTTTTCACAATCATCTCATTGACATCATTTTTATTAAGAGATAAAATCTCACTTGGTTAGTTGCCTTCTAAAATTTAAATTTTACACGGATGAAAATTAACACCACAATTTGCTAATTTATCTGCTATCCCGATTTCTTTCTCTATAAATATATTCACACGTCCAAGATATTACCTCTAGTAATAAATGATGAAGATTAACAATAATATTATTTTTAATATTTGGTTAGTGTGAGAAACCTCCACAATTGACGCTCATGGTTGGGCATCCCCATTGCACCATGACCTCTCATAAGGGGGAGAACTGAGCTTATTAATATGGAATTTAACACACATCCACACACACATCATGGTTTGAACTTTGGACCTCCCAAATAAGAGCCAAAACTTTGGACCTCCCAAAGAAGAGCCAAATTATGAACCGTTGCATTGTCCCCCAGAAAAGGAAATAAATTCACCACATCCTTTTTTTTTAATAACATTGATGATAATTTGTGAGTCCCCCTCAATTAAAATATATTTTCATGCTTTTAAATTGCAATTTTAATCCCTCTAAGAAGTGTCCTAACCTTTGCATATATGTTAGTTGAAGTTCCATATGATTCTGATTTCCTTTAGAAGCACCATCAAAATTAATTTTGATAAACCCAATTTTTGGACATTTCCATTTTACCATAGAAGTAGATCCTTTATTTTAATTCCATAGTCGTAGATGCTTCTTCCATGTATGTTCAATTCCTATAGTCAAGTTATTAGCATCTCTTTTTTTGCAATTGAGACTTCCCATGATGAGCACCATATTTGTAAACATTCTGCAAGAGAGACAATAATACAATTCCAAACTTGGACATAATTTTCATATTTATTTTTTAAAATTATGTTATTCCTTTAAATCCATAAATTCCAACAAATAATGGTAAGGCAAATCCTTGAAATAATACATAATGCTTTAACTTTGACATAATTATCAACTCTTTCAATGTTAATGGAGCTACCCAATATAATTTCATATTTTTTTAAAATAACCCCAAATGGTGTGAGCAAATGACAATGAAGAAGTAAATTATCTGATGTTTCTAAATCATTCTCACACAAGGCACATGTGAAGGGTCCATAATATCCTCTTCTTTGTAGAATCTCTCTTATAAGAATATTACTTTGAATTGCTAACCAAAGAAATGTTGAGGCCTTAAGGAGATCCTCTAATGACCAAACGTTCTTCCAAGGAAAATCTTTGGGAGAAGAAACTTTTGATTATTCTAAATCCTCATATCCCAACTTTTGATTGAGTATCCACCATCCTTTGAAAAAATTCCTGACCAACCCATTCTTTCATGTTAAAATCAATAAATAAATCTCTTGAAGCATCTTTTGAAGTTTATATGCAATTTTTTTGAGTTCCTCTCCTTCATCTAGGTTACTAGAAGAAATCAATGATCTAGAGTTTTTACTCATAATAATATAGTCTTTGACTTTTTGACCTTTACATGTTAGACATGCTTAAGCCAATGGTTACCATTTTGAGTCATAGATAAGATGATAAGGCTTCAACCAAGCATCAAACCAAAAAATTTCATAACTACCCTTATTGATTAACCATCTAATATGTTCCTTTATCAATCGTAAACTCTTTTATGTGAAGTTTCATGTTGATGATCCTTTGGGTAGAGTTCTTTTCCTAAATAATTTCATTGCATCAAGAGAAAGTATATATTTTTGAAGTAATATTTTTACCCAATTCTTTCCTTGATCTCTGAATAATCTCCACCTAAGTTTTGCTCCTAATTCCAAATTTATAAGTCTACAATTCTGCAAGCTTACTCCTCCAATATTCTTTCCTTTGAAAACCCTACCCCACTTACAAAAAATAAACCTAAATTTTTCCTCACAACCTTTCCATAAAAAGTCTCTTTGGATTTTATCAATTTCTGATGCAATACCTATTGGTAGTCTTGAAAGTGGCATCATATAAATAGGAATGGATTGCAATGTAGTCTTTATGAGTTGTAGCTTTCCTGCCATGGTTAAAAACTTACCTTTCCAACCTACTAATCAAGATTTCATTACATCCAAAAATGAGATCCAAAACTCCCTTTTATTTCCTTTGTCAATCAAAGGAATACACAAGTAGGTTGATGGAAAATTTTCAATTTTAAAGCCTAAGATATTCACAATAATTTGTTGTAAATCTAGGGTAGAATTAATGAAAAATAATGGATTTTTTAGTATTTACCAATTGTCCAGTAGCCTTCTCATAGTATGATAATATTGATTTAAACTTCATGGCCTCACTAATTGAGGGATGGCCTAAAAAAAAGTATCATTAATAAATTAGAGATGATATTCAGATGGAGCATTTCTTGCAACTTGAATACCCTTGATTTTTCCTTCCATTTTTACCTTTGAAAAAGCTCTTCCTAATGCTTTTGCAAGAATAATGAATAGATAAGAAGAAAGTGGATCACATTGACGAAGTCCACAAGATAACGTGAAGTAACTAGTAGGAGAACCATTGATCAAAATAAAAAAATTTGCAATGCTATAACAACATTTAATCCAATCACACCAACTATAATCAAAGCCAAAATTTCTAAGAATAACATATAGAAAATTCCAAGAAACTCTATCATATGCTTTGTTCATATCTAATTTCAAAAGCATACCTGGTTTTTTCATGGAATGAATATGATGTATGTCCTCTTGTATAAATATTATACCATCAAGAATTTGTTTACCTTTAACAAAGCCACCTAATTTATCTGAGATAAGACACCCTAGAATGCCCCTCAACCTATTTACCTTAATTTTTTAAATGGTCTTATAAATCATATTACAAAGGCTTACTGGAAAAAATTATCAAAATATTTTGTTACCTTATTTGGTAACCAAGGTAATAAAAGTGGAATTGATCTCACTTATTATAGCCTTCCTTTTTTGGGCCTCTTCAATTGCAACTAACATATCACTCTTCAACAAATCCCAAAAAAATTGAAAGAAAATTGCAGGAAATCCATTAGGTTCAGATGCCTTGTTAGGATGGAAAGAGAAAACTACTTCATGGAGCTCCTCCATAGATATATTCTTCATAAAGCTTTAATTTTATCCCTAAGTTATAATTGATGGAATATTTTGTAGAAGTTTTTCTTGTGCCTCCTTATCTTGCCTAGAATCTGACAACATGTTTTTAAAATAATTAATTGTTTTCTTCCTTATATCTTCTTTGTCCTCAATATTTCTTCCATCTAGAGTTATAATATTTTTTATATTACATACAAAAATAATTTTTTTTTTGTTGTATCATGAAAAAATGTATTTCTATCTCTTTCCTTGAGCCATATCTCTCTAGATTTTTAGAACCAATATGACTCATTTTTCAATGCATTATGATAATCATAAAGTAATTATTTTTCTTTCACATAAGAATCCCGATCTATTCCATTAATTTCTACTATCTCTTGTAAATTTTTGAGCTTGGATTCAATTTTCTTTTTTTTTTTTATAAATATTACCAAAATATTTGGCATTCCATACATTCATTTGCTCCTTCAAATATTTCAACTTTTGAACAAACCTATACATACATGATCCTTCAAATTTTTATTCATCCCACCATAACATAACCATCTGGAAAAAAATCATGGTCTTGAAACCACATAGACTGGAAGTGAAATGGATTTGGATGACCATTATTAGGTAACTGTTGGCATTTTTGCCACATTGTTTTTGTTGTTACTGTTCATGTAAAAGAATGCACAAATTGTAGAGATACTAACTCCTCTGTTTGTCCCTCCAAGCATTTCGAAAGGAAAATGCAAAAATCTCTATAAGTTTTGTGTTAGAGCAAAGTAACTGTAACATGTCACGATATCGCGACATGTTGCTTTTTTGGGGTGGGGCCGGGGGGTCGTTTTGGTTCGGGGATGGGGGGGTCGCTTTTCGGGTTTGCGGGGGGAGGCGGGGGTCATGTTCGTGCGTCGCATTTTCGTGCCAATTTTCAGGCGGCCGCGTTGTGTGGCTTTTCCTTCTTGGGGAGGGGGGCGGCCTCCGTTTTGGCGTGTCGGGTGTTAATGGATAGGCGAGGGGGTTGAAGGTTCGGGCTCTTCGTGGGGTCCTGTTTGCTGACATGGCTGGGGTGGGATTTTTTCGTTTGTGGGGGGTGACGGGGGGGCTTTGAATCTGGTGCTTTCTGGTCTTCGGGGGATCTAGTTGGGTTTGCTTTCTCGGGGTTAACTGGTTGTTGCTTGGTTGTGGAGGGAGAAGAAGGTGCGGAGTGGGTTATTTGTTGTTCGGGTTTTAAGGTTCGATTTTTTTTTTTAATTGGGTTTTGAGAACAAACTCACAAGTCAAAAGGATGGGTTTGTGATCTAATCCTACTCACAATAAAATATCTAAAAATATTATATATTTTTTTGTAACCATTTATTGGATAACAAGAATCTATCCAATCTTTCTACTATATGATTTATCCCAATGTGTCTACTAGCCCATGTATATTGAAAGCTTGAGGGACTAACATCCCAAAGGTCATTTGAATTGACAAATAAATCAAAATTTTGTATTGATTTAGACCATCCTAGAATGCCACCCTTATTTTTCAAAGGAGATAGAACAATATTAAAATCACCTCCAAGAATATATCGATCACAATGAATCATCATTGTATTTGATAAAAATATGCTAAGGTACTTCCTACATATTTTATGAGGAGTAATTATAGTTGGAGCATATACATTCATAACCCCAAATTTAATGTTTTCCTCTTTCCTACAAAATAATCTAGCAACCCAATTAATTTTTGCTTCTAATTGTTGTCCATCCAATTTGCATTTATCCCATATTATTGCAATATTTTCCAATGCTTTTGTAGAAGAAACTGCTAAACAATCATCTGTCTTCCAAATATCTTTAAAGCATCCTTACATTCCTCACTGCTTAATTTTATTTCTTGTATTAAAAGAAACTTAGGACTATAACAACCTATTAATTCCTTAATAACTCTTTTTTTAGGGGTTTTATTCATACCCCTAATATTCCATGATATCATTTTCATCATCAACACTTTTTATTTTTATTAGTGGGCTTAGCCCCACTTCTTGTTAACACTTGTGATATTTTTATTTGGCTTCTCATATCAATATCCTTTTGAGTTTTTATTTTTTTATTTTGTTCATAATGAGACTTATCTTCTAAATATTTATGTTGCCCTAAAGAGTTGAAAGTGCAAGGAATAGCCTCATTAGTATTTTCTTCTTTATGTTGCCCTAAAAACTCTAAACTGCATAAATGATCCTCCATAGTCATTAATTTCTTATGTTGATTTGGAAATCATAAATTTACTTGGATATCCTCCATAATATTTTCTTTACTATACCACTCTTGAAATCCTAAAGTGCAAGGAATACACTTCGTACTACTTTCATTTTTATTGTAAGGAGAATATTTTATGCTACTTGAAGATAATAAAGGTGATTTTCCTAGATTAAGCTTGACCTCCTTCACTTCATTTGCTTTAAATTTGCCTCCCAATCATCATTTCCTTTAAAATTTGTCTTCCCATCTTCCTTCTCACCTTTAGCTCCTTCTATATTTGAACTTGTGTAATGTGATTCCTCATCCCCCATATCATTTTTTTCTTCTCATGGCTAATTCAAGTGAATTGTAATGGCCTTTGCCATCTGATGATGTAAAGGGATTTTTCCAGCCACTTTCTTAGGAGTGTAAAATTCTTGATTTAAACTAGCTTATCCTATGATATGATCTCCTTGTTTCAAATTGAAACTACCCTCATACCCAAAAATTTCCATCTCTTCCTCCATTTTTACTTTGCAGTCTCTTGTCATGTGCTGGACTTCATGACATTTGTAACATCAAAATGCAATGTTTTCATAACCTACTTGTTGATCCCATTCTCTTGATTCAAATTTAATTCTAATCAATTGTGATAAAGGTTTAGAAATATCTATGGAAACACATATTCGAGTGTATACAACATGCCTTCTCTCTTTAGTAGTTCGTCCCTCTTGGATGAATTCACCTAAAGTATTACCAATATTCTTCAAAACCTCCTTATTGATGAGTTGATAAGGAAGTCCAAAAATCCTTATCCATATCAGAAGCCTTTTAATAGTTTGTGTCCATATAAAATTCTCACTCCAAGGTCTTAAATATAATGCATCTTTACCCCTAAACAATGGGCCTCCATTCATTATTTTATCCCTTATTTCTAAAATGGAGAAAATAATGAGAAACAATGATTTTGGAAGAAAATTCATGGAGTAATTTGAATTCAATCCCCACTTTCACTTGATCCAATTTTGAATCTCAAAAAAACTTGGCCAATATCAATGAAACTTACATATTAACCCTCTAGTTTTAAGAACCATTATATCATGCTCAATCATCTCATCCTTAATGATCACTTCTGATGTAGAATTTGCTACCTGGACTGGGTTTGTCATAGATTCGCTCTTGCTCTTATTGCTAGCTAGGGTATCCATACTTCGAACTTGGCCATCCAT
Organism: Wollemia nobilis; assembly: GCA_028583015.1. NCBI lineage: Eukaryota > Viridiplantae > Streptophyta > Pinopsida > Araucariales > Araucariaceae > Wollemia > Wollemia nobilis. Next base: position 8,752,126 of record JAQPPZ010016370.1, read on the forward strand.
ACATTTAGTAAGGACTTTCATAAATGACTTATTTCATGTTACCTAGATTTTCTTCAAATGAATCCTTTAAATTATCCTAATATCTAGAGAAATAAGTGGTACTTGTTACTTTACTTTCTACTTCATGCTTCCCTGCTCACACTTCCTCCTCACTCTCAGCTCATGCTCGTGCTCGCTTTTGGTTGCTCTCACTACCAACTCGTGCTTGCATTGCTTTCATCTACATTTACTTCTGGTTGAACTCACTCCTAGCTCATGCTCAAAATCACTTTTGGTTGCACTCCCTTCGAGGCTTTCCCCTAGCTTATGATTAAAATTATCTTTTAAGCACTATTTACATTTTTAGGATAGATAGAATAGTTAAATCAATGGGTTAATAATAAAGTTTATTTATTTTTATGATGTTATTATTTAAAAATTTGATAATTACTTTGATATATATATATATAGTATTTATTTTACTTTTCAAGGGATGATTCTTTGTCAATATTTTACTAACCTACCTAGATATTTATTTTTATTATTTTTTTGTATTGTATATGTAATAGTTTATAGAAAATAAAAAGGTTCATATATGTGTAGTATCTAGACAAAACGTAGGCCTATATACAAAGAAAAAAATCATTCAAATAGATGACAAATCCATTTATAATTTTCTTATTACCTTAAGAACCTAAGTTTTAATCAAAGCCAATTATTGAAAAAAAAAATTATTACTTTTTCTTGATTGCAATAAGTAAAACAAGAATTATGCACTATGATGGGGAGTCTATATTAGCTAAGAATGTATAGTAAAAGTAAACATCTAGGTAGGTTAGTGAAATATTAATAGAGAATCATCCCTTGAAATATGAAATAAATAAAAAACATATATATCTATATCAAAGTTATTATCAAATTTTAGAATTATAACATCATAAAAAGAAATAAAGTTTCATACTACAATATATTATTAACCCATCAATTTCACTGTCTTATCTATCCTAAAAATATGCAGTGTTAAAAAGATAATTCTTTTTTTTATGAATTATCTTTTTAGCACGAGGCACATTTTTAGTATAGATAGGATAATTAATTAAATGGGTTAATAATATGTTCTGTAACATGAAATTTTGTTTCTTTTTATGATGTTATTATTCTAAAATTTAATAATGATTAAGATATAAATATATATTTTTCATTTTCTAAGGGATGATTCTATGTCAATATTTCGCTAACTTGCCTAGATGTTTACTTTTTTCTATTGATATTTAAGAGTTTAAAAAAAATAAAAAATAAAACAATATGTGGACAAAAATTAGGCCTATATAGAAAGAACAAAATCATTCAATTAGAAAAAAAAAAATCCATTTAGAATTTTCTTATTACCTTAAGAACATAAGTTTTAATCAAAGCCAATTATTGAAAATGATTTTTTGAATCATTTCCTTGAAAAATAAAATAAATAAAAAATATATATTTATATCAAAGTCATTATTAAATTTTTCTTTGCTCAAAGTGACTTTATCTTATTAAAAATAATAAGAGTACAAATTCACAAAAAAAAGTGGGTGCTATGGAAGCACACCCTAAAGCCTATGCAAAAAACTAAACCAAGACCTAAAGTCATTATCAAATTTAAAAAGAAATAAAATTTAATGCTACAATACATTATTAACCTATTGATTTAACTATCCTATCCTAAAAATATGCCTAGTGCTAAAATGATCATTCTTTTGATAATGTATTGTAGCATGAAAGTTTGTTTCATTTTATAATGTTATTATATTAAAATATGATAATGACTGGGACATAAATGTATCTTTTTTATTTATTTTATTTTTTAAGGGATGATTATCAATATTTCTTTTTTTATTGATAGAGGGATTTTGAAAGGACCCAAAACTTTTTACAGAGAGAAATAGGTGTGAACCCAACTGGGATCAACACTAAAAGTTGAACAAAACAAAAAAGCATCTAGGAAAACCCAACCAAACCATCCAAAAAGACAAAAATAAAAACCTAGTAGTTACCAACAAACCCAAAAAATGAACAGGAAAAACTATTCAAACAAGCAAACCATGCAAACCAGATTAGGAAACCATAACTGTCACTTGAGTGACATTGACCTGCATCTCATAATTCTCACGAAGGAATTAAATACCACGTAGGAAGTGACTACTCCCAAGATAGATGCAAGGGAGTCTCATTTGGGGTCCAATAGGCTTACTTGGACCACCATACTTGCTAAAGGAAACAAATTCCATCACCATGGTTTACCTCTAGGAGTCCCACTGGGAATTCAGACAGCCAAATGCAAAGGAATTCTTCTAGTTATCCTTTTTTTTTTAAATAAAGGGGTAAAAAAATTAGTGATAAAAATTTTGTATTATAGAGTATAACTGAGCTTTCAACCAGGACTCAAATAAACAACCAAACAGGCTAAAACCACTAGACTATATTGACACCCAAAGAAGACAACAAGAACAAACCACATTAAGTCTATAAATTCTTGTGGATCAACTCCCACAGGTGTTGAGAGTCCCCAGATGAGAGACTCTCTCAGTTATCGATAATCCAAGGATCCAACAACTCAGAAGCCCTTTTGGCCAGGTAATCAGCAACCACATTCCATTCCCTTGGAATGTGTACAAAGGATATAAATTCAAACTCTTCACTCATTCTGAGAATATGAACGGCTACAGAGCCCAAATGCCAATTAACTTCTTCCACCCCTTTACTATTTAAAATATTAACCATAATTTGAGAGTCAGACTCGCAGATACGCCGGCCAAGAGAAAACCCCCTCTGCAAGGCCTCAAGAATTACAAGAGCTTCCATAAAATTGTTGGAGTGAACACCTTTATAAGTGGAAAGAAAAAACTGACACCACCAGCAGAATCTCTCCCAATACCGCCAATGCCAACATGTCCAAGATTACCCCTAGACAATCCATTAGTATTAATTTTTAAAACTCCTCTAGGGGGTGGCCTCCACCTACCATCTCTCCTAACCTTCTTACTGAGCTGAGGAACCCTGATAGGGCTAGAAGAGTTCACACTATCCCCAAAGAGACCAAGGGGTTGTTGTACCTTCTCCTCCCTAGAATCCAAAAGAGGGTCCACATCACATTTGTTATGGATGGTTTCCTAAACCATACATAGGATCCTTTTTTAGATTTGTTGAACAACCAAATGACTGCCCTGAAAGATGCGATGGTTCTATTTGAGCCAAATCTACCAGATGATGGAAGAAGGGACCAAATTCCAAGCCACCCGAAGGAAGGAGGACTTGGTCGGAGGTCTGCTCAGACTACTCAAAAACTCCACCAAGGATAGCACATGAAAATATGGATGGTTCTAGGTGCTCCACCAATGGTGCCAAATGTCTTTAGCAAAGGAACATTGAAAAAATAAATGAGAAGAGTCATACTTGTTCTTATTTTAAAGGAAAAAAAAAAGGGGACCCTGAAATCCCCTCTTCCTCACATTATCCCAAGCGAGGCATTTATTACGAGCTACCAGCCAGAGAAAGAAGTTACATTTTGACCAAGAAAATTTTTTCCACACATTTTTTCACCAAGTGACAGGAAGACTCACGTACTTTTGTTTATCAATAACTTGATAACCATAGGCTACCGAGTAGGTTCCCTTGGGATCAGGGTTTCAAGACAAAATATCTTTACCCCTCAATGAATAACATGGCCTCCCCGTAAGAATAAGAGCAAGCACCTATCTATCCTTGGCCAGCCCTCCTCGGGGCCATTCATGCGGATCTTTCCACTTGTACATCTCCATATTTTCAAAAGACTGGATTTTTTAAAGTCCTCCACATGAGACCAACTTGCTTCCAAGAAACAAATGCTTAGAAAATGTAACCTGGGATATCGATTCAAGATATGAGGACGGCCATCCCAAGAATCATCCCAAAAAAGAGCATCTGATCCTCGATTTCAAATCCAGAATAAACCATGCTTGATTAAATTAGCTCCTCTTTTTAGAGTGTCCCAAATAACTGAACCTTTCCTAACCAAGTTGACTCTAGGGATCTTAGCATTAGAAATACCTCTCAAGTATTTACAAGATAAAATTTTAGCCCAAATCTGATCTTAAGAGGTACACCATCTCCAATAAATTTTTGCATCCAAAGCCTGCACAAAAAGGGTTGTCTATCACAACCCAAGGCCTCCCTCTTGCATCGGCCTACATATAGAATCCCACCTAACCAAACTTCATTTATATTGATCAAGTTTTTCAGACCATAAAAACTATCTTGACAAAGCATCCATGTCCTTGATGAAATGAGAGGGAGCTATTTGTACAAAACATCTATAAATGGGTAAAGCTTGAACAACATATTTTAAAAGCAACACTCTACCTGTAGTGGTTAGCCATATGAAATTCCAGTGATTCACCTTCCTTCTAAACTTATCAAGCATAGACTGCCAAGAAGATCTAGGTAGAGGATGAGATGAAATTTGACTACCAAGATAAATGAAGGGGGGAGTCTCAACCTGGAATCTTAGAATGCAAGCAACCTTGGCTTAAATAAGAGGAGGGGTATTGAAGAAGAAAATAGAAGACTTATCATCATTAATCAACTATCCAAAAGTACCAATATATATGTCAAGAGACTATCTAATATTGCCAGCTTCCTTGATAGTGGCAACTCCCAACAAAGTAGTATCATCAACAAATTGAAGGTGGGAAAGAGGTGGCAAAATACTATCCCACTTCCACCCCTGAATGAGACCCTGCCTGACTTGATACTTGAGCAATCTTACCAACTCTTTCGCCATAATGATAAACAAATAAGGAGATAAAGGATCTCCTTGCCTCAATCCCCTTGAGGCCTCAAATAGCTCTAATGGATCATTATTAATAAGAACAGATAATGAGGAAGAAGAAACACAACTCATCACCCATCTAATCCATTCCTCATCAAATCCAAAAGCATTAAAAACTTTCTGAAGAAAGGACCATCTGACCCGGACATAGGCTTTGGCCATATCCAACTTAATGAACATAGTTTTCTCCTTAGAATTTTCCATCAAGTGAATATATTCTGTAGCAATAAAAACCCCATCCAAGATTTATCGGCTAGTAACAAACCCTCCTTGCTCCTCAGAGGATTTTTTTCAACCATATCTCCAGTCTCTCAGCAATAATGTTTGTGATGATCTTATACACAACATTGAAGAGAGCAATAGGCCTGAACATATCCTAGAAATTTTCTCCCTCTTTTTTGGGAATAAGCACCACAAAGGTAGCATTTAGGGCCCTTAGCATTTGTTTGTTCTTTTGGGACTCATGGACCACCTCTAGAAGATAAAATTTGATTAAATCCCAAAACTCTTAATAAAACTCAATCGAGAATCCATCTGGACTTGGGGATTTTTCTTTTTCCTCTTGAATACAAAATTTTCCAACTCCTCAAGGTAAATTGGACCCATCAAGTGCTCATTCATCTCTCTAGAAACAATTTATGGAATACATTTTAGAATAATATTTTCATTCTCATCATATGAGAGGGAGTCCTCCTTGAAGAGAGAGGAAAAATACCTCTTAGTATCTTCTGAAATATCCCTTAAATAAGAGAGTAGGGCACTCTAAAAATTCACAAGAGAGGTAATCAGGTTACCATTATGGTGAGCCTTAACTGAGTTATAAAATAATGATGTGTTCCTATCCCCTTCCTGAAGCCAATATACTCGAGTTTTTTTTTCCAAAAAAAATCTTCCCTCAATTCCCATTCAGAAAGGTCTTTTGCAACCTCAGATTCCTCAACAAGAAGCTCCTTTATGAGTCCCTGATATCTAATCTTCCTTGAAGCTTCTTCCACAGTCCTAAGAGATGCCAACTTAGCCAAGGAAAGGTTCCCAAAATTTAGTATTCCATCTCTTCAATTTATGCTTTACAAATTGTAGTCACTTCATAAAGGAATACATAGCGGTGTCATGAGGAGGTTTGCCAGTGGTCCACCAGCCTCGCATGAAATCATGAAGCTTAGGATCACGAAGCCACATATTTTTAAACTTAAAGGAAGGATTCTTCTTTAGCCCTAACTCAAAAGTAGAGAGTTTGATAGGCCAATGATCAAATCCCCTAACCTCCAGAATCACAGAACTAGCACTTCTATTATTACCCATCCAATAACTGGATATCAGAAACCTATCCAGTCTCTCTGATATGGAAGCTTCCCCATACCTTCTATTGTGCCAAGTAAATATCCCATTATCTGGCTTGATTTCAACCAAGTTCAGGGCTTGGATATGAGCACTGAAGACATAATAAAAAGGCTCGAGATGGTCAGCCTCACCGCATTTCTCCTCTAGACAAGTGATAGAGTTGAAGTCTCCAGCCAAAATCTATGGGTACAAGGGAGCCAAACTTCTCACAAAGCAAATGTGCTTCCACAAATTCACTTTACCATTGTAATCAATAGGAGCATACACATTTGTAAGTAGTATGGTTTCACCAGATTCATTATCATGCCCGATCATTGAAATAGACCACTTGCTGGAAATCCAAGTAAGAGGGGATATCTTAACCGAATACCATAAACAAGCGATACCACTAGCATATCCACGTGCACCAATACACTGGAATTTTCCCCTTCTCCACAACTTGGGAGTAATATTGAACATACTATTAGTAGCCAATTTAGTCTCTTGAATAAACACCACATCCGAAGAATGTACATGAACCAAATCATGAACAACTTTTTATTTGGGGATGTTGTTCAACCCCCTTACATTCCATGAAAGGATAATCATTTTGGGGGTTAGAAAAATGGGAGTCCAATGTTCTCACCAAGACCGAATTCACCAAAGTCTTCCCCATTAACTTAATTTTAACCTAGTCCTTCTTTCGACCCACCTTCATATTCTTTTCTGAAAAACATTTTTTAATTTTTTTTCTGCTGCAATCCCAACACTGTAGGAGTTTTGCAATCCAAGGATGATTGCATTAGTGCTTGAGTAGGAGAGGGCATAACTAAATCTATACCACTTTATAGAATAGTTTCCCTTCTAGGTCTAGATCCAACCATGTCACCTATACTCAGATCCAAAGCCCTTTGTTCTTCATTTAAACCCCCTAGATCTGATTCCTTAAGTTCCATCTCAAGAAGAGACATCTGATTCGGCCCTGTTATATTTGCATAAAGTAGCGAAATTTCAGGTATCTCCATGCACTAATAAAGATCATCTGATATTTCAAAATAGTTGAGTAGAGCATCTGGTTGTCCGTGGTACTATAGAATATGGCCTAGAATACAAGAGGAACAACAAATTCTTCTTGCAAGGATACACGGACTCCGACTATGCCGGATCATTTGATGATCGCAAGTCAACTTCTGGATACATTTTTCATCTGGGATCCGGTCCTGTCTCTTGGCACAACAAGAAGCAATAGGTGGTTGCTATTTCTTCAACAGAGGCAGAATATCGCGCCGCACGTGAAGCTATGTGCGAAGTGATATGGTTACGTCGCATTCTGACAAGTATGGGCCATCCATCAAAATCTCCAATACACTTGTTTTGCGACAATCAGGGTGTTCTGAACCTCGTCAAGAATCCAGTCCATCATGAAAAAACAAAGCACATTGACACACAATGTCATTTCATTTGAGAGGAAGTTCCAAAGCATCGAATTCAACTTCAGCACATTCCCATAGATGCTCAAGTTGCAGAAATTTTCACTATGGCACTTGGACATGTCAAATTTGAATTGTTTCGCAGCTCACTTTGTATTGCAAAATAATGTAAGGGGATGTTAGTAGTCTAGTATAGCTATTAGTTATTACATTACCCAAATAATGTAATAAAGGGGGATGCTAGCGTACTTTCTATTTTCTCCTTTTGTCTTCTTTCGCAGTTGTTATTATGTTATAACAAATTGCTAATACAACTGGTTGGTTTAGCAACCTCCGACAATTTGTTAATTGTAACTTGTATATATTTTGCATTACTGAATAATACAGACGTTCCATATTTTACATGGCATCAGAGCCAGTGGCGTGAAGGGAGCAGCGCAGCGGCAGCAGAGAAGCTTGGACAGCAGACGGAATTTTTTTTTTTTATTTGCCAGACGGGAATTTTTTTTCTCTGGGTTTGTTGTAGCAGAGGATTCCTTTGGCGAGAAAAAAAAAAAGAGGCGCAGAGCTGTGCGCGTCGTGACACGGGTCCCGTGCGCAGACGCTCGGGAGTCCGATCGGCGGCTAGGACGTCACGCAGACGTCCATTGGCGCTGCGTCCGAGGAGGCGCGTCCCCAGAAGAGGACGCAGCCAGCTCGCAGCCCCCCCAGGCAGGACGCGGCAACTGCGTCCCGAGACAGTCCACTCGCGGCCCCCCAGGCAGGACGCGTCGACAGGAGGAGAGAGCGCCCGCACGGGATTTTTTTTAAATTCCCGCCGCGCAGGAGGTGCAGGGGTATAAACCCCCCCCCGGACGACGCCACGCAGACGTGACGTCGTGCGCAGGGCACGCGGTAGGAGGAGGGAAAGCCCCCCGCGCGGGAATTTTAAATTCCCGCTGCGCGGGAGGTGCAGGGGTATAAACCCCCCCCGGGCATTTGTTGCGCAGCGCAGATCGCCGCGACTGGCCCCTCCCCACACAGTCGATTTTTTTTTAAAAAAAAAAAAAAAACAAAGAAAAAATGTGTTGCGGGAGGCAGAAGGGAGGCCCGTGAATCGGCGGGAGATTTAAAAAAAATAAAAATAAAAAACGTTGGTCTGCGGAAGAAAAATCAGCCGCAGAGAGGAGCGGTGTTTTTTTATTTTTTGCCAGCCGCAGAGAGGAGCGGTGTTTTTTTATTTTTTTCCAGCCGCAGAGAGGAGCGCCGGGAAGCAGAGTGCCGGCAGCCGCAGAGGCCGAGAAGGAGGAGCATTCGGGTTGATAAGGGAGGAGGTCCACTGATCCTCTCGGATCAGCCCGCTGGCTCACGTGGTCGTGAGCCGTGCGGTAAGGCTCAGGGAGCCTACAGGTCGGGGGTTCGAATCCCGCCGACTCCCCCAAGGTATAATTTCTTTTTGTCAAAGTCATTTTTTTATTATTATTATTTTTAATTAAAATTTTTAATTTTAATTTTTTTTAATATAGTTTTTAAACTTTAATAAATTAAAATTTAATTTTAATTTATTTTTTCTAAAGTTTTTAAAACTATATAAATTGAAATTATTTATTTTAATTTTAAATAAATAATGATTATAAAAATGCTTTGTTAAAGAAAGCTTTTTAAGGGGGGATTTTTTTCAAAAAATCAAAGGGGGATTGAGAGTAATTTTATGAAAAATAGCAATTTGGCATTGTAAAAGGTGCATTTTCAGCTGTGACCGACACCTTGTGGGTTATTCTTGTGGGCAATTTTTTTTTGTTGTATGTTGCATATTTCATTTTTGCACTATAACATTAAAAATTAAAATCAAAACACTCCCTAAGTCCCCGGAATATAAAACCCATCTGTGCAATTTAATTGCACTACAGCGTTCAGTATTTGTGATACCTCTGGCCAGCACTTACAGGTAAAGTCGTCGTGATTTGGCTACTCGTATCCGCCGCCTAATATAGCTGCTATAACGACGTCTGAGCTTGTTCTCTATAAATCGTCGGGGAGGAATAAGTACGCCATTTTTGCATTTTTTACTCCATCCACTACCCTTTATCGCACTTGTGTTTAGGCGTAAATCCTGACGAAATATTCTTCATAGTGTTTAGGGGAAGTTACGCCCCACATGAGAAGAATCTTCTATGGTAGGTGCCATCAACAAGGCGATTCCCTTTCAGTACCGCTTATGTTCCACGTATCGTATGATCTCTAAAACTCACCTATAGTCTCCCTCACGTAAGGGCGGGTGATTTTTGTTGATCTTTCTAAATACCTATAGTTTCCCTCACGTAAGGGCGGGTATTTTGTACGGTATATTGGCCTAGCAAAAGGTATATCGAAAGGGGGACCAATTTGGTGATATAAGGAACCTTCACTATGGCCGTTGTTGCAAAGTTGATGACTGATCCGCATCAGTTATTGAAAGGTCCAAATTATACACCATGGAAACATAATATGAAGGCTATTCTCCAAATGGAAGATTTGTGGGATATTGTTACTGGAGTAGCAACAAGGCCTTCACCAACAGCAGGATCCACAGGTCCTTCAGCAGATCAGATTGCTTTTGACAAGAAAGACAGTAGAGCAAAGGTGCTCATTTTGTTTGTTGTTTCAGATGAAGTGCAACCTCATATAGCTGATAAAGCAAGTGGTAAAGAGGCATGGGATGCCCTTAGAACCATCTATGATGGGAAGAATGAATCCACCATTCTTCATCTTCAACAACAACTTCATAACCTGAGTTTGAGGCAGGGTGAAACAGTTGAAATCTTTCTGTGCAAAGTGTCTGAGTTGAAAGAGAAATTGAGTTCTCTAGGAGATACTGTGGATGAAAAGCTTCTCATTTCACTTGTGATGAGAGCTTTACCTTCTTCATTTGATATGTTGATAACCTCCATCCAGGTGTCCCAACGACAAATTACCTACATCGAGTTGGTCAATCTGCTCCAACAACAGGAGGCACGCCAACTTCACAAGGATGATTCTTCCAATACAGCCCTATACACCAACAGGCAGGGTTCTAGGAAGAAATGTAATAGGCAAAAAGGAGGCAACTTTCAGAAAGGAGGAAATTCTCAATAGGATACGAAAGGAAAAGGCAAACAACCTCAATAGAAGAAGAGGTGGTGCAAGATCTGTGAGAAAGACAACCATGACACCAACGGTGTTGGCATAAGAACAAGCAGAAAGGCCAAAACAAACCACAAAATAAGAACAAGCAACCCCAGGTGAATGTTGTTGTTGAAGAATCTGACTCATATTCTGAATGGGCACACAAGGTGCTCATGACTACCACAGATTCCACTCAGAGGGATCCTATTTGGTATGTCGATTCTGGAGCTAGTAAACATATGATCGGCGACAGATCGTGGTTTGAATCATTTGTGGCCAAAGAGGGCAAACCTGTCACCATTGCTGATGATAAAACCTACAGGGTTTAGGGAGAGGGTACAGTTTCAGTCACTCTTCCTGATGGCAAGTGTCAGATTGACAAGGTCCTCTATGTTCCGGGATTGGCCAACAATTTGTTGTCAGTGACACAAATCCTGGACAGAAATATGGTTGTCAACTTTCGTGTTGAGAATGGAAAGAAGTGTTGTACAATTACCGGGAAGGGTAAGCGATTGCAATGACTTCATATAAGCATGGATTATTTGCACTAGATGCTATATCTACTCCACATGTTGCCATGATTGTCTCTACCAAGGAGGCAACTTCCCTATGGCACAAGAGATATGGGCATCTTAGTTACGGCTACTTACTTGAGCTCGGCAAGTATGATATGGTAAAGGGTCTTCCTTCCCTTTCCGCCACATTTCCGGTGTGCTCGACCGCTAGCGGGAAAGCAGCATAGAGTACCATTTGAGAAGAGCTCTACAAGAGCACGAAAACCTCCGGAGCTAATTCACACCGATCTATGCGGTCCTTTCACACCCAACGGTGTTGGAGGGAAGAGGTACTTTCAATTATTCGTAGATGACTACTCACGAAAGATGTGGGTTTTCTTTCTCAAACTGAAATCTGAAGCTTTCGCATTCTTCCAGTAGTTCAAGAAATCCGTTGAGAAGGAGTCAGGAGCTTCTATCAAAACCCTCCGCTCAGATCGAGGGGGAGAGTTTACCTCTAATGAATTTTCTGCATTCCTAGATAAGCATGGGATCAAGATACAGTTAACAACTGCCTATACTCCTCGACAAAATGGAGTTGCTGAGAGAAGGAACCGTTCTATCATGGAAATGGTTCATTGTATGCTCACAGGAGCTACTCTTGGGCAACAATATTGGGCAGAAGCTGTCACCACTGCGAGTGTATCTTTTGAATAGGGCACCCACAAAGGCCCTAAAAGGAATGACTCCACGGGAAGCATGGAGTGGTCGAAAACCCTCCATATCTCATCTACGTATTTTCGGATGTCAAGCTTTCATGCACATACCGAAAGAGAAAAGGAAGAAGCTAGATGAGAAAACACTGAGATGTATTTTTCTTGGATATTCTGAGCACTCTAAAGGATATCGGTTGATAGATCCTTTGACCAAGAAAATTCATATAAGCGAGAGATGTTGTCTTTGATGAAGCTTTCACATCACAGAGCACATCTACGATACACCAAGATATTGTGGAACCAAAGGAAGAGGAGATTCCTTCGTCAACACAGACAGGAGGTCCTTCTACATATTCTTCACCACCACCGAAGCAGAATCCTAAATGGTGTACAAATACAATCAGAGATGCAAATTTATCCACTCCTCCCAAATTGAATTTGGATAGACCTCGTACACGCAGTATGGCTCAAAAGGAAAGAGAAGCCAGAGAAACTGGTGAGGTTGATGATCTTTGTCAATCTTTTGAGGAACTTTCTGTGACTCCAAGTAGAGAAGTTGAGGATATGGATATTGATGATGACAGGGCATTCATGTCTACCATAGATAGTCTTGAACCTGCATCAGTGCAAGATGCTCTTAGTGAGCCTCAGTGGAAGGCCGCTATGGATACATAGTATGAGTCTCTGATGAAAAATAAAACTTGGAAGCTTGTTGATCTACCGCATGGAAAGAAACCTATTGGCTGCAAATGGGTATACAAATTCAAGTACAAGGCAGGTGGAACAATTGATAAGCATAAGGCCCGTCTTGTTGCAAAGGGCTATGCTCAAAAGGAAGGCATCGACTATGAAGAAACTTTTGCACCTACTGCTCGGATGACCACAATTCGGGTTATGTGTGCTATGGCAGCACAATATGGGTGGAAAGTTCACCAAATGGATGTCAAAAGTGCCTTTCTTAATGGTGATCTCCAAGAAGAAGTCTATATGACTCAGCTTGAAGGATTTGAAGTGGAAGGCCAACAGCAGAAAGTTTGCAAATTGGTCAAATCCTTGTATGGTCTGAAACAAGCTCCTCGAGCTTGGTATATAAAAATGGACAATCACCTAATGCGGCATGGATTTAAGAGATGTCCGTCAGATGCAAACCTCTATTTCAAGAAATAGGGTTCTGAGATAGTGTTGCTTGTACTCTATGTGGATGATCTGCTCATTACGGGGAGTTCAGAAGATATGATCTCTATTGTCAAAAGAAACTTGTGCAAATCTTTTGAGATGACGGATCTCGGACTTCTCCATTACTGTCTTGGTCTGGAATTCAGCCAGAAGGAGCACTCCATCAAAGTGTCTCAGAAAAATTATGCCAAGACATTGCTCGATAAATATCGCATGGTCGATCGCAAGCCAATGGCAACTCCAATGGAGAATGGACTTCGATTATCGCGATATGATGACTCACCTCGGGTAGATGGCACTCTCTATCGACGGTTGATTGGGAGTCTCATATATCCGACCAATACTAGGCCGGATCTCGTATTTGCTTGTAAACTATCTTTCGAGGTTCATGCGGGAGCCTAAGACTACTCATTGGAAAGCGACAAAACGTGTTCTTCACTATGTCCGTGGTACTATAGAATATGGCCTAGAATACAAGAGGAACAACAAATTCTTCTTGCAAGGATACACGGACTCCGACCTATCGGATCATTTGATGATCACAAGTCAACTTACGGATACATTTTTCATCCGGGATCCGGTCCTGTCTCTTGGCACGACAAGAAGCAACAGTGGTTGCTATTTCTTCAATAGAGGCAGAATATCGCGCCGCACGTGAAGCTGTGTGCAAAGTGATATGGTTACGTCGCATTCTGACAAGTATGGGCCATCCATCAAAATCTCCAATACACTTGTTTTGCGACAATCAGGGTGTTATGAACGTCGTCAAGAATCCAGTCCATCATGAAAAAACAAAGCACATTGACACACAATGTCATTTCATTCGAGAGGAAGTTCCAAAGCACCGAATTCAGCTTCAGCACATTCCCACAGATGCTCAAGTTGCGAGACATTTTCACTAAGGCACTTGGACGTGTCAAATTTGAATTGTTTCGCAGCTCACTTTGTATTGCAAAATAATGTAAGGGGATGTTAGTAGTCTAGTATAGCTATTAGTTATTACACTACCCAAATAATGTAATAAAGGGGGATGTTAGCGTACTTTTTATTTTCTCCTTTTGTCTTCTTTCGCAGTTGTTATTATGTTATAACAAATTGCTAATACGGCTGGTTGGTTTAGCAACCTCCGGCAATTTGTTAATTGTAACCTGTATATATTTTGCATTACTGAATAATACAGACGTTCCGTATTTTACATCCTTAAGGTCTTTGTTTGCCCTTAGTCCTCTATTTCAAGATTTTACCAGAGCAAAGCCTTTCTTATCCTGTTCCCCTTCCTTTATCGAGGCTTTTCCTTTATCCAAACTTTGTGCAGACTGAGAGGGCCTAGGATTTGAAGCCACAGGTGGGATAAAATTAGGGTATTTCATTTGCAAGTGGCCA